>JANIIA010000004.1:46818200-46843124 GCA_027478495.1 Erythroxylum alaternifolium
ATGAACAATATTAGTTTGTAGGGAATGTATAACAAGCAAATTTGGTTCTAGTATTGCTATCTTAAATGTGTAGATAATTTTCATTTACAACTTGTGATAATCTTTCTTTATCCTTCTTTTGTTATAAAATTCTAGTTCTGAAATACAACTCTGTTGCTTCCCTCTTACTGAATGACTCTCCTGGTCACTCTAGCAATTTGACTCTCTTTGTTTGTTTTTTTTTAAACAATAAAGTGAGACGATCTAGGTTTTGATTAAATGGAGGGATTCTTTTTTTTGTAAAAGGGATCTATTTTTGTGGATCTATTAAATCCAGAAGAATCCTCATACCTCTTACAGAATTGGTAATCTCTTACCAATATTGGCGAAACAATTGTTAAATTTTCTATCAAATGATTAGTGTATAGTTGTATTTGAAGAATAAGTGATTTAATGTCTCTGGCCACAAGTTGTATAACATGTACATTGGATTGCGAATATGTTGTCCTTTAACTCTGTTCATGGTGCTTAGTCAATTCACCATACACTAATCATTTGATGTTACCTTTTTGGATGGCGTACCAATGTTAAAACTATTTAATGGGGACTAGGGTGGTGTTATCTTTTTGGATATGTGTACTTATGTACATAAATGAGTGAAATGAAGAAAATGTTCATATTTTTCCCATGTGATTTCGCAAGGTAAAGGATGCCAATTCAATAGTCTACTCTACTGCCTAAAAAGTGGAAGAACAATAGCTAAGTGGGGAAGCTAACCAGACCCTTTTTCCGTTGCTTAAAAAGTAGAGCTTCTCCTTGTCCTTATCTTTTTGTTTGTTTTTGTTCAATTCAAGATGATGGTGTAAAGGGGATGAGAGGGAAATACTTGATTTATGTGGGAAAGAGAATAATATGGCAAGCTATGTATATATACAAGGGAATGTAAATAATATTGGAAATACTTTATTTGCCTTGATAATTCTTTGCTTTTTCTCTTTGTGTGTTTGATATTCAGCTCATATTATTAGTAAAAGCTTAAACTGACGAAAGGAATACTGACATGATGGAGAGACTTTTTGTGTTGATAAACACGAAAAATAAAATTTGAGTTGCCAACAATTTTGATGAAAAATTCTTGAAAATAATGATTAGGAAAGGAAAGCTCACAATTTTGAATGGAATATGTACATTTGTACTTTTATTTCGAAAAGTTGAGCTGTCCCAGTTGGTGTGGAATTGAAAGCTCCTAATGTTTACATGTTATTGTCAGCTTATGCAGCACAACATAGAATTAATAGTACTTGTCTTTTGTTATGCATGTCAAAGTAAACTAGAAGACATCACTTAATTACATGTATATTTATTCAAATTTGTCATCATACTATAAGCCTCTAACACTAGTAATTTAAATGTGTTTTTGTAAATGTATCCTTCAATATTACTTTATTAAAAGGATTAAATAGGCCGATGAAAGTTTGTTCAGGATCTTACTCCTATAGCATGATGGACCACATTAGTTTATGATGTTGTATTAGTACAAGTGTATTATATTAAATATTTCATATTCTTTTTCGCAAGCCCTATATTATGTTGAAGAGCGTCGCTCATCTTTCTTCGTTGTCGTCTGAAGTTATCCGTACAAGTTATTCGTCTAACTAATATTTACCATATGTATTGCTTTAATAATACGATTATGATACCTTTGGATTTCATGTGAATACAAAGGGGGTCTTAAATTTATGATGTTGTTTAGAATATTATAATCATTGATGATTTTTTATGTTCTTCTTTAATAGTCTAAGTATTTACTGTTTGTGGAATGAGTTTGAAATCAATTATAGGTGATTAATTCGATCTATTAATTGTAGGTGATTAATTCAATTGATTAATACTTCAACTTCGATGTGATTAATGCAAACATAGTATTATCATAAAGAAGTAATATGTTTCATAGATAAGACAATTCGTTCCATTATAAACTCCTAGGATGGTAATATAGGCTAGAAACTTGTGATGCAGCTCCCATTAGGCTTATCGATGAAAATTTTCACGAGCCTAGGAGTCACAACAAGAACTTGTTTTCTTAATTCGTAGGTATAAACAATGCCACGTACCATAGTTTTGAAATCAATTGTAGGTGATTAATTCAATTGGTTAATACTTAGGTGATGTGTAAAGTTTAAATGTTCTGTAAATTTTCAGGTGCCATGAAGGATACTAACTATGGAATCACTGTTTTAAATTAACAGTTTTGCATAAATGAGTAATATTGATAGATCTTGGATGTATAGATGATTATCACGTGATGGTTTCATTAATCCTAAATTTACTAAAGAAGTTGAAGCTTTTATTCAGTATGGTATTTCTTTTCTGTAGGCCTTAGAAAATCCAATAGAGAACAAGTTCATATGTGATCTTACGAAGGGACTTTTGCGAAATGTTAAATCATATCCGGTGTATTTCGTTAATGGATACAAATATTATACAGAATATTATGGTCATAGTATAGCAACAATAAATAGTGGAGTTTGCATAGAGGGAGAATTGATGGATTACTATGGCAAAATTATTGAGATACTTGAAATTGAATACCCTGTATTGCCAATAAGGCGAAGTGTGATACTTAAGTATGAGTGGTTTGATCCAACTCCAAATGTTGGTAAAAAAGTGCACAGCTGATACAATCTAGTTGAAATCAACAAGCGAAGAAGATTTTTACATTTTGAACCTTTCATGTTGGCAATGCAAGCGATCTAGGTGTATTACGTCCCTTTTCTCCGCTTACGACAAGAAAATTCAGATTGGTTGGCCGTTTGCAAAGTTAAACCTAGAGGTGTTTTTGAATCACGTGGAAAAGAAGAATAGAGAATTGAAAGTAAAGCGTTTCAAGAAGATGCTTATGAAATAAATACATATGTCCTATATGAGGATAATGAACCTTTGAACAATCCATGTATTGCATATGTTGAAATTTTATCTGGAGAGGATGAGGAGGGCCAAAGATCTAAAGAAGAACCTGAGTTTGATTCAAATTCTTCAGAAAAAGAAGTTGATTTTGATTTACAATTAAATGATGATAACGATTAATTTGTGTTTGTAATTGAATATTATATTCAACTAATCAATTATGTCCTTTTCATATACAGCATCCCTGATTCTCTTGTGGCATATTACCCTTCTGCAACCTCCCAAATTTTATTGTTTACCTTTTTTTATATATATTTCCATCTTAACTAAACATGGCATCTATTTAAAATTTTTTAATTTCGGTCCCATTTTTTTATGCTTGAATCTGACATAAGAAAATGCCGACTTTGTATGATGTTTATACTATATTCTCATTGGTGCACTGCGATTACTTGTTATAACTTCGAAGTACTGAAGCTTAAAGTAAAACCAAGGTTCGACGACATTCAAACTAAAATGCCCGAGTAATGCTTATGTGCACTACTATGGTTGAATCTCACAGTTAGCTATCCTTTTTTGTACGCTAGACGAATGAAATATATTAACCTAATAAATTAAGCTTCAAATGAAGATTATATATGATTAGCATTAGAAACTTGATTATGTTTTGATTTGATCCATCTCCCTTCAAAGATTATGTTTGTTCATTAACTCGATTACATTAGTAGAAAACATGTAGTTACTACCAATTAAAGAAAGCTAAAGGAAAAAAATCACATCTGAGAGTGGATTTAAGTTAAAATTCATACCACAATAGGTGTTTGAATTCTTTGCAGAATCTCTAATCAATAAATTTTAACCGAAATTCCTGAACTAGTAAACTTTTACGAAACCATTGTATATATATATATTGGGTTCATAGTTTTACTTTCCTATCCTTTCTTTGCAAAATCTCTAATCAATGAATTTTAACTGAAATTCCTGAACTGGTAAACTTTTACGAAACCATTGTGGAGTTTCATAATCTAAAAATATGGTGCTAGTCTTGTCATACAAATCTGAGACTTGTTAGTTAAATGAGCTTAAAGAACTTAACTAGCTTTTAGTTCAATTGAGAGCAAGGAGCTGAAAGATGTCTTATGTCCTTTTTTAATTCAATTTATAATATTTCTATAAATTTCAATCAAATATTAATTTCAGGTTGAAATACGCCACCAAAGAGAAGACATGATATGATGTCTCCAAGATTCAGACCACGATTTGGAGGTACTTACTATACAGGTGAAATATCTTATGGTGTAATAGTTGGAACTGAATCATCTCCTCCCCCTCCAGCTACTACACTTACAGATGAGGCATCAACTTCCGTAGATGCTACTACACCATCCACCACTCCTACATCATTTACTACCCCTATACTGACAGAGATATCGAGGGTAAACAATGATGATAAAAGAGGCGGCCACCAATCTGAAGCTGAGAAACCTGATAGAAGAACTTACGTTATAATTGACAATAATATATAAGTGAAAATACGTGAAACACTATATGTTTATAGTTAAGTTATAGGTTTCAATTTTCAAAATGGTATAAAATTAATTGTTTTTATATTAGGTTCATTCCATTTGAACCGTGCTCAAGAAACATGACATCAAAATTGAAGGAGAAGATTGATAATGAGGGTTATGTATGGAAGAATATCTCTCAGGCGATAAAGGAATTTTACTATCAGGAGTTTGAGGTACAGCAAAAAAAATTTTTAATTAACAGTTTTATAAATTTAGTTAGATAAATATTATTACATCATAAGTATTAATTGAATGTTTTTCCTTTTGTTTTAGAAAGATTTTTTTTAGGATTCTCAATTTGGCGCGATCATTTTTAAAGTATGGGAGAAACGAGCACATAGATGTTATCGTGACTTTGTTGTTATGATACATAGAGCTGATGTATGACCACCTTACATTTCTGAACAAATATGGAGTTATTGGTAGCAGTATTGGACATCACCTGAGGCAATGTCCATTTTAGAGCATAATTCGACCAACAGACGTGGAGGACTGAGGGGAGAGTGTCTTCCCGTACATACGGGAGGATCTATTACCCACCAAGAGCATGCAGAGAGACTTGTAAGTATCTACACTTTACATTTATATTCTCATTTCTTTACTTTGTTGTTTTTAAATTGAATTTTATGTGTGAATTTTGGAATATCAATATGTGTTTCTTGTTGAGAATGATAATTTTATAAATGTCTGGTGCTATATAAGGCTATGATTTTTAGTTTTTTCTTTATTCAACAGGGGGTAGATATCATAAAAATAGAGGAAACTCTGCCAAAATTTTTTAAAATTCTAATTCACTTATAACATTTTATTCTTATTTACCCCATAAGTTCTTTTTGGACACTCACACTAAGAAACATGACGGTGTGACATTCGTCAACAGCCGTTGTAAAGAACTCAATGTAAGTGAAATTTATGGTTTAATATTAATACTTAATAATTATCACTTACTAATATAAACATTGCCTTCTGATAAGACTAAATACAAGAAAGCCTTCAACGATAGTCTCAGTAGTCTTAAGATGTTGATGAGACTCAAATCTATCTTCATGCAGTGGGTGGTAGGGACTATCGAGAAAGGATATTCAGCTTAGGTTCATTTGCAAATACATGTTATTCGCAATCCTCTATGTCTAGTACAATAGCATCTAGTAGGCAGTCCATAACCAATGAAGTCCAAGAACTTCGGAGCACAGTGCAGACATTGGCAACTCAGTTGCAACAGTCGGTGGATCAGTTGTAACAATTGATGCAGTACATAGTTCAACTTCGTAATGAAATGGATGAGTTGAAGGGTAGGGCTAGCATCTCATCGCACCAATCAGAGCATCTGTCGTCTCCACATTAATAGTGTACTTTTGGTCATTTTATTTTAATTACGAAAACTTATTAAGTACAATTTAATGTTTTTATTATCAATTAAGATATTTCAACTTTATATCATCAATCAAATTTATGTTTACGAAATTAAATGTATACTATTACATTAATAGCTGTTTAAATTATTTACAACATCATCAAATAAAATTTATAAACGGTATATTATGAAAAAAATTCTGATTTATTTACCGATGGACATCGAAGGGTCCATTGGTAAAATTATAACATTTACCGATGGACTAAAACTGACTGTCGACAATCACAAACGAAATAACCACTTCCGTCTATAAATTCACCGACAGAAAAAAAATCACCGTCGGAAATTTTTGAACAATCTTACTGATAGAACCATAAGTCGTCGGTAATCACAGACATAATAATCAACCATAGGTCGTCAGTAATCACAGACAGAATAACCAATTCCGTCCGTAAACTCACCGATGGAAAAAAATAGCCGTCGGTAATGTTTGAAAAATCTTACCGACGAAAACGCGTAAACCGTCGGTACATTTATCGACGGAAGGGAATGTCCCGTTAGTAAATATACTGACAGTCAAGTGCCCGTCGGTAAATTTACTAACGAGACATTATTTTCCGTCGGTAAATTTACCAACGGTACATTAGTTGTAGTCCGTCAGTACATTTACCAACGGTACATGACCTTCCGTTGGTAATTATTAGCTACGGGCATTTCTACGATACCTTTGTCCGTCGATAATAGCCGTCACTAGTATTACTTATCGACGAAATGTTAATGTTTTCTGTCGGTAATGTCCGTCACAAAACGACTTTTTTCTTGTAGTGAAAATGTCATCTTCTTGACCTTCTCCTCTTCTTTTCTCATTTTTCAGTCACTTTTTTTCCATTTTCACCTTTTTTTCATGAATTCAATTTGTCGCAAACAACTACAACATGCAATCCAACTATAAACTAGAGTAGGAGGATCAAAAATCTAATTGTTCGAAATTTATTATCTCTAATCTTAATTATTTTTTAACTTAGGCTTATTTGATGGATCGACCATGATTTAAAATTCCAACTTAGTAAGCTTAATTCCGACTCTTGCTATTTCGAGAGTACAAAAGACAGACTCGTATTTTTGGGACATTTTAACGTTTTATGGGTTTAGAAAGTAGGTGACAATAATGATCATGCTCTTAATTTGGTTTCTTTTGCATGAAATGCTTAAAAGTAAGGGGTTTGCATGAACACCATGTGTCCAAGTTTCAGCAACCAACTTTCCACGTAACAAACCCCTCAACGTTTGAAGCCACTTCCAATATATTATATATCACAGCAGAAAGGCAACTATCATATCCACAAACATCTTTAATTATAGCTTCTTGTTAGTATATAAATACAGTAATGGCTAATGTGGAGACGGGGGGTGAAGGCGCAGGAACAGCGATAAAAGATGGAAATAAGAAGATGAGGTTGATGGTGGGAATTGATGACAGTGATGCGAGCTTCTACGCCCTTCAATGGACGCTGGACCACCTTGTTAGCGGTAACAGTAATGTTATTAATGCAACAAATGAACCAAGTGAAGAAACAGGAATGGTGACGGTGGCTCACGTTCAACAGCCCTTTCAGCATCATCTGTACCCTGCTGGTCCTGGTGGTGTAGCAGGTTAATTTCCCTACTCCCCTACCACTTCAAGCTGCTTATAGCCAACTAATTCAAAGTAAATTCCAATTTTAATATTTGATCAGTTAAGGTATCATTCAGTTTTTAGCTTAAATTGCTCATCTTTCGTGAAGCAGGTTTTTATCCAACATCCGCAGTAGTAGAATCAGTGAGGAAAGCGCAGGCAGAAACTTCATCAACTTTACTCTCCCGTGCATTGAAGATGTGCAAAGACAAGATGGTAATATTGTACTTATTGGTGATGAATTTAGATGACGAATTGTGGTCATTAGTAAATTTGCATATACAGATTAAAGCGGAGACTTTAATTCTTGAGGGGGATCCAAAGGATATGATATGTCAAGCAACAGAGCAGATGCACGTTGATCTTCTGGTCATAGGAAGCCGTGGCCTCGGGAAGATTAAAAGGTACTTGTCAACTTCTGACAATTAAATTAAAAAAAATTGTTATAAACACATACATTCATGTTGCAGAGCGTTCTTAGGTAGTGTAAGTGATTATTGCGCACATCACGCGAAGTGTCCGATTCTCATTGTGAAACCAGCCAAGGGCCAACAATAATGGGACCAAAGGAGAAAGTTTCTTGTGTAACATCAAGACCGAATAGAAGCAATATCCAAACAAAATGTGCAAAGAATCAAGTGAAGCTGGTGTTCCACTTCCTTCCCTTCTCTGCAACCTCCTTTGAGATCCTTGCACAAAAAGAGGAAAAAAAAAAAAGAAAGAAAAGCTACGCTTTTGTATGTATCAGTTACTATATATGTTGTCCTCCAAGCTCCAACTTCGTCAAGGTCTCAATCCAACTTCTTTCCAGTTTTCGTTTAATAGGTCTGTCTCAAACCAAGTAGTTTTCTGATTTTAATTCAGTTGACCAATACTATCACAGCCTCAAAATTCTCTTCTTTAATCTATAGGAATCTACCAAACGTAAAAAAAAAAAAAAACCAATATTAACTGATCTAAGAAGAGAAAGAGAAAATGGAAAAGGAAGTGAAAAAGAAGGCCGAATTTGACAGAATGAGGTGATATACAGGATGAGATGTGATAATAATATGATATTTATGTTTTATTAATATCATTATATTATTTTAATAATATTGAGATAAATTTTTAAAATAGTTTGAATTATTTGAATTTAAGTAAAAATTAAGTATTAACAATATCGAAGCTTAAGATTGATGATGTGAGATTTTATTATTTACAGAGAACGAAATTACAACTAAATTTTATAATAATATGAGTTTGTGTAAGGAGAAAATACAATATAAAATATTATATGATGTAATATTTATTTCTTTCATACTTAAATTTAGTACAACAATTTTACATCTAAAGTTGTAAATTAACAAGATTTTATATTAAATATGAAATGCTAAGATTTTAAAGAGTAAAGCTAATAATCTTGGGATGGGATGCTTAGCATATTTTATTCAATAAGTTTATAACTAAATTAGATAATATAAAATTATGAGGTATCCCTTTTGAATATAATATTAAACAAAAATATTTGTTTAAACGGACATTTATAGAAAAAGCATATATTGTGCAATAAATTTATAACTAAATTAGATAATACAAAATTATGAGATAGTTTATAACTAAATTAGATCAAATAAAATTATGAGATACCTAAAAGGTTGAATATATTATTAAACAAAAATATTTTCTTTAACAAATATTTACAGAAAAATTGTTCTCAAGATAAGTAGTATGAGTAAGATAAAATTTAAAAAGATTCAAATCTCGTACTTTTAAATGGAACTAATATCTTTGTTGATACATGTATAATTAAAAGATTATGAGACGTTGAAAATTTCATTTTCGTGATGAATTCGAAATGCTTGTGAATTTATCATGTCTATAAGAAATTTAGTAGGAGTATAATTATCCTCTTAAGTGGGAGCATATAAAGACATACTACTCATAAAGAATAATAATTCATGTTTTTAATCGATGAAGATGACGTAAGAGCAACTCTTATTGGATATGAAAAAGGAAATAACTTAATTATGGCAATTAGATCTATAGAGATATATATGAAAGTTGTTTGCCTATTCTAAGTCCAAGTATATAAATAATGTACTAAAGGTGTCTAATATTTGACATATCTAATTCTTATAAAGTATTAAAATATGAGTGGATATTTGAGTTCAAGGTTATATAGATATTGACTTTAAAAGTAAATCTTAGTTAAAGTATGTTTTACTTAGAACAATATTATTTTGAGATTGGAAAGGTTTCAATGTAGCATTAATTGCTAATCAAACAAAAATATATTTTTAATGTAGTGGAAATGATTATTTAGATTAGTAAGTTCTTTAACAAACTTGGAATAGTTCCTTGCATTGTTTAAACAATAATGTATTATGGAATATTAGAGACATTTAGGTAGTTTCTCTTAGTTACAATTATAATTGAGATAAAAGTTGTAAGATTTAAGCAAGTACCTACTATAGAGAATCTTATAGAATTCTCTCACTAAACTACTATTACAGTGATTTAGTATAAGATACTTAAATGATTGGCTTATGCATATTCAAATATATAAGGGAAAGTTCATGGAATAAAGGTACATCGCAAATAAAATTATGATGAGATCATAATTATAATATTCATATTGCATTTATGTATTATCCTTATCTTGTTCGTAGTCAAAATTCTATTAAGACTAGACATTAATTAGATATGAATTGATTAATTAAGAATTAAAGATGAAGTAAAGGATTTTAATTTATATAGTAGTAAATATAATTTACGGTTATAAATTATATATATTGCCAACACATATTGGAACGTAATAGTTCGCACACAAAGAATAAGTTGAAGGGAGAAGAAAGTGTTTTAATCAAATTATGCTTGATTGTAAAGTTTGAGAAACTTTATGAGATATTTATTAGGACCAATATGAGATATATATATATATATATATCATTTTTAGGCTCAACTGATATTTAATTATAATTAATTGCAATTTTAATCAAAGTTTAATTGAAATTAGAATTTTATTTTAATTAAATTACTAACAGGTCTAAAACCTATTATAAATAGGCTTAGACTTTAAGGGAGCCAACACTTCTTACCTAAACCTCAATTTATTTTAATTAAATTGAGATTGATATGAAGCTTATCTGGCATATGTAGTTAATACCTGTACTGAGCAAATAATACAGAATATTCCTATTGTTAGGGATTTCCTATATGTGCTTCCTAGTGAATTATCGTTTTTACCTTTAGATAGGGAGATAGAGTTTGTTATTGGCCTTGTTCTAAGTACTGCTCTAACATATATTCCTCCATATAGGATGGACCTTGTAGAACTTAAGGCTCAATTATAGGAGTTATAGGACAAGGACTTTATTAGACTAAGTGTGTCACCTTGGGGAGCTTCAGTCTTATTGTGAAGAAGAAAGATGGAACTTTGAGACTATGTATCGATTACAGGCAACTGAATCGGGTGACAGTGAAGAACAAGTACCCATTACAGAGGATAAATGACTTACTTGATCAATTGCATGGAGCTAAGGTTGCATGGAGCTAAGGTATTCACTAAGGTAGACTTGAGATCAGGGTACTATCAGTTGAAGATAGCAGAGGCTAATATACCAAAGAGTGCATTCAGGACTAGATATGGGCATTTCGAGTTTATAGTGATACCGTTTGGGTTGACAAATGCCTCAACTGCTTTTATGGCTTTAATGAATAAACTATTCCAACCTTATTTAGATTGTCTTATGATTGTGTTCATTGATAACATTTTGGGGTATTCGAAAAGCAGAGAAGAACATGCTGAACACTTGAGGTTAGTCCTACAGATAATGAGAGAGAAGCAATTGTATGCCAAGTTCAGTAAGTGTGAATTTTTGCTTGATCAAGTAGTATTCTTGGATCATATAGTGTCTAGACAGGGCATACAAGTAGACCCAGATAAAGTAGAAGCAGTGATGAAGTGGGAATCTCCAAGAAATGTGTCTGAGATCAGGAGTTTCCTTGGATTAACCGAATATTACAGAAGATTTGTCGAGGGGTTTTCATTGATTTCATCCCTTTTGACAAAACTTCTGAGAAATGATGTACCTTTTAGATGGAATGATGAATGTTAGAAGATTTTTGAGGAGCTAAAGAATTGGTTAACTACAGCACCGATGTTAGCTATTCTATCTGGATCGGGAGGTTATGTTGTGTATAGTGATGTTTCATCCCAGGGATTGAGATGTGTTCTGATGCAGTATGCAAAGTGATTACATACGCATCGATACAATTAAGGTCACACGAGTTTAACTATCCAGTATATGATTTAGAGCTTGTTATAATAGTATTTGCTTTGAAGATTTGGAAACATTATCTATACGAAGAGATATTCTAGATATTCACTGATCATAAGAAGTTGAGATATTTATTGAGTCAGAAAGAGTTGAATATGAGACAGAGACGATGGATAGAGTTGCTTAAATACTATGATTGCACAATTGAGTATCATCCAGGTAAAGCTAATTTAGTAGTTGATGCATTAAGCAGAAAATCGGATAGCAGTGTAGCTCACGTGCAGACATCGAGGTTACCCAACTTAGTCTAGTTAAGAGCATTGAATGTTGAGTTAAAATTAGGACAGAATGAGGCATTGATAGCTACATTGAAGCTTAGACCAATGTTACATGAGAAGATCAAAAAGGCTGGAAACAAGGATCCTGAAGTTGTGAAATTAATTGAGAAATTGAAAGTGAATCTGAATTTTAAATTTGAATTAAGAAATGAGATACTGTGGTTGAAGTAGAGACTATGTGTACCTGATGTAGATGAACTGAGAAAGGAGGTTCTGGAGGAAGCACATATAGCAGATTATGTTATGCATCTTGGTACCATCAAGATCTATAATATGCTTAAACAACATTTCTGATGGCCAAGAATGAAAAAGAAAGTGGCTGAATATATGGCCAAGTGTTTGACTTGCCAATAGATTAAGACAGAGCATCAGGCTCCAATTGGTAAGTTATAGTCATTACCTATTCTATAGTAGAAATGGGAAAGAGTCATTATAGATTTTATTATGGGGTTGTCGAGGACTCCAAGGCAACATGATGTTATGTGGGTTATTGTTGACCGATTGACCAAGTTGGCTCATTTATTACCAATGAGGGAGAATATGAAATTGGATCAGTTAGGCCGGATGCATGTGAATGAAGTAGTGAAATTATATGGAGTCCCAGTGTCTATTGTATCATACCGAAACCTCAGGTTTACTTTGAGATTTTAGAGAAGTTTACAAATAGCAACGGGTACAAAGTTGAACTTCAGTACAATATTTCATCCTTAGACACACGGACAGAGTGAGAGGACAATTAAGACTATCGAGATATGCTCAGAGCTTGTGTTTAGAGTTTCAAGGAGCATGGGATTAGTATGTAGCTCTGATTAAATTTGTAATCATTATCACAATAGTATTAGAATAGCACCGTTTTATGCGTTATATGACAGAAAGTGTCATTCGCCTTTATATTAGGATGAAGAGGGTTAAGAATTATTGAAGGCACAAAATTAATTTAAGACACTGTGGATAAGGTTAAACTGATATGACATAGTATTAAAGTAGCACAAGACTAACAGAAAAGTTATGTGGATCAGCACCGAAGAGATATGGAGTATCGAGTAGGAGATGAAGTGTTTCTGAGAGTATCTCCTTGGTGAGAAGTGCTAAGCCCTAGAAACATTGGTCTGTATGAAATTACAAAAAGAGTTGGACCATTGGCATACAAGTTAGCACTACCTGCTAAAATGTTTCAGATTCATAATGTGTTCCATGTGAGTATGCTTAGGAGATATTAGTCTAATCCGACTTATGTGTTACCGTCTCAGGAGGTTGACATTGCTAGTAATTTGAGTTATTTTGAGGAACTAGTTAAGATAGTGGGCTATTAGATGAAGCAATTGAGAAATCGAGTCATTCCAATTGTGAAATTCCTTTGAAAGAATCATTCGAGAGAAGAAGCTACATAGGAAATGGAGGAAAACATAAGGATATAGTACCTCCCCCCATTCGATCAATTAGATAAGAATTTCGAGAATGAAATTTCTTAAAGGGGAGAATTGTAATAACTCGTTTTTTATACTGAGGGTTAGAGCCCTAGGCTATTGAGATATATGAGAAATAACACTGAGAAAATTATGAGCATCGCATTGACATGCTTACTATGAGCATTCACACGAACTTTTTTTTTTGTACACATTACAAATACTATATATGCAATCATTTGACATTTTCCAAGGTATGAATGATTTAAAATGATTATGATGTGAATTATGAATTTATGTCTTGGAAATTTGTTGATGAATTATAAATGATGATTTAGAATTAATTATTATAATTGAGATATTTAGGAATTTATTTGTATTTTTGGACTAAGAAAAATACCAAGTGACAATATAAATTGTAAATGGTAGTAGAAATAGTTCATATATGGAAATATAAATAATTGACAAGTAGCATTATGATTTATTAATTAGTGGCATAGAAATTAGGAGATAAATAGAGTAGAGATTAAATGGTATAGGGTACAAAAATTAGAAGACATTAGCATTGTTAGCATTGTTAATTAAGTGGTAAGTGTCATGACACTTACTAAGCTTTCTAATCTTGCTTTTTAAACCCATACGAAACTCACAATTGAAAGACCATCTTTCCATTATCTTTCACTTTTGCCATATGCTCTCTTCTTCATCTTTTTCATTTTTCTTCACTTACGACCATCTCACTCTCACTCTCAACCTCATCACGTTGAATTCTCGCTATCCTTCACTTTGTTTCATCAAGATCCTTGTTACCTCTTCATCTTGTTATAAAGAAAACCTAGTCTCTCTTTTTTGAAAGATGATGATCGTGTACTGCTTTGGAGCTAGGTTTTACATGATTTGAAGAAACTTTGGAGCTAAAACAAGTATATTAATGATCTTTATGGGTTGTTTTAAGAGAAACATTTTGAAGATAGTTTGAGATGGATTGATTTAGTGAAAATGGTATATGATGAGTGCATAATCGCTAATGAAGAAATGGATATATTCATGCCCTATTTTGTGTATATGATGAGAAATAAATTATAAATTGTTATAGGGATTTTTTTATAGATAAAAATGATCATGAAACTGGTGATGAATGAGTGTTGAACGTTGATGAAGAAATTTGTAGGTTTATGTTTTGTTTTTGTATGAAAGTGTGCAAAAATGTTGATGAATGTATGGACATATTTGATGTTCTATTTTTGTGGTTATGATCAACAATAGATTATGATTTGTTTATGAATGATATTAAGACGGAATTGAGGTGAGAATGAAGAGGAAATTATGAATATGCATAAGATGGTTTAGATGTAACATGTAGGAGTTAGAAATCTAGAAAACATGGAAGAGAATGGCTGGAAATTTTTGGATATGATAACCCACGATTGTGGGAATGCTTCCACGATAATGGAAAATGCAAAGAAGTGGCTGGAAATATTCTGGTAGCTTAAACCACGATCGTGGGAATGCCTCCACGATCGTGGGAAGGGCCATTAACGTAAGTTCTTCTTCTTTTATGTGATATTAAATCAACTAATGCTAAGGTACTTTTCTATGATGTATTTAGGCTTGAATGAAGCTTGAAATGAACCTAATTTGATGATGGATTAAGTGATTAAGTGTTGGATATGTTTAGGGTAATAATTGAGGTTATAACTAAGGATTAGATTGGTGATATAAATGTATCAAAAATATGGAAAATTTAGAGATGTTATAGGAATGAAAGTGATCTTATGAATGCTAATGTGATTCAAAGGAAATCAATGATGTGTATTAAGTAAAGATGAATGAGAATTTAGATATTATGTGATCTTATAATGCTAAAATAACATTGGTGAATGATTGATTGATGAACTTTGAATAATCATATATAATTGAGGTGTAAACCTAAGTTCAAATTAGACATATATGAGTTTTGAGGTAAGAATGATTAAGATTCGTAGTTAAGGATACATACCCGGGAATGTCATTAAGCATGCATTACACATAACACATATACAAATGTGTATGACTGAATACTTATGTGATTGAACAATTTAGTAATGTGTACAATATGTGTATTGCATGATATAGAAGCGTAAATAGAACGCCAGCATCTAGACATTGCCAGGATGTTGAGGCAATAGCTATCTGAAGCTTACTGTGAGTACCCTAGATATTCTCTCTAGGATTAAAGGGGCGGTTGGTTCACATAGGAAAATGGTAATAGGAATAAGAATGAATATAGTGAAAAATGAGAATGGATATTATCATTATAATTATGATGGTTGGTTAAGAGGAAAGAATAATTACCATTACCATTGACAGTTGTTGGTTTGTAAAAAATATTTAGAAATAAAAATTTATTATAATTTAATTAATTAATTAGTTATATTGTGATTAATTAATTACAATATGTTGATTAATTAAAATATTGTAATTAATTTTAATTAATTATATTGTAGCTAATTGATTAATTATTTATTTATTATATTTTAATTAATTAATTATTAATAATATTTTAATGCATTATATTGTAATTTATTGTATTTTAATTAATTTATTATATTTTAATTAATTAATTAATTAAAATATTTTAATTAATGAATGAATTATATTGTAGTTAATTAATTATTAATAATATTTTAATTAATTACAATATTTTAATTAGTTATATTTAAATTAATTGTAACAAGCACACCCTTACATAACAATGATACTCATTCCTCTAAGTTAGGAGAGGAATGGGGTATTACCCAAAAATGAGTAATCAAAATAATGACTCTATAATCATAGTCTCTTACCAAACTCAATCTTTCATTCCATACTCATTCCCCTTTTTTCATACCTACTAAACAAGCACACCCTGATTGTAATTGCTTAAATTCTAATGATTAAATTGATACCTATGTCTATGTGATAATTCTAGACATTGATGGTCCGAGAAGTTCGATAATAGGGAATGTATTAGAAGTGTTTATAATTGAATGTGAACCTGAAAGGAATATGTGTACTCAACAAATATGTTAAATGCCGAACTTAGGTCTGATGAAAATGTGAAAAGTGAATATGTATACTAAATGAAAGTGATTGATTTCATATATGTGTTTTGATGCATTTCATTACATGATATGCTTGATCAAATAAAGACAGTTGTGAACAGAGTGGCTAGTGAAAAAGAGCTTAAAGCTCAGCAATATGAATAAAGAACCACAGGATCACTAGTAAAATGAGTCTAGTATCCATAACAGATACAGAACAGTTAAAAAGATACTCGATCACAATAATTAACAATGAAAGTGGAGTCTCGTGAACAATTGCACATATAATTTGATATGTGTGTTATATGATTGATTGAAGTAAATTGTTTGAAATGTTCTAAAAGTGAAATGTGAAATGATATGAAGTATTGGATTATATGAACTGTCTATGAATTGAAATGTGAACTGCATTATGATTGATATGAGTGAGCACATCAATGATGGTTTGCTCACTGAGTTCACAAAACTCATCAAAATTATAACGTCGATTTTCAAGTACAAGAGAAGAGACTTAACTTCTAAGACACTCTAAAAGAAATCTAGTGCTACATTTTTGGACTCAAGAAATGACTCAAAAGTCGATCAGCTGAGACTATGGAATTTAGTTAGAATCTTTTGTATAGTTCCTCATCCATGTAGAATGTTGTAAAGAGTATTAAACTCTCATACATTTGTGATACTGTATATATGGATTATGTAATGTAATGTTACAACGTATAGTATGTTTTTATAAATGGAATGAGGAATTGAGTTTTTGGATATTTTGTATGTATGACGCCTTATAAGTGAATGTGACTGCTTTAACGCCATGCTTTCATAGGGCATGTGTGTGAATATCTTTGAGATGTCAGGCACGTGCTCGGTGGAAGTAGGGTGTTACGGTTTGGGTGCAGGGGCGATCTGTGGCTGACTACTTGATTAAGGTCGTGGTGTAGGATTGTGGGTGCAATGGGTGTAGATGCGATGGTGCAAGTATGGGTGTGATGGCGCTGATGAATGCGCCATAGTGCGGGGGCAATGGAAAGCAACGACCCTAACTGGTGCGACGACTAAATTGATGAGTTGAGAGTGACAATAAGAGTGCAACGATAGATGGGGTGCGGAATGGGAAGGGGGATCGAGTAGGTTACTTTAGTTAGGGTTTAAAAATTTTAAATTTTCAATTTAATCCTTAAGTTTTTAAAATTTGCAATTTAGTCTAATAACTAGCTAGTATTTTGGTATCATTAGGTATCGACTGGTACTAAATCTCAGTATCAGACTATACTATACTATATTTTTTTTGACCGATATAGTATAGTACGTGTATCTTTGGAAGTAAGCGTGTTATAGATACATTATATTTTAGACAATAAATCTTCCGAGGCAATTTTTAATAAAAATGTCATTCACCTCTTTTCTCTTTTAAATAACGATGAGGTTTCGCTGTCATTAAAGTTTTTCTCAAGCAATTGTAAATAATAATTTAAATTCATGAATTAAAATTAGACAAAATTTTTAAAAAAGAAAAGGAAGAAATCCTTAGGATTTTAAATCATGATTAGGCTAAATTATTATTTACAAATATTAAAATTTACATGAAATAAGAAAGCATGTCTACATATCTGAGTCTGGAAGTCATGGATGGACGAATACAAGGAATGTTTCGAAGTATTTAAATTGAATCTCAACATTTTCAAAATATTCAAAACCGACCTAAATGAATAAAAATTTTAGCGGATTAATTTGCATCACGTAAATGTCATGTTAATACTTTTTTTATTTTTTAAATAGAAAAAGCTCTACTGCCACATGACAATTACCACTCATTGTCTAAAATGCATAATAATAGATTTCACTGCCACATGGTGAGTGCTACTCATCGCCTAAAATGTATAATAGTAGGCTCTATTGTTACAAGATAGTGAGAACTACCTTCTAGTCAGTTGAAAAAGTTACTTACTTGTCAGTAAAACTCATTTTCTATTTGAAAATACAAGATAATATTGTGACAGTATTAACATAATATTTAACTAATGGAGAGTTAATCTAATCAAAATTTCTATTAGTTATGTTTTCAAAACATCAGAGTTTAATTTAAACACTTCAAAATGATATGTTCATAATTGTATTATATTGTAAAGGTTGAAGTTTAAAATGTACTTTTCCTAGGTGACAAATGAAAAGAGTCATCTTTGCAAAAGTTTTTATTGTGATATTTTAGATAAATTTACCTTTTTAACTATATACGGGACATAAATTTACCTTTTTAACTATATACGGGACCTTTTATATTTATTCTCTATATTTTTATATTGTAGAAAACGAATGAAAAAATATAAAAATAACTTAATTATTTTCATAAAAATATACAAGGTTTTTAAATATATTTTGAATAAAAATAACAGTTATTAAACCCTAATTGGGATTTAAAATATACAAGGTTTTTAAATATATTTTGAAGAAAAATAACAGTTATTAAACCCTAATTGAAGATTAAAATCCCATAGATACAATTCAACATTACGAAACCAATCCAGGCTCCAGATTGCATTTTAAATAATCAAGGTTATGTTCCACAAAACCAGGCTCTAGGTTGCATTTTATCGTGAAAGAGGCTATATACAGTTCCAAATTTGTTGTAAATCGGCATTACCAGCACTCAAATCTTGGCATGAAAGAAACAATCCAGAATGTCTTTGCGACAATGGCACCTACTAAACAATAATAGCTTCCTTGTGGTTAGGACACAATAAATGAGCAATAGTCACATATTTTCTCAATATTATAGAGAAGCTCCAAAGGCAAAAAGAGGAATCTGTGCCGTAAATAAACATAAACCAAACATAATCATGCTCAAATGCTTGAACAGACAAAACTAATAAACTAGTGGACTGTGATGGAAAAACTTCTCTTTTGCAGCCATCGTTATGAATTTCTTAACGGTTTGCCTTGGCAACTCTTTCAATCTCATCCTTTTTCTTAATGGCATAACTGAAAATTATTTTTAAAAAATCGAATTTAGTAAGCGCACTGGAAAGCCAATATAATGACTAGAAATGGATTTATAACATCTCAAAAGACGAACCTGTTAGATGAGCCCTTGGCTGCATTAATAAGTTCATCAGCCAAACATTCTGCAATGGTCTTGATGTTCCTGAAGGCAGACTCACGAGCACCAGTTGTCAGGAGATAGATGGCCTGATTAACTCGTCTCAGTGGAGAAATATCCACAGCCTGACGCCTGACAACACCAGCGGAACCAATACGGGTGGCATCTTCACGAGGCCCACTACAAACAATGAGTAAAAATCAGAGCAGTCGTACACTAAGTCTGCACGGATGTGAATTTGTACAGTCCTTTCACCATTAAAATCAATATTTGTCCATACAAAACTAAACCATGATTTAGCACATTCAGTTCCATATAGAGCAGATAAAAGTACACACCTGTTGATCACAGCATCCACAATCACTTGAATTGGATTCAGATCTGTTAGGAGATGAATGATCTCCATAGCATGCTTTACAATCCTGACTGCCATCAGTTTTTTTCCATTGTTTCTGCCGTGCATCATGAGAGAGTTTGTAAGTCTCTCCACAATTGGGCATTGGGCCTTCCTGAAACGCTTGACAGAGTACCTTCCAGCTGTATGTGGCACATAGGTTGCGTGCTTGGAAGGTTGGACACCAATGTAGTCAGACAAGGAAATGTCATTGACCTGTTACAAAATACACTATCAATAAACCATAATACAATCTCCAGCAACGATGCCATTTTGGAAGATATGCAATCAATTGTCCATAAAAATAAATGAATAAGATCAATAGTTTCCCACAGGATAAAACTAATACACCGCCAAAGACCTAAAACTATAATCTCCATATAAACTCGAATGCACCGAGAATTAACAAAGTAACTTTTATAATCAAAGCATAGACTAACTAGTCCAAATAGTCAAGATCTTTAAGAAACGGTAAAAAATATAGTTTCACAATTAAAAAGGAACAACTCATGAGCCTAAAGCAACTATAGTTACAAGTTGACATGGCCGTTCCTTCTGCACCCAAACATAAATCAAAGTGAACATTCCTCGGTAACCTTTACCGCCCGACTAGACAGCTTAACCTGATGAATCATGCTAATCCTCACAATTCAATTTGTTGAACTTCGTAGAATTAAAAGAAAAATCATGCCTTGATACCAGAAAAGAAAAAGTAAACACAATGTGCATTAAGCTTAAAATTTATAAAGTCAAATCGAGGAAAAAAACCAAAAACAAACGAGACAAGGTAACAAAAAAGAACAGAGCATTAACAACACGAATAATAACCTTGAATTCATGAATCATAGAAATAATAAGCTAAAAGGAAGTTAAAAGGATTTAAAAGATAGAATACTTGAACATCTTCAAAGGACCAGCGATTGAAGAGCTTCACATCATAAGCAGGTTGAGTAGGATCTGAAGGAGCCACAACTGCTGCCATTGTTTCACCTACAAACACAACAACACACACAACGTAAGCAAACTATGAAGAAATAACCATATACGATGAAAATATAAGAAGAGAAATCGACAGACAGAAGACCTCAGGGTATGTGCACGAAGAACGGATGCGGCTAGGCAGAGGGTTAAAAGATGAACCCTAGACCTCCAGTTTATATAAAAGTATCGAACATCTATGGAGTCGGAATAGAATGGGCTACGCCTTTCTCGAGATTGTTGAGCCTGGGCTTGGTTAGTGCATATTTTTATACGAATGTTTAGCCCTTAAATCCAATCAATCTGATTGGTTTACTGATTTCTGGGGTCCGACTTCCTTCCAATTTGGGCTACAGCATGGAGCTTAAAAAGTAAAAATCTTTCCAAATTTAAAAGTAGTTTCTATTTATATTTATATTTTTATTTTTAAACATAGTAAAAAATATTTATTTGAAATTTTAGTTTTAGTTTCTTCTAGTTTTTATAATTTATAAAACATAAAAAGTATTTTTGTTTTTATTTTTGTTTTTATAAGCTGATTTAGTAATAAATTAAGTATATATTTTATTTAATTATTTAATATTAATTATTAACAAAAATTTATGAATAATTTAATTTAAGATAGTATATTCATTTATTTAAAATTATGAACAATTTAATTTTTATAATTATTTGATATTAGTTTTTTAAAATAACATAATTTTAATTTAATAATAATTATTAAAAAATTATAATTTAAAAGATATAAAAAATTAAATAAATTTTGGTTTACTAATTAAAAATAATTTTTAATTTACAAATAAAAAATTATTAGATTTAATAAAAACTTTAATTTTTACTGATAAAGATAATTTATCTTTAAATTTTATCTAATTTATAATTATTATCAGTAATAAAAATATCAATATATATACATTAACAATCAAATATTTTTATTTTAAAAAATAAAAATAAAACAGAAATCGAAAACGAAAACGAAAACAAAAAAGAAAATGAAAACGAAAACTAAAGATTAAAATAGAAAAACATTAGTAAAATCAAATGACCTTTAAAGTTAGAGGTGGCTTAGTTTTATAGCTAGAATTTTAATATCCTGATTGATTAGAATTTATAATATTCCAAAATAAATGGGCAATAGTTAGGAGAGGTGCGCCAGCGACAAGCAAAAGCAAGATTATTAGGTATCTCTGGAAAGCCAGGTCAGAGCCACACGTGCAAGTTTCCCCATATATGGCGCGTCCGTGATAACTGATTCAGATTTGCATAAACTAGCGAACTGATCACTAAGTGGAGATGCTCCCTCCGGTATGAGCGAAGCCTTTTGGGACTAGTTAAGAATAGGCACCGTTATCCCAACACAGATCCAACCGGGTGATATTGACTTAGTTTTATAGCTAGAATTTTAGTATCCTGATTGATTAGAATTTACAATCAATAACTAAAATATAAGATTTGTTTGGATTCATTTTTCTATTTTATTTTATTTTTAATATAAAAGTTAGTTGTTAACATTATATAAAAAATATATATTGCATCAATTAACTGAATTTTGTATTAACATAATCATTTTATATTTATTTAATGATTCTATTTTTTCTTAAAGACATATAATTAACTGAATTTTCTGTTAACATAATCATTCTATATTTATTTAACAATTCTATCTTATCTTAGAGACATTGAAAACAACACCTTTACTAGGTAGAGGTAAGACTATATGCTACTGAACCTTCTCAAACCTCGCATTGCAGTAAGACTTTCACTAAGTATTGTTGCATCTTGTCTTAAAGACATATTGTATGACTGATGTTGTATTCCATTTGAAATTTCATGTCTCCATAATAAGCTCTTTAATTTTTGCATAGTTTTGAAGTAACTCATTTATTTGCTCATGCATCTTATAAAATTGTATATCATATAAGTAACGAAAAAATTAGTTTACTTCTTTATACCATATCTAAACATATTAAAACTATAGGAAATATTGTTTTCAAAATACCAAAACATCTTTTAGAACATTTGTTGCATAAAGAATGTTTGTAACAAACCCTTTTTATAGACTTCCAAATCTTCTTCTTTTTCTATAATTTTGCAAATGATATCTATCACTTTGATATAGTAAAAGAAATTTAGGCATATTACAATTTACAAACACTAAACAAAGGGTATTGATCCTAAATGATGATACTAATGGAGTTTTGTTAATGGTAGACTTAATGGAATTTATAAATTAGTCAAGAGTTTTTAAATTACACTTTCCAAAATTAATCGGTAAAGAAAGAATTAGATGTCTAAATTTGAAATGTTGCAATAGGGATATGCAAGCTTATAAGAAAACTAAAGAACTTTTAATGTGTATAGAAGATGTGAAAAATATATTTTTAGTATGATCATGGTGTAAAAACTAAAAAGGTCTAATATATTCATAACGAGGAAAACTAAAGCATTTTTAATGTGTATAGTAGATGTGAAAAATGTATTTTTAGTATGATCAAGTTGTAAAAACTAAATAGGTCTAATATATTCATAATGAGGAGGCTTATATAGGTAAGTGTTATAACCCTAATAATTATTATAACGATGGTGACAAAGAAATTGAATAACTTGACAAAGAAATTGAATAACTTATAAATGACATATATTTTTAAAGGATATAAGGCAAATGAATTGGTGAAGTCAAAAAGGTTTTATATGTTGTTATATAATTATAAGGCATTGATATATCATAAAGTTAAGATCCTTGTATTATTTGTAATGGTAAAATCACCATACATAAAGATTACGAAACAATGGAGTAACAATTCATTTTTTGTGATGCTGCAAATCTCTCAAAAAAATTATTACTTACTAATTATGATAGCAGTTGATTGGTTCATACAAGTATACTCACTTTATTCTGTTAGCTCATCCTTATTCAACAACAAAAATAGCTCAACTTTTCGTTAATCAAGTGTATTAGTTGTATGGAATGTCTCTGTGAATTGTTAGAAATCATGATATTATCTTAGTAAGTGTATTTTAGAAGAAATTCTTTAAAATTTAAAAGGTTTCCTTGCATCAATCTATTACTTGTTATCTATGTAAACATGATCAAATAGAAGTATTAAATCAAACACTTGAAATGTTCATATAATGTATTAGTTACTATCCTCATTAATGAAGTAGGTGGTTATCATTGGAAAAATAATATTACAATACCATTTTCCATTCAACAATCTAATGTACCTTATTTGAGGCCTCTTATGGTTAATATTCTCTAATGCATACTGTTGGATCCCGCCTTTAGGATTTTTACATTTTTATTTTATTTTATTTATTTTATTAAATTATCTAGCATGAAAATAGATTAGAATTTATGAATTAGAAATTTTTGGAGGTTGATATGGTGTATTATAAATTTCATATGGTGGTAGGAATTAAAAGAAAGAATTAAAATTTAGTGAAGGAGTTAATAGGAATTTTCTAATAAAGAAAGGGTAAATTAGTAACAACACATGAAGGTTGTCTTAAATGAATAAGACAAAGAGGAAGAAGTCGCGAATTAAGAGGGTGTGAATGAAAAGAAGATGAAGAGAATAAAGAGAAGGAGAATTATGGAAATACTTGAATAATGAAGGGCAAAATGGTAAAAAAAACACAAAAAATTTGCATTAAATTGAATAAGACAAAGAAGAGAAGAGACATGAGTTATAAGAAAGAAGAAGAAGGAAGAGCCTAGGTAAGTGCCTTGTTTAGTTTTTCTTGTTTTAATAGATTAAATAAGTAGAAAAAGAAGGTTTAATGTGAAGAAAATGAAGAAAAAAAAGTAGAGAGTAGTAGGTTTTAATATGTAAAAGATGAATATGATGAAGATGAAGATGAAGATGAAGATGAGGAAAGAAAGAAGAAGAATAGGAGGTTAATGTTAGAACTT
>JANIIA010000004.1:46843224-46857093 GCA_027478495.1 Erythroxylum alaternifolium
TTCGGTTATACGTTATGTTGTGTTATGGTCTTTTCCGCAGCGTATTGTGAATACTTGGGCCATACGCGATCCAACAGGGTTACTACTGTGTTTTTTTCCTTACCATCATTTTGTTTGTTGCTTATTCTTCTGGTTGAGTGCTGCTAGCATTTTGGTAGGCTGCTAATGCCACGTTTGCGTTTCTATTTTACTGGCTATTCTTATTCTAGAGCTTGCTACTGTGTCATTTTTTTTGTCTTGCACCTGCTAACATTTTCTATTGTGGACTGTTGCGTTTTTGTTCCTCTCAACAGCTACTGTACATTTTAACTCCTAGATGTCATTTTCGTTTGTGTTGTTGGTGTTTTGGTCTGCTACACATTTGCTAGTGTTTTTTCTCCTTGCTCTCTGGGTTTTATCTCTTTTTTGTTGCCTGCATTTTTCTTGTGCTCTTTTCTCTTGTGTGTTGTCGTTTTAATGTACTAGAGTGCTGCTGTGGTTTTGTTTATTTTCTTTGGTCCGTACTATGTCATTTTCTACTAATGGACTCTACATTGCTATCGTTTTATCTTCCCAGATGTTGTGATGTTTCTGCTACCCATGACTACTTCTCTTCGTCCTGTTCACTTTTAATGGGTTGCCTTTGGATTATAAATCATTTATCACATCACCTTCACCTGTTGGAAACCTCAATCACCTTCACCTATCGTAAACCTCCATCACCTTCACTTTACTGTGGGCAAAACTGCTTCGTCATTACTTATTAAAAAACCAAAAACTTTGTTAAAAACCCAAAAACTTGACAGAATTCTGTAGCCCTTCATCACTGCTTCTCTTTCAACCTCCACCACCGACCATTTAAGTCTAAAAAAAAAGTGAAATTCTAGGTGAAGCTGAGGCTGCAAAGAAACAATAAAGTAATTTGGACGATGAAGATGGAAGGCTTACTGAAATTAAAAAAACACAAAATGAGAGGATTCAAGCTCAGGATGCAGTTATTGAGAAGCAAGCTAGGGAAATGAAACAAATTTAAGTTGTTTTTGCACATTAGCCAAATACTAGAGTAATTCCTAGTTTGTCACTCAATTCTTCTGCCTTAATTGAAGATCCATCAAGTGCCACAACATCAAATACCCCAGCTACTCGTTTAAGTTTATAAATTTATAAAATCTAGAATAGTTAGTATCACTTCTTATCGTTATCATTATATTATTATAAAATGTTAGTACCAAATTTATAGCTTAATATTTTATAAACTAATTAACTGATTTTATTTTTATTTATTTTATAGGAAACAAATCAATAATGAACTTCATCCTGAAGAATAGCAAGGAAATTTTGCCTTAGAGAGTTTTAGCTTAAATTAGTACATAGTAATTTGAGATAATTGTAATAAATAATTTTCTTGGATATTAAAATTTCCAATTTTTTATATTGGAAATTAGAATTTTGTATATTTTGGTGATTTTTATATATTATATATATATTAATAATTTTTATTTGCTTGTCTGATAATATCTTGGCACTAAAAATCTGTATCATTAGTGACAACTTCTATTTTATGGCCACCAATGCAAAAAATTTTATCGATTAAGTAATTAAAATTTTAAATTTAATAATATTATTTGCGACAAACACGAACACATTAATGATAGATTTATTGTAACATATATTCTTTATTTAGTGACAACATTATTGTAACATATAACTTTCATACTTGTGACGAAATATATTAGACAATATAGCCACTGATGCAAATTTTTTTTACAGCTAATGTAATTCCGTTGATGAATTTATAGTTTTATTTGCGATAATAATAAATACATTAGTGACAACACTTTTTGTAAGAATCAATTTTCATTTTTGTGACGAAATGATGTTGACACTTTTTTATTAAAATATTGGTGACCAAGAAGTAATGGATATTGATAAAAAATTATTAGTGAAAAATATTTTGTCACTATTTATAATTATTTTAGTGGCGATAATGTTGTAACAATAAAATGAAGTACTATTACGACTTTATTCGTCATTACTTTATATTATTTGTGTCGAAAAACTTGTCATTAATATGTAAAGTTGCTGTGAGCATATAGTGTTGTCACACATTTCATAGGTTTTAGTGTCATCACTTTTGTAACAATATAATGAAGTATTGTTACAACTTTGTTCGTCACAACTGTATATTATTTGTGTCAACAAACTTGTCATAAATAAGTACAGTTGTTATGACCATATAGTGTTGTCACACATTTGATAGGTTTTAGTGTAGACAATTTTGTCACAATAAAATGAAGTACTATTATGACTTAATTCGTAACTACTTTATATTATTTGTGACGATAAACTTGTTATAAATATGTAAAGTTATTGTGTCTATATAGTTTTGTCACAAATTTCATAAGTTTTAGTGTCAGTATCTGTGTTGCAACAGTGTTGCATAATTGTGACCATTTCTTAAATTAGTCACTATTTCATTAGTGAAGGAGGTATTTGTGACGGAAAGTGACGACTTCAAAGATTGGACACTATTAATAATAGTGACTACTATTACTGCTTTTAGTGACAACTTTTACTTTCACTAAAAATACAATATCTTGTAGTGTCTATAGAAAGAAAAGTAGGAATGACCATTAGGATTTAAAACGTAATACAATTTTAGACACCTCGAGAATAAGACCATGACTTAATATTAAGGAGCTTTATATTCTATTTAAAAATGACGATGTCACTTTTTACGAGGAGACTACTAAAAATTCGCCTGAGTTTTCCCTGTAAAACAGAAATCTCCCTTTCCGAAAGAAAGCTCATTCCTGTAATGAAAAGACACTTCAATAACCACTAGTAATTTTAGCTCAATTTGGGCATCTAAACTACATGTTCATGGCCAATTGAGCCCACATTTACATTGTAAAAATTCATAATAAATCCAATCAAAATTCAAGTATACCAACTTCTAATCCATACACCCTTATTTATATTCAATACATCAAGATATTCTTAATTCTAATAAAAACCAACTCAATTTAATCAAGTTCATGCATTTTTATAAGAACATAACACTTTTAAATTTTTATCTCACAAAATATGAAGACTTTAAATGCATTACTTTTATGAAAATTGATCTACATAATATTTGAAATTTTTTAAAATTATTTTTGACCATTTTTGGACTAGTCGGAAAATCACCACTGTCACCGAAGTGTAGGGTACACGCATCGGTGTCGGAGGAGTAGTGACCTTCACCACCAACCCAGAAATGATGATCTCACCTCTAAGAATATAATGGCACTGGTCTTGTGCCGAAACTCCTTCCGGTTTGTGATAATCGAAGGTTTAAAGCTCAAAAGTAACTCATTTCTGTTTACTGGCAAAGTGGGCTGATTGATATCGAGTTTCCCTCCTTTCCTATGTTTTTAGGGCTGTTAGACACGATGGTGGTGTTAGTTTCACCAAAAATGACTAAAAACAGGAGATTAGTGGCTTACCAAAATGAACTAAAACATCCAGTCGTGATTCCTCCAAATTCAAGTGGTTTTTTAAGAAACAAGTTTAGGGGTTCTGTAGAACATCCCGAGAGCTTTCCGTAAAGCCCTAGATCGTTAGAAATGGTGTCCAAACAGTGAAGGTATGGGTTAAGTTAGGAGTGAATATAGTAACATTAAGAGAAATGAGTTTAAAAGAGAAATGAACTTAAGAGTTCTTAATCTCATCTTGTACTTTTATAAGCTTTTCTCCTTATTAGTCCATTATGTGTAATTTAACAAAACTTTGGATCATTATATATAATCATTGTTCAGAGATGGAGACAAAGAGACCTATCTTTGTTAGGATTGTTAGTGGTGATGGTGATAATGGTGGGTGAAACTGAAATAAGTTTCAGATAAAGAATGTGTTAGAAGCATGAAAAGAATGTTAGAGAATGAAAAACAGAGATGAAAAACATAGCAAAAAATTATGAAAAGTAACCATGAATAAAATGGAGTATTCACCAAGAGAGAGAAATTATAATAAAACCATGAAAAAGAAATGAGACAAGTCGACAAAAATTTCTAGTTCATTTCCTTTTTTTTAAAAAAATCTAATTAAATTCCATTTTCTTCTTCAAAAGTGGGTTTATTACTTTTGTGAGATATATCTGTATGTAATTCAAGTGAAAGTAATTATGGGTTTTTGTTATAAAATAAAATTAAAAAATTTATGTTATTTATAAAGCATATGTTTTACTGCAAAGATTAAAAAATTTGAGAGTAATTTTTTAAAGACTAAACAGTGAATTACTGAAAATTAAAATTGAAATTTTAAAATTTTGAAATAATAAAGTTTACATGATTAAAAGAATATATAAGATAAAAGTGAATATTTTGCTGCACTTTCTTTTATGATAGTAAAATCTATGACTAATAAACATATAGTTATAGTGTTAAAAACTATATTCAATATCTTTATGTCACTTATATTTGCACAGAAACAGTTGATATAGTTAATTGTAAAGAATTTTATATTCTAACGTATTTTTATAATATAATAATTTTATTTAAAATGAAAATAAATATTAAACAAGTTATTTATTTACATATTCATATCTATATATAAAATTTAAGCTCAAAAAATGAACAAATTTTAAATAAAACTCTTATCTTTTCACATGTTCAATAACATGCATGTTGAATAAACTGAAACTATTTTTTTCAAAATTTTTATCAACTTCTCTCGTATTACTACTCTTAGATAATTATAAGAAACTATGTTAATAATAAATATGCTATAAAAATATTATACCAACAATTTAAACTTTTTACTTTTTGTCATGAAAGCGTGTAATCTTTAGATGTAGTGATGCAAATAGTATTTATAGGTGCAAGAAAAGAAATTTGAGAATTATAACAAAATTAGAATTACTAATTAAATATTAGTAATTATAATTACGATGTTTTTTAAACGTCGCGGAATCATTAATATCTCACGACGTTTATTAAATCGTCGCGGAAAGTTAGTTTCCGCGACGTGTTAAAAAACATCGCGGAAAGAAAGTTTCCCCGACGTTTATAAAATGTCGCAGAAAAAATGATTCTGTGACATGCTGGGAAACGTCGCGGAAAGAAAGTTTCCCCGACGTTTATAAAACATTGCAGAAACATTCTTTCTGCAACGTTTTTTAAACTTCGCGGAAACTTTCTTCCGCGACGTTTCCCAACACGTCACGGAATATTAATGATTCCACGACATTTTATTTTAACATCACGGAAAGGCGTATTTTTTTGTGTCGTTTTTCTAAACGTCGTGTAATGCTTATATATACCGCGACATTTTCCTTAAAACGTCACGGATAGGTTTTGTCTACACCACAATCCACGACGTTTTTTGTGACGTCTTTTAAAACGTCGCAAAAGGTTATCTGCGATGTGTTTGGAGATTCTGGACGCTTTAAAAACGTCGCAGATTGGCTTTTCTTCTTGTAGTGGTTGTTTTTTAATCAATTTTAGTTGGACATATAAAAAGATAGAAACTTTGGTGATAACATAAGAATGTACTAAAAAAGGATCTCAAATCAAAATGGCACATAAGAATCAAATCTTTGTATAACCTGCCTAGACAAACATCAATATCTAACAAAGTACTTTGCATAGAAGAATAGTATTCACATATTAGTGAAGTGCACCTTTATATTCTCTTCATGTACCATTTTGGGAATAAACTTCAGTTAGTGGGCATGCACCAATTCACCGCCTCCCAAATAGAGCATCCTTCTTCAAATCGTACGTATCACAGAGCGCATCACTTTAGCTTGTGGGAATTATATTTAAACAAGATACGGTCATCTAAGTAGGTTACCATCTGAAGTTAGCCCAGCAATTAAGTTTTGGACAAGAGACAAAATTTTGGCTTATAATATCCCTTTAGACATGAGTACGACTCTTTTACAAATTGGAGGCTTTAGAAATCCTGAAGGCATGAGCTCTGTGCTGAGCTTTTGGTGACTTTACGAATTGTTTACAATTATCTTGATCTTTTTCTAAAGGTGTTCTTAGTTTTAACCTTTAACTTTTGTTTGTAATTCATTTTTGTTGTCATGGGTGTTCATAATTTGTGACTCACAAGTGTTTTGCTGCGATGTTCTGAACAATCTTTATGAGTATTACTTATTTTATAACTTACCGAAATTGTTCATCGAACTATAAAGAGCAGAATGTCCAAAACGGATGCATGCATTATATAATAATGAATCATGATTTGGATGCTCTGACCACCAATTGTGCTCGTCACGTTGCATATGAGACAAGCCCACGTTGGTTAAGCACTCTCGTTTATTCCTTCTAGTGCGACCAAGTTTCTTAGGACCAGCACTTGTATATTTCGACTGTTAATTGACAGTACAATGGTTCCTATAAAAGCCCCATTGTTCTTACAGCAACTCATCAACACCCACTTATCCCATTCCTCTCCATCAATCACCCAACACCAATGGCTCTTACCCGTGTTGTTCTTGCAATATCCGTTCTTCTTCTGCCGTTGTTGATCAGCTCTGCTAGAGATTACGGCTACGGCCCTGGGTCGGACAGTGTAAAGTCGAACTATCAGCCAACCTCAGGTCCAGGACCATACACTGTAAAGGCAAACAGTGGGGTAACACCGTACACAGTCCAACAAGAATATGCCCCAAAACCAAAACAAGATGAAGTGAAACAAGATTACAGCTCCGAAACTTCATCAGAAGAAATCAAGCCAGGTTCCGCCACAAAACCATCATCAGAAGTTAAATCAGGTTACAGCCCAAAAGCATCTTCATATCAAGTTAAACCGGACTACACCTTAAAGCCATCATCAGATGTTAAACCATCAGTAGATAAAGAAAAACCAGATTATACCTCAAAACCAAAAGCAGATGTTTTCAAGCCAGATTACAGTCCCAAACCATCATCGGCTGAAGCCAAACCTGATGTTGTTAAGACGGATTACAGCCCCAAAACATCATCAGATGCTTTCAAACAAGATTATACGTCAAAGCCAACACCAGATGTTGCTAAGCCGAATTACAGTGCTACTCCAAAGCCATTTGCTGTTAAGCTTGATGATATCCCAAAATCAAAACCCGATGCAGACTATAGCACAAAACAAAAACAAGATGTTGTCAAGCCAGATTATAGCCCAAAGCCTACGTCTGACGCTACTAAACCATTCAATAGCCCAAGTACCAATTCAGATACTGTCAAACCTACCTACACCCCGAGCCCTAAACCCGACGTTGTCAAAGCAGATTACAAGTCTTACCCTCAGCCAAAACCGGAGACCGAAAAATCAAACTACATTTCCAACCCAAAACCTAAGGCTGTGAAACCGGATACCGTTAAGCCAGGTTACTACCCGAATTCAAACTTGGAAACTACCAAGAAAGAAAATTACCCAAGCTCAAAACCAGACACGATCAGTACTGAGTACCATTCCAAGTCAGAACCAACTTTTGCTAAACCTCAACAAGAACTCCATTCGAAACCAACCCCTACAATAAGCTACAACAACCCCGTTGGTGGTTATTAAGATTTGTTCTTTCATTCCTCATACACTCTTGATTTTATTGTTTTTTTGTTGTATGTTTGGTTTGAATTTCTTTGAAAGAAAAAATTTGAGTTGACTAGTAATCTTTTATTACTGTCACTTGTGGTGATTAATGTAATTGCACGAAGAAATTTGTAATAAAAGATATTTAATTAATTAAAAAGATGAAGATTGTTCTAAAGATTTAATCTTGTTCTGTGACAATTTTAGCTATGAAATAGTTATTTAATTAAACCAAGTTATAAGAAATAATTTAAGTATAAACAAATTAAAATCAAATTGTTTATACGAGGAAGAATAGGCATAATACAAAATAAAAATACTTATAATATATTTAAAAATATAACCATACGAATTAAAAGATCGAGAATTATATTAAAAATTTAACCATATTCTATAATTCTTTTAGTTCTGAAATAGTTATTTATTCTTTTAAATTATATTTTTTTTATAAAGCAAACATATGCAAGAGGGAGGGGGTGAATTGTGTGTAAAAAAAATTGCTAGGTACTTTCAAATTGATAATATCTTACTAAACAAAATAAGTCTATGGATAGAAGGGTCCTATCAACTTTCGAAAAGATCTTATTAATGTTGAAAACAAAAGGATCTTGTTAATTGTTTAAAAATGAAAGGAGCCTGTCAATCGAAAGGAGTCTGCTAGTGCTAAAAAAGAAATGAGTCTATTAATTGATAGGAGCTTGCAAGCACTCAAAAAGAAAGGAGCTTGTTAATCGATAGGAGCCTGTTAATACTCAAAACGAAAGGAGTCGGTTAATTATTTCAAAAACAAAAGGAACCTCTTGCGATATAAAAATAGAAGCAGTCTATTGTAAAATCAAAGGAGCCTCTTGAAAACACAGACTTATAAGTTAGGAAGAGAGAAAAATGACATAGTCGATTTATATTGGTTCAACTAATAACAAAGCCTACGTCCAGTCCCTAAGTATCCAACTTGAGTATTTCACTATAAGAATTCAAGTATTAAATTTGACGAGCCTTTTCAAGCTGACAAGTACATATTTTTTAACCTTCCACACTCGAAATATTTAACAAGCATCTACAAGCTCTCAAAAATAAACATAAGGTTAGCTCAATGTAATCTCTCAAAGACTAGCAATCTCTCTCTTGATAGAGTGTTTTCTCTTTCTAAGGCACAAGGGGTTTGATATAACTTTTAAGAATATTAATACTTCTAAAGTATTTCGAACTTTTGTATATTCGTAAATGCAATCTCTATTCCTTAAGTAGACATTTTCTTCAACTAGCCATTACTTCATTTTGATTCTGAGTTGATTTTGTATCTAACAAATCTTCAATATCATCTCTATTGAAATCTTCCAATATTTAGATGTTAAAAGAAAAGCTTTGTCAAAAATTTCGGAGCTAATTGTTCAAATCAGTAAGATCCTTTCGGATGCTGTGAAATTATTTCTAATAAGGTAAGTTTATTAAAATCCCTGCAAGAAAGGAGGTATTTTTCCTATGATTTTATTTCCTTTTAAGAAATATATCGTTACCTATACAAGGAAATAAATACAATTTAAATTTTGAAATATTATAGAGTTATCATCAAAATCATTAAACATAAACCTTGAGCTAACAATCTCTCCCTGAGAAATCGAACTTGTTTCGTCTCACGGTGTAAACTTTGGTTTCGCCGTTTCGTTCCACGGACCTCTCGAGCCATTGTGTGTGCCTTGAATTTTTGAACATGTTAAATATTTTTGTATATTGAATGTTGTAATTGACAATAATTTTCAGCGCTTTTATGTTGTGAAAATGTTATGCATGATTATTGTGTGTTTTGTAGTTCATTAGCATTGACTATAGGTATATTATCCACTGAGCTGTTCAGCTCACCTCACCTTTTCCACTCCTCAGGTGGAGGACCAGTAAATCATTAGAAGCCTTGCAAAGTTTTTGACATAACTCTAAGAAATTTCAGATTTTGTAACTAAGTTAGTGTCAAACATGTTTAGATGATCTTAGTAGCATGTCATCATGAACATTATAGTATGTATTTTACGACCATGATACTGTGTGTATTTTGTAATTGAGATATTGCTGTGACATTATGAAACAAATTATGAAATATGTAACTCTTTGTTGTTGTGTATGCTAAATTTTTATCCTATGAGATTGGTTGTGTGCTGAATGTTGAGAGGTATTATAATGTTTTGGTTGTGTTAAATTGTGTAGCAAAGGAGTTTGGTATGCAAAGAAATTTATGTTGGTTCGGGTCCTTTGAAATTTGGGTGAGAATTGTTTGTGAATTGATGAGTGAAAACAAGGAATGGGGTAAAAATGTGAACTGAAACTTCAATGGATAAACTGCACCGATCTAGGCCGAATTGGGCTTAGTGGTCTACATAAAAATTGTAGATTATCCTTTTAGCTTTCTAACGCTATAAAGATTGAAATTTTTGGATTTCGGATACAGAAGTTATGACTCTTCTAAGGTGTGTTTGGGTGCATTTATGTATAATTGAAGTATGAAATTGGCTGAAATAGTAACCATATTTAATTGATTAAATTGTAGCGGTACATGCGCAATCAGACAAAGTTGTTTTCATAAAAGTTGTAGGTCTTGATCTTATCTTTCTAACAACATATAGTTTGTACTTTTTGGATTTCTGAATTGAAAGATATGTTGATTGGAAGTAAGGATGTCTGAAATTGAGAAAAGTCGCGACCGTGAGGGGTGCGATCGCCACTGTGAAATTTTATTCGCCAATTCGCAATCGCGACTCTAGCACGTAAATCGCGATTGATACCAACACGTGATTGCGACACGGGCAAAAAATATCGCGATCGCGATCAGCCCGAAACCATCCGCGAATCGCGACCGCGACGAGGCGCGATTGCGATGAGCTGAATTTTGCTCAATGTCGCGATCGTTACATAGAACGATCGTGACATGCAACTTTTTGTTCAAAGTCCATTTATACAGACCCTCATGCATACCGTGTCTTTTGCCCTTTTTAATTAAGATTTTCATTTTCAAAATTCAAATTGCTATTAATTCTTCTTACAACCAAATTAATTATTCTTGGTTCATTTTTGGGTATGGAAAAATTTTTATAAATTCTGGGGTAATATTTTTTTACCTTACCTATGAATTTTCTTTATTTAAAAATTATTTTTAGCTATTTCTTTTAATTTGATATTCTTTAATAAATTGTGTATTAATTATTTTTATTAAAGTATTTGTTTTTGAACAATTTAATTTTATGTCTATATTTGTTATCCGATCCTACCACGAATTTTCCTTGCCTCGTTTTTAATTTATTTAAATGTTATAATTTATTTATTTATAATTAATTCCATGGTGACATGTAGTTGCCATAAAATCCGTACGGGGTACCTGGGGCCAACACATACTCCTTATTTGATTGGCGATTCCATGATGATCATATTTAATCAAGTGATGAAAGATAAGGAAGTTGCACTGAAGTTGAATAAGTTTCATATACAGAGGGCATAACATCGAATGAAGTAGTTGAGTGACAAAAGGAGGACAAATATTGAACTTATAATGGGAGATTGGTTTTATGTGAAACTTATGCCATATAGATAGCACAATGTGGCCATTAAGGAAAATCATAAAATTTATTTCTTATTCTTCGACACAATTTAAGTGATTGATAGAATAGAGAGTTATGGTATAAGTTACAACTATTAGAAACTTCATGCATTAATTCTATATTTCTCAACTGAATAAACATATTGCTGATGGCAGTTGTATTAGTCCAATGATACCAAAATCATTACTACCTATAATCTAGATGCTAGTGTCCATTCAAGTAGATGATTAATGAAGCACAAAAATAGGCCAGTTGTTAAAGTAGTGGTTCAATAGTTGATGGACAATCTAAAGGGTGTGAAGTGGGAATATCTTTATAACTTACAACCATAATAACTTAAAATTAACCTTGTGGACCACTATATTAAGGGAGGAAACTTTGAAAGAAATTTTAAAAAATATATTTGAAACTACAAGTTAGAAAAAAATTAATTTTCAACATCTATCACCTAAGCCACCAAATGATTTATTTCTATGTATGGTTTTAAATTTAAAACTTTATTCAATTGGTGAATTTTATTAAATAATTTAGCATTTACTTAATATTATTAAATTATTATACAAAATATTGAAATATTATATATATTTTATCATTTTATTTAAAAATATTATTCAAACAAAATAAAAATATTTTGATAATTAAATTAAGGTGAAAGGTCCAATTTTCCCATTAACATTGAATAAAAAATCTAAAGTAGCCTTTGTTGTTATTTTTAATATTATTCCACCCCCTAATGTGCTCCAAAATGGAGAAATTTGTCCCAAAAATGCTAACTCTGTCAAATTAATGTCATGTCCCTCTTAAATTTGTCCACCTGGGTATGCCACATTTGATCAGCTACCAATATGGTTGTTGTTTTATATATACATAATAATTTCCTATCTTAATATTAATTAATATATTTTTATTAAATTCCAATCATTAAAATGAATTAATTTCTTGCCCAAAATTTCCCCTAAACTTGATTAACTGAATCCTTAAATTTCTTAACTTGACTGAATGCCTTCTTATTCATTACCCTAACTTGCTTCTTTTTCGTTAATCATCTACCATTTTTGTTTTCCAGTCGCTCCACGTAAGTTTCCATCGTTCTCTAGTTAAGGAATCCTTTTTCTCTAGTCATTCTAGTCGTAAAAGCCTAGTTGAAAGGTATTTTTGCTCACCCACCCACTCACTCTCTTCTTTTCTTGTCTTTTTATATAATGTTTCACTATTTACTATAAGTTGCTCCATAATGTTGTAGGTTTCATCGCTTTATCTTTTGCTTCAATTCTCTTTTTTGCACGTTCACTCTCCATCTTCCCCTCCTCTACATACTTGTACTGAGCCAATTGCTTCAATTTTCTTTCCTACATATGTTTTGTTTCATTCAAGTGCTAACATTGATTTTATGCCTCTTGCGTGCATAGGAATCTTGAATTTTATAAGCTTAAGCCATCAATAACCTTAGCTTAATTTGCATATTTCTCTTCCAAATAAGTTATAAGTATCTCTCAAGGATGTGCTTGTTAAACATAAGTCCATTATTCATACTAATTTCTTTGTTTTATATTTTGATAATGACAAGTGCTTATTATCTTTGTTCGACCATTTTATGTGTTATAAGAGAAATTTTGAGAAAATGTTCATATGTGATAATTAAGTTGAATGGAGATCATATTGTTTCTTATTGCATTGTAATCTATTAATTATTCTATAGATGATATGAACCTTGATCGATCCTAATTTCAAGTATATATGTTAATCACCTTGTTTGTGAAATATTAGAAATAAATAGGTTTAATGAGTTAGAATTAGAGGTGACAAAAGTTAATTATAAAGAAGCTAAAATAAAAAGTAGTGTGGAGAAATCACATAAGTTAATTATAAAGAAGCTAAAATATAAAATAGTATGGATAAATGGCATTTATACCTAACCAAAGGAGCTTTAATTCAACTAAAATTTTATAAGAAGATAACCTCCAGAAAAATATTTGTTAGTGATTGATGGTTATTTTCTTATTATTAATAGATGTTTATATTTGTTGTTGTTGCTTGGTGATATTATGGCACATAGTATAGAAAAGGAGCAGTCGCGATTACAGACATCATTTTTTCGGTCTTCAACTAATAATTGTTCTTCAGCTAGCATTCAATGCTTATTTGGATTCAATGCTTATTTAAAGACTTCATAGAGTGAAAAAATAGAATAAATGTGTTAAGAAAAATAGAATAAATGTGTTAATGAATGTTTGTTTTGGTGTTGCTTATAAGGTTAGGAGTAGTTAGATCTTTAATTTGCATAATGAACCTTTTCCAATGTGGTTGTTCATGTTATTCAAAGATTGTTAAATGATAATGCTAAGTCGAAGAACCAATTAGATTTAAGTTACAAAGGGATAATTGAAGACAATGTGTGCAATGGAGTTGTTAGAAGACCAAACGAAGAGAAGGAATAAATTGAGTTAGATGAAAAGATAAAGTAAATGGAGTATGAATTGAAGCTTGATATGAATGATAACAACTTGTTGAAAAAGTTATTAATGACGTATAATATTGTTGTTTTCATAGCAATATGTTTTGTTGTTATATGTTTCTCATTATTGAAATCATGTGACACGACCCGCCTTCTGGACCGTGTTGGCACTAGGGAATGGGTAGGTGTAAGGCCACCAAAACCCGTAGTAAGCCTACCTTTTCTATGTTCTAATGAAATATTGGCATGACCCATTCGTTAACATCATTCTCAATAACATAGCATATCCAT
>JANIIA010000004.1:46919692-46933709 GCA_027478495.1 Erythroxylum alaternifolium
TATTGTGATTTACAATTAATGTTTTATTATTCAAATTGATGTGATGCCATGTGGAGTAACTGTAGTGATTGCACGTAGCACTCCCTTATCATAGGATATGTATCGGAATGATCTACGGGCGTCCTGGTGCGTACCTTACGGTGAGAGGGTGTTACATTTTGGCAAAATAATTTCAAGGATTCTTTTATCTAGTACCAATATTGTTACAAAGAATTGGGCAAAAGAAAGAAAAAAGAAGGAAATATAACACTTTAGAGAGGAGAGAAGATAAAAAACATAGTGAGAGAAAAATTTATAACATCACATTAGTACCGTTCATGATTGTTTAAACATTGTAATGACTGCTAAAACAAAAAATAAACAATCAAAATATGATGGAGCTTATTGGTCCACATGTTTTAAGCAATTAGATATTTGAACATTTAAAACGAAGCGTATAAATCTAATATTCTCTTTATTTAAACAAGGTGTTTTGACATTATATCAATAGTTAAGTTTTTCCATTTTTTTGCACTCTTATTATTATTTTTTGTTCTCATTAATTTCAATTTAAATATTCTCATATGTGATTGCATTTATTTTATTTCAATTGTATATATTTACTTTTCTTATCATGTTCAATTTACATTACCTTTTATCATATTTAATTTGCATTAGTTCAAATAATTTTATATTTAATTTCTTTTTAATATAATTTATTTTTAGGCTCTATCTCAAATCATAAACTCATAGGCATTCATCATATATTTTAAATTTATCTCTTCTTCTAAACATTGTCTAAATATTTTATTTTAGGATAAATTACAACTAAAATTTAAACTTAGCTTGATTTTGTAATACTAATCAAAGCTACTAAAAGTATAAAATGGTTCAACTTTTAATTTATTGTAAAACTAGCCCATTATTAACCACATAATTAATGATGGTGAAGTGGTCAGCCACGTCAATAGGACCCTTCAATTGGTTAACATCTACATGGCAAACAATGATGCACATTAACATTTGTTTTAGAAATTAGAAAAGAAACGTAATAGAATACCCAAAAACAAAATAGACAGTCTAAGCCCTAGTCATCTCTGAGGTCACCACTATGCGTCTTAAGGGCAAAGGCCAGGATTTCATACAATGGAGTTAGTAACAGAGAAGCATCCATGTTGTTTGGAGGCCTGTATGTGGTGGTTGGCGACATAAAAAGGTTCACTTCCTCCATACGGTGTATAGCAGTTTGTTGAGTCTACACCAAAGGAAGAAAGTAGAGACATGTAATGTTGATGGTATGGATAAAAGATAATAAAGGCTGGAGATAGGGACTTGGGATTTCCATTGTAATAATATTTCTTTCAATTCCAATCTTCATACTTAGCTCCCTAAATTACAAAACCAAAGTTGTTGTAGGAAGCCCAATCACAATTTTGTTGAAGGTAAACTATCGCAATTGCACGCTTATGTATTTATTTGAAACCGAAAAGCAACGGCTTACCAAATAACACTTCTCAATTTTGATCCATGGTTTAATTATGGCAATATTGTTGTAGTCATGGACACAAGCACATCTTATATGATCAGTGAGGATGATGATACTAAAATAATGGCAACATGTGAATATCTGTTGGTAAATTAAAAAGTGTTGACATGTAAACAATTGTTAACTTTCCTTTTATTTGCCTCATATCTAAGTTGACTTTCCTTTCCAAATTTTCAAACTCTATTTTAGACATTTTCAGTTTTCCTACAATGTATTATACATTTTTAGTTTTCCGACAATGTATTGTACATTTTCAGTTTTCAAACACAAAATAAGTAACTAATTAGAGATGACAATTTTGGCCCCGTCCGCCCGGTCAGACCTGTTTTTGGCCCGAGTTTGGCGGACTGTGGGCAGGCCACGGGTTGATTATGGTCTGCCCGGTCCGAGTCACGGTCAGGACCGACAAAACGACGTTGTTTTATATTTTTAAAATTTAAAAAATATGGACAAACCTGGCTCTCCAGGCCACGGTCCAACCACGGGCCATTCGGCTCGTTGGCGGGCTGGCCTGCGGGCTGGTTCAGCCCGACCCCCTTATATGAGGCCGGACCGGGCCAAACCGAGGGCAGCCCGAACTCAACCTGACCTATTGACGTGTCTTTAACTATTCAACGTTGCAATTTTTGTAAGAAAATAACAAAAGTGAAAAGAAAAGTTTTGTCTAAAATTGTCAATAGAAGAGAACATGATAAAGAGCTAATTATAATAAATATTTTAATAGAAGAAGAACGTTCAAGAGATGCATAAACTTACCCTTCTAATCCTATTAAACCAAAAATGAAGAACCGATCAATCAAGCAAATCACTATTGACTATTTGACACTCTCCCTTACCTCACTTCACTTTCCAAACCCAAGAATATGTTGCTATAAACTGACGATACTTTTCAACCTTTGGGTGTCTTCGCCATGTGTGATTCTGTTCCCCCTACCCCTTTTGCGTCTTCCATTACCCAGCTTCCAAATTTAGGTTTTGCAACCCCGAACTTGAGACAATGTTGTTCATGGATTCAAGTTCCTTTTACAAGAAGTGGCAGGTTCAAGCTTGTAAGAAGGGCAGGTAAAAACCCACGTGTAACAGGGTCTGAGGAATATGATTTTCGCAGCGAATTTGGGATTTACAAGGAAAAGGAAGGAGGGATGATGGATTTGGAATCAAGGATTGAGACGGGAGCAAATTTGGGTCGTTTGAATGTTGAAATGAAGGGTAGTGAGGAGAGAGCTGAAGAGCTGAGGAAGGTAAATGACACAGCAGGAGTGAGGAGAGGAAGGCAGTTGATAAAGAGGTCAAATTTGTTGGCCAAGCAAGTGATCAGCATTCAATCTGCTCGTGTTTTGGGTTTCATTTCGCAGCTTTGGGTTGATACTGCCTCTGTACGTTTAATTGCTTTCTTTCCTTTTTACCTTCAATTTATGGTAGTTTATGATTTGAGATTATTCTACTTGGGTGGCTAGACAATGTAAACTGTGCAGACAGGTACTCATTTATCACAATTAAGCAGTTCACTACTTGAACAGGCAGTTTGCCATCTGAACCTCAACTGTGAATTTGCAATGAATTCTTTTTGTTTATCTGGCTGCAAAAGTTATATAGCGTGGGTGATTTTATAATAGTACATGGAACTGAGGGTTGGTTCTTTTGTTTGTATATTTGCATTATTTAGTGGGTGGTACTGCTTATAGAAGTTAGGCCGAGCTTGCTTTCTGGAGAATTAGAGAGGTTTCCTTTGGAGGATGCTAGCCAGGTAAATTCATCACTTCATATTTGTTCATTTTTTGAGTTGGTTTTGCGTAATATTAAGCAGCTAAGGAATGTGTCCTGCAAATTTTGACTTTAGGGATATGTTATTTTGGCTTTGGTGTGATCACCCATCTCTCTTCAGGTTTATGTGTCTGACTTAATTGCATAACAATTCACGACAAACTAAAACTTTTATTTCATGTTTCTTTTATCTCAAAGCGCCTTTGAATTTTGCCAATGATTGCTGTCATTTTCTAGTTACTTGTCAATTGCTCTCTTTTTTCGGTGGAGCTGGGGCGGTGGGGTGTTGTCAACTGGATAGCCTACATAGATCTTCAGGAGTGGCAAACTGTTATGCACTTTCATTCTCCTGTTCATGACAAATATAGTATGGTTTAAGTATTGATGTTGGCAGGTTGGAGATGTTATACTTGTCGAGGATGAGAATGTGATGGAGAATGAGATTAAAATGGTTGGTCTTGAAACATTGGTGGGTACCATTCTTCATCTTCCTGCACAATTCATGCTTGTGTATCCAAAATGCCTGGTCACATTGCACATGCACTTATTGTCTATTTTCCTCCCCCTTGTCCCTATTTTTTCCCGTGCAAGCTTTGGCATACTTTATTAGGGAATAGACTCTCAATGGGTGGGGATTATGAAGAGAGAACTTCTCACATGAATTAATTTTATTCCTCTTGCTTTGCACTTCCATTTGTTGGATTATTACACTGAGGTCTAAATTTGTGATTTTTGTCAGGTAGGATATAAAGTTGTGACACCAGGTCGGCGAAACATTGGGAAGGTTTGTCTATCGTATTGATCCCATTGATGTAGTTGAATATAATTCACAACCATTTTTGCAATTTAAATTTGCACTTTTATAGGTGCGGGGATACTCATTCAACATTAATTCTGGGCTGGTGGAATCACTTGAGCTTGATGCATTTGGGTTTTCCATTATTCCATCCAATTTGGTTGGTGACTACTCCTTTTCCTCGTTTAATAGTTTATATCCTACTTCTCACTATGACTGCACGTAGTTCTCCCTTGAAGTTTGCTTGTGTAACAATTTCAGTCTATTCCCTGCTATTTTCCCTAAAATCAAGGTACTGATTCAACTTCTTCCATTTACTTCTGCGTTGTTTCAGATAAGTACCTATGCTTTACTTGTTGAGGATGTGCTTGAAGTACTATCAGACACAGTTGTTGTGCACGAAGCTGCAGTCTCACGCATTCAAAGGCTAACAAAGGTATGCTTGCATGGATAGTGAATTTAATAATTATATGGTTTGCCATAATAAATGATGTTTGTAGAGGAGTTGTTTTATGTACTAGTCAAATGGCCCTTGTTTTGGCAATTAGGCCACATGATTCATGTTAACATAGTTATTTATTTTCAGTTGTAACTACCTTGATATTTGTTCAAAAAATTCACCATTTACCATCCCAAACAAAGTATAAGTTACCGAGGACGTAACTCTCAATAGGAAACTTTAAGGTATTAGGATGCAAGTAAAGGATCTCTCATAGAGAGGTCATTCTTTTTTTCATAAATCTTTTAAACATTTTTTTTTATAGTTTTATGTCTTGTATTTACCCTAAATATTTAATATGTAGTACTCCCCTCTTAATTATTTAGCCTAAACATTTCTTTACCTTGTCTAAACATTTTTTTATAATGGCTTCTTTGTTTTATTTATTTTATTTCTTGTTTGTGTATTTATTTATTTATTTTATCTTTTATTTTTATTCTTTATCTTGCTCTATATTTATTGTATTACTTATTTTTATTTTTTATTTGTACTTATGTATTTATTTAATTTAATTTTTATTATTCCTTTTATTATTTTTATATGTATCTCTTTTTACTTTATACTTTATAATATTTTTATTATTATTAATTTTTTCTTCTTATTTTAATCTTTCTTTTTTTTTTCCTGTGCATCTATCAAAAACAATTTCTCTACTAATTAGGAGTAAGACTGCATACTTCTGGACTTTCTCGAACCTACCTGGACTCTATGTTTCAGTGAGACTTTAACTGAAATGTTGTTGTTGTTGCACTTGTAATTGCATTGGTGAAATAGCTAATGTCTGTTAAATATGAGAGTATTTAGTGATCGTGAAAAGTTGATTCCATAATTCTAACAGGGTATCTGGGATGGTCAAAATGTTAGCACGTCAGCTGATGAACTCGAAGAGATTTCTGATAATGAAAGTTCTGTTAGATCCTCCATAGGTGGGAGCACTCAAAAGAGGTTTCGCAGCCTGAGAAACCGTCCAAAAATAAAAGAAAGTGGTGATGATTGGGAACTTCCAATGGATTACTTATGATAATTCGAAACTTCGATGATTCCCCCTGCTCTCCCTCCAGTAGAAACTGGCCTTCACAAACTTTTCCTTCAGTTTCATGTTTCATTCCTCAGGTGGCTTCTCTGAATCCTTTATTTTACCATGCACCCTTCCTAATTTGTGTTCCCTTTCCTTGTAATATTTGATACATGAACCAGGTTACACACAGATCGGATTTCAAAGCTTTTGTTGTTGATGGCTTTCATTACTGGTGTACCGTTGAGGACTTCATAAATGTAAGTTGTACGTACATATAAAAAGTAATTGAACACTATCATAAATCTCATCCTGTGTGCTTTACGTTGTCAACACTTTGTAGTTTGCTTCATTTATGGTTTATCCTTTGAGTTTCTACAGTGGATGTTTATCGTCTGCGAGACCAAGTTGTAGAAGCATGTACGTTGAATATGTATATCCTTTCATGGCCACATTGAAGCCCATGGACGCTAGTATGGTCGTTCTAGGATTGACTTTCGTGAGATTCTTTCTATACATTGCCCAATTGGCGATCAGGTGATGATGGGGTTTTCTCACTTTTATCTGAACACTAAACAAGATCTTTCTGTTTGAATCTCCAGCCGTGGTACGCAAGCAAATTCGTTTAACAAATTCTCGTAACGAGACGGGCTGAAACTTCAGTCGATTACAAATGACCCATCTTTTTACATAATCCCGTCAACTTTCTCCATGTTGGACAACTATGTTCCTAATCCACAAATAATATTATCCCCTTCTTACTAAAAAGAACTCAAAAAAGCATTAAAAAGTGTTAAAAAGTGGGCACATTGGTGTAGACTACACCTGTACATTGATAGTTTGAATTGGGCTCAAGTAAAGTTTTAACTTAAAATTTTTAAAGTTCTTAAGTTCATACTTGATGAAACCTGGTTCATAAAATGAGTTTAATTTTAAACATAAATTTGACCCATTATAAAAGTTTAAAATGTGAACTCAATTTATAAATTCATATATTTTTAAAATTTTAACAATTATATGAAATATAATTTTAATACACTAGCATTAATTTATGTCTTAATATATGAAATTATATTAAATTTGAATAAAAATACTTAATCATTTGAAAAATAAAAATAATCATAAATTTGTTCTAAAATAAAAATATAATTGTTAAAAAATTCATAACATATTAAAACTAACCTTGAAAAGAATCGTTCTTTTCTAGTCATTCCACTTGTTATCAATAAAATGAGCAATAATGTATGCATATTCATCTTTTGATACTTCATTCTTCCAATTATCAAAAGTCTAGAAGATTCAAACAACTCTTTCTATATTGATTCCCTTTTTTGATCAACATAAAAAGTTATATCATGTTTGCAAGTAACCTTACTAATTAGTTGATATGTTGAGCAAGAAGGAAGGCTCATCACATATCTAAATGTAAGAAATTCAACAAATGTCAATAAAAGCATACTAATAACAATCATCATATTAATCGCCTTATGCAATTCAATATGATCACATTTCATAACATTCAATGCAATACTACCATTATAATCTAATTTAGTTCCAATCGCATATTGTCTTACACCATTATGCTCTTCTATTGGACATTTTTTTTAATGACAGATATCACTTATAGCTTGAGCAGAACTTCTCCCCCATAGTAATCGCATTAAGCTTTTGAATTGTCTTCTGTTTCCGTATTAACCAAAAAATTTGATGTAGTAAACTATAACTTCTTTGTTCTAGGCCGACTAATCTTTTCTTCCTTATAAAATCATCGTATAGTAGATTAGAACTTGTCATTGTTGTTATAATTCTAGCATTAATAATAACTAATTAGTTTCATATAATAAAATAAACTTCTTCTATCTAAGCGGTGAAATAGTATCTAATAAGAAATAATATATCGTAAGTTAAACTTATCATAACCTAATACTTTTTAAGTAGACACCAAATATTGGGTATGTATAGAGTATGATAAGTGCTTAATTGATTATTTATCTCTTCCATAATTCTTAGTGAATAATATTTATTTTACGTCTAAGATACTTATTTTGGTTTAGGTACAAGTTAGAGAAAAAAACAAAACGAGCTAAATTCGTAGTTTTGAGCAGTTTTACTATTTTTCAGTCTTATTTGCCTTCATAAATCCTAAGGAGATGAATTACGGAAAAATTGGGCAAAAAAAAGAAGAACTAGAGTTATTTTAAAAGAACACACTCGTGTGAAGAAGTACACAGTTGTGTAAGTGACTTACACAACCTTGTAAGGGACCATATAAGTGATTGTAAATGCGTATGACTTTGAAGATGTTTTACTTTTATGAAAATGTATGATGCTAGTGTAAGTAATGAATATGACCGTATATATTGCCCATGTAACTCTTTAGAATTGTCCAGCTGCACAATTTTTGAAGAATTAATACAAGATTAAAGGACATGGTCATGTACACAGTCGAGTGGCTAAGACAATTATGGAGGCCAATTAAGGGGGATATAGAGGAGGGACACTTATTTATGCCTTTTCTTCTCTTTGGGAATGTGCTCTGAAAGATTATGAGTGGCTGATCCTCTTCCTTCCAGTTCAAGGGAATTTTGAAGCCTAATAACATGGTGGTGCATTAACCAATTCTTGTAACAATGTCCTTATCTTTAGTTTGAAACTGAATGTGTTATTTGTGTTTAAGTTTATGATTTAAGCATGAATGATTTATATAAGGTTTGCTATATCATTCATATATAGATTTACTACCACAACTATGATTACATTCTATAATTATTATCAATCTAATTCATATATAGCAAACTAATGTTCGTGCATAACTAGAGATAACATATCATAAGTTAAATAATCCAACCTCGTGTGGTTATTGCTTACATTGGCCTATTTTCTTAATTCTTACTGCTATTAACTTTAGAGAGCTTATTCTAAATTGTATGAAAGTTAGACCTAATTAAAAATCTTATTTAAATTAGTTAGGATCTAAAGGAAAATTGGAGTTAACAAAGCTTATTGTTAATCCATGACTAATAATTTCAATGAGAAAGATGAAAACAATGTTAAACTGAGGGTTAAGATTAAACCAAGAACTGAGATTAAATCTATTTATTACTGAGATTAAATCTATTTATTACTCTTTGCAAATTTGATTTATAGAATTTAATTTATTTTTGTAGTTTAATTTTATTCCATTGCATTAATTAAATTCCTTAAAAACCCCTCTTCCTATTACATTGATTCAACATAAAAATTATTTATGAACTCTTTATGGATACGATCCTTTCTCATCATAGCTACAATTTTAGTGCTAAATATTTAGTTTTTAATTTTTAATATGTTCAACAAGAATCAAAATTTTGGCATCATTATCGGTGAGTGTTGATTTTTCTTTTGTATTTGGTATTAATTAGGTCTTGTATATTTGTTTATAATTAGTTTTTATATTTATTTCTTGATCTTTTTTTCTAGTGTTTATCTATGACATTAACTAGGTCTTTTCATCAAGGTCTTTACTATTCGGTCCAAAGTTTGAAAGAATATTGGCATATTATATAAGGAGAAAAAAAACGACTTAAAGAACAGAGCAGGAAATTATCCTAGAAATGATCCCTAATGACTCAGAAGAAGCTATGGCCAATCTTAGAACCCTAAGGGAGTTCGATGCCCTAAATTTGAACCAAAGACCTCTCTACATTATCTTCCCTAATTTTGTTGAACATGTTACTTTTAAGCTTAAATTCATTTTGATTCACATTTTACCTAGTTTTCATGGTCTTACATATGAGGATGCCCACAAGCATCTTAAGGGGATCAATGTGATCTCTTTAAGCATGAAAAATGCAGGGGTAACAAAAGAGCAAATTATGTTGAGAGTTTTTCCATTCTCATTAAAAATGTGACAAAATATTAGCACTTAGATTTCCCTGCAGGGAGTGTTACCATGTGAAATGAAATGAAAATGTTATTTTTGGAGAAGTATTTTCCAACATCGAAGATGAAAACCATAAGAAAGGAAAATATTGAGATTAAGCAACAACATAGAGAGTCCCTCTATAAGTATTGGAAGCGCTTTAAGAAGTTATGTGCTAGCTTTCACCATTATAATATCACTAAACAACTTCTTATCTGATAGTTCTATAAATGATTATAACCTATGGATAGGAGTTTAGTTGATGCAGTACGTGGTGGAGTGTTAGGTGAAAAGACTCCTAAAGAGGCAAGGACTTTGATTGAGCATATAGTAGTAAATTCCCAATAGTTTGACATTTATAATCATGTTTGCAAAGTAAATAAGACAAACAATTTGTCTATTAAACATTTTGTAGATATAAGCTCTTTTGTTAGATAGATTACTATATGATAGCCACAGGTGAAAGCTGACAGGATATTGCCAATATGAATCATTGGATAGATGGGTGCTTGACTTTGCCAGAAGGGAATGTGAAACATGTCTACACTGTAGGAGGAAACTTTTCTTAGTAGTACAATTCAAATTCCCAGACATATAATCTAGGTTGGAGAGATCGTCTTAAACTAAGTTATAGAGGAAATAGGCAACATAATTACTTTTCAAATAGGCTACATATTATATAGTAGTTTTAGCCTAAACCACAAGCTTCCTCCTCTAACTTAAGTATGTCATTCAAAGATATGATTAAGTCTCTTGCTACTAATAAATTGCAATTCTAGTAGGATTTGGAATTGGTAACATTGGTAATACTATGATTAAGTGAACCATGTTAGATTTAGGTATCTGCGATTTTCTAAAAGAAACTACCTCTGAAGTGTAACGATCTAGGTATGTTTACTATTCATTTTGATATTTTTGATGTCATGAAGCATCTCCAAGATGATCATTATGTTTTTGCTGTTAATGTGATTGATCCTTTAGTGTAGGAAGCTTTTAAGCTGAATTGTAGGGATAAATTGGAAGCAGTTTTAACTAAGCTTTTGGATTTGGAAAAATGCCAATAATGTTGAGCTAGAAGAAGAACTAATTGGGATAGTGGCTACTTCCTTAAGGGGTAAGAACTTACTTCCATTCAACTACCTAAGTCTTACCAAAGGTTGCTACCTTTTGATGTGTAGATACCTAATTTGGAGTTAAAATTATTACCCTCCCAATTGAAATATACATCCTTGGGAGCCAGTTAGACTCTTTTAGTGATTATTTTATCATAGTTGACTCTTGATCAGGAATGTAAGTTGGTTTGTGTGTTAAAGGAGCATTAGAAGGTCATTAGGTGGACAATTGGTGATATTAAAGGAATAAGCCCTTTTATACATGTTCATCAAATTCTTCTTAAGGAAGATTCCAAAAAAATAGCTAGGCAACGATGGAAGTTCTTAAACTTCTTGATGTTAGAGTAATGTATCCTATTTCAAACACTAAGTAAGTAAGTCTAGTGCAGGTTATTCCAAAGAAATATGCAATTACAGTAAGAATAAATCAAGATGATTAGTTGGTTCCCACTCATATGCAAACTAAGTGGTGAGTTTGTATTAATTACAAGAAATTGAATTATTTGACTTATAAAGACCACTTTCCCCTTCTATTTATTAATCAAATGCATGAGAGACATGTTGAATATAATTATTGCGAATTTCTAGATAGTGTTTTAGGTTGATTTTTAGATTCCTATTGAACTAGAGGATTAAGAAAAGATGACTTTTACATGCCTATTTGGTATATTTTCTTATCGAAGGATGAATTTCGGTCTATATAATGCTCTTGCCCCTTTTCAAAGGTGTATGATGAGCATATTGTATGAATATGTTGAAAAGAGTACATAAGTGTTTATGGATGATTTTAGTATTTATGGCTTTTCTTTTGATAATTGCTTAGAGAATCTTGCACTTATTTTGGAAAGATGCATTGAAACTAACCTTATACTTAATTGGAAAAAAATGCCCTTTTTATCATTGATCAAGGTATAGTTTTAGGGCATCCTTTATTTTTTAGAGGTATAGAGGTTGATAAGTCTAAGAATAATCTTATTTTTGCTTTACCTTACCCTACAAATGTGTGGGTATTTTGTTCTTTTCTTGGTCATGCATGTTTTTATCATAGTTTATCAAGGATTTCTCAAAGATAGCTTCTGTTTTATGCAAGATATGCAACAAGACGTTCCTTTTAAGTTTGATGACAAATGTACTAAAATTGCCCCTATTTCATAGTCATTGGCTTCACAGATGATCCTATTTAACCACCAAACTGGAGTCTCCCCTTCAAGATCATATATGATGCCAAGGGCTATATAATAGGGGTAATTTTCAGACAAGAATGGGAAAGATTGCATATGAAAATCTTTATGCTTCAAATTTTATTTTTATTTAGATCATGCAACCCTAAAGTACTTACCCACTAACAAAGAAAAACAAAGTCAAGGCTAATCATCTAGATTCTCCTCCTTTAATAGTTTTATTTAGAAATAAGGGATAAGAAGGGGGCAGAGAACGTTGTTGCTAATCACTTTAGCTATTTGGTCTGAAAGGAAGATGATGTACATTTCCTGATGAGCAATTATTTTCTGTTAGCTTGACACCTCCATGGTATGTAGATACTGTGAATTTCCTAGTTATTAATAAGTTAATTGCAACTTTGTCAAAGGCTCAAATGGAAAAGCTTAGAATTTAAACCAAGTACTATAAGTAGGATGATCCTTATTTTTGGAGGCATTGCACAGACTAAGTGATAAGAAGGTATGTTCCTAAGAGTGAGATTCTTTCTATTTTGACCTTCCATCACTCTTACACTTATGAAGGACAATTTGGAGCAAAAAAGACCTCCCATAAGGTATTAAAGAGTATTTTTTTATTGGCACTCACTGCTTAAGGATGCAAATCTCTTTAGTAAGTCTTGCGATAGGTGTCAAAGGATAGGTTTATTACTTACAAATCAAATGCCATAAACTCCCATTCTTGTTTGGGGCATTGGTTTCATAAGACCATTCTCTCCATCTTTCGATTTTTGTTATATTTTACTTTCAGTTAATTATATTCTAAGTGGTTGGGAGTTGTAGCCGCTAAGACTAATGATGCTAAAGTTGTTACAACTTTTGTAAAATCTAATATCTTTTATAGGTTTAGGATGTCGAGAGCCATTGTAAGTAATAAAGAAACACATTTCTATAATAGTGTGATGGAAGCTTTATTTAGGAAATACCATATCTTACATCAGGTTTCCACTTCTAGTCATCCCCAACCAAATGGCGAAACTAAGTTGTCTAATAGAAAAATTAAGATAATCCTAAAGAAGAAAGCTCAACCTAATAGGAAGGATTGGAGTTTTAGATTGGAAGATGCACTGTGGGCTTATAGGATAACCTATAAAACATCAATTGGCATGTCCACATATAGATTAGTGTTTGAAAAGTCATGTCATATTCCTATAGAACTGTAGCATAAGTTATATTGGGCTATTAAACGATGCAATGTGAACTTGATAAAATGAAAGGGATAGAAAGTTGCAATTGTAAAAGATTAAGGAGATGAGGAACAATTCTTATCAAAATTCAATGATCTACAAGGAGAGACCAAAGCTTTCCGTGAAAAGATGATATCAAGGAAAAACCTTATTATAGATCAAAAAGTTATTCTTTATCAATTTAGAATTAACTATTTTCTAGGTAAGTTGCCTTCTTATTGGGTTGGTTCATTTGTGATTTCTAATGTTTTTTTTCTTATTGTATGATAGAGATTTAGAGTGTGAAAATAGGGAAGACATTTAATGTGAATGGTCATCTCCTCGAGCCTTATTATAAAGGATTTCAAGTAGAGAATGTGGAAGTGGTAGTACTTGAAGACCTAATTTATACCACTTGGTGAAGAACATGGAGTCGAGCCAACGATAATAAACAAAGGCACTACTTGGGGGGCAACCTAAAGGGAGTTATTCCTTTTCTTTTGCAATTTTGTTTTTTCATTATTGAATCTTCCCTCTCTTACATGTAATCTTACATTAAAGAAAATGTAAGTTTAATGGTGGGGAAGAGGAACTTGGTTCTTATGTTTGTTTTTGAGTGCCTTTTGCAATTTATTATAAGAAAAATAAAAAAACATTCCCTCTTTTTCTATTATTATATGATTGTATAGTTAAAATTAGAGAGTCGAATTATCCAAAGAAATTAATAGAAAGTAAGGCATGTATTCTTACTCTGATGGTTGGCTAATGTAAGTTTCCTTTAAAAGAGTAATGACTAGTGAGTAGACATAAACCAATGAGATTTTGAGCTTCTTAGACTAACATATCCTTATCAGTTTTGCTGTAACACCCTATTACCCTAGAGTACGCACCGAGACGCCCGTAGGTCATTCCGATACATATCCTACGATAAGGAAGCGCTACGTACAATCACTACCGAACTCCACATGGCATCATATGAGTTTGAATAATTAAAACAGTAATAATAAATCACAAGATTTTTA
>JANIIA010000004.1:47002927-47014145 GCA_027478495.1 Erythroxylum alaternifolium
TTTCGAACCATCTTTCACTTATCAATTGCTTCCCCAATTGTGGCGTGTCGATTGTTCGTTTCTCTGGGTTTTATTTTGATCATCGGGATTGTTTGGAACAAGTTTCCAAGAGGTTTCATAGAAATCAAACCTTGCGTATCCTTATTTTTCTTGTTTGATGAATTCGAAAATTTCATCCTTCTTAATTCCTCAAGGTCGAAAACACACCAAAACAAAACACCCATTGAAAATTCCATCAAATAGTCATCAATCCTTCCGCGGTGCGCGTTACAAGTAACGTATGAAATCAGTTTATGCCTAGTAGAGTTTTGAAGACTTTCTTCACTATTTTAGCTACTATCAACTTAGCAATTGGTGATGCAGTAATATATCGGTTGGCTTGTTGGGACTCCCAAAGTGTTTCATATGTTTATATTGATGTGTAATAATAGGAAAAGGGCGTATGATCCAGAGTGTAAAGGACCAAACTTGGGTGTATATATGTTAGTATAAGAGAGATGTGACCCAAGTCACGTATAAAATCAGTTTATGCCCAGTAGAGTTTTGAAGACTTTCTTCACTCTTTTGGCTGCTATCAACTTAGCAATTGATGATGTAGTAATATATTGGTTGGCTTGTTAGGAGTCCCAAAGTGTTTCATATTTTTTATTGATGTGTAGTAATAGGAAAAGGGCCTATGATCCAGAGTGTAAAGAACCAAACTTTGGTGTGTAAGGAGATTTTGCTTCCTTTAGTATGTCGATGCAGATAACTATCTAATCAATACTTGTCTGATCCTGAGCATGAAGGTGGTACTTTAAACCACGAGTTTTGAAAACAAAGAAAACCATCAGTAGAATTGGTCGATGAATGCACTCTGATGCAACTTTTTGCATTTGGAGGTTTATCTATTATTTTCTTTGATGTTGAACTGTTAAATACTTAAACTGACCTGTAATAGAATTGAGGTTGATTCTTGATTTCATCATTTAATGCAAAATTGCAGCCTTCCTGAACCTGCTGCATAGCTAATTAAGAAATTTGATTTCTGTTTTGTATAACAGTTTGTTTTACCATTCAGACTTTCAAGTATCATAAAATTTGACGATGGCTCGCAACTTTCTGTATTTGTAACTGCAAAATTTTCTGATTTATTAATACTATTTATAACCTGCAGCTCACCGGTAGCATTCATCACCACATTTGTCACATTGTTTGCATTGGTAATTGCCATAACAAAAGATCTTCCTGACGTGGAGGGTGATCGCAAGTGAGTTGTGAAATGTCAACTATGCTTACATTTATTAGTTGCTCCTGTAACTTATAAGATTCCTAATTTACTTTTTGTACAATTATGTCTATATTGTTTATGTCAGAATATTTAGTGTTGGCCGATACATAATATTCTGGGTCGTGTTCTTAAGATTTATTGTATTTCATCTTTTTCCTCTAATTAGTTTTTTTTTTCTTGTCAGTTTCTCATATTCATTTTTAGATCCAAATCACTAATTTCTCCTGGAGGTTGAATGACGTTTTCTGATATATGCATGCAAAGAATCATAACTGATTTCTCATTGATGTAGATATAACATATCAACTTTGGCAACAAACCTTGGAGTTCGAAACATAGCATTTCTTGGCTCTGGACTTTTGCTGGCCAACTATATTGGTGCTATATTGGCAGCTGTGTACATGCCTCAAGTATGAAACTCTTTTTTTTTTTTCCTTTGCCATTACTTTTGAAGATAATTCCAGCTTGCAAATTTTACAGGCTTTCAGGCGCAGCTTAATGATACCCACTCACATTTTTCTTGCAGTTTGTGTGGTCTTCCAGGTGTGTTTCATGAGATAATATAGCTAGTAAAGATGTTATGTTTGTTTCGGGCTGGTTGTTTTTGATGAGATCATCCTTCTTGTTGAAGTTTTTAATTCCTTAATGTTCTGAAAATTGGTCTATAGTGTGCTTTCTTCTTTGCAATTGTTTTGGCTTTGAAAATTAGTCCGTCTCTTTGGTGTTCACACAAGGTTTCTCTTTTTTTCTGAACTTAATTTCACTTTTTTCCTTGAAACTGCTTCTTTATGGAGAAACATTGATGTTGCCATCAAGTGGTTGGCATCTAATCTGTTTTATCGCTGGAAGGTCCCTGATTTCATTTGTCAATGGCCTGTATACATACTTCGTTTAGGTTTTTCATTTAGCAGGATTAGATTGTTATTGCTCTTGCAGTCACCTTCTTGGCGTAGGTGGTGTGCCTTGGACAGAAACTTGCTGTCTTTGCCTTTGACCCCTTTTACTATGGGCTTAACTGTCTAGCAGCCTGTTTTGTGGTTAACTTTAGTGTTAGTTGAATCTTAAGTTTTCAGAAAAGAATTTCAGAGTATTTGATAAGCACTATATCACAGTTTTGAATGTCATAGTTTTGATATTGACAATGCAATAGTAATTAAAACATGAAAAGGAACCAAAATATAATAGATGAAATTTATAGCATTTGATGATCATGATTTGAACCAAGTCTGAACGGTTTTATGCTTAATCTCGATTTCAAGAAGTCAGGGAACTAAGTATGGCTTTGTAATCAAAACATCCACATAAGATTCGCTGTTGCAGAACTGATTGAAGGCTAGATTTATGGGATATAGTCATGAACATCCTCCACAATAGTACCCGGAATTGAGTTCCTTAGAAAACCAGAAGAACTGAATCTTAAATGGTAACTTATAACAGAAAGAGTTCAGAAATGAGATTGGTGGATGTCCATCTCACGGAAAGTTGAGGAGTCTGAATTGTTGTTACTGTTTTCTATTCAAGTGGATAACTATACTCTTTTGTAACATTGGCATCTAGAGCTGAGAAGTTGCACCACTCATAGCTGGTTCTAGTCTACCTTTACCTTTCCGAGCTCCTTGTTAAATTTATTAGATAGTGCTGTATTTTCACCCTTTGGTTTACCTTCTCTTTCATGAGCAATTCTTTTGAATTTTGGAATTTTCTGTTCTCAGACATGGGTATTGGAGAAAGCAAATTACACCAAGGTAAGGCCTATTTTCTTCGTGCATCAGTGATAATAGTGATCCACGTTCATATAGCGGCAGAAAATTTCTGTTTCATTGTTCTCCTGCACAATATTCTGAATTCCTCAGCATGCCCTCGCTTTCATTTTGCAGGAAGCAATTTCAAGATTCTATCTGTTTATATGGAACCTCTTTTATGCCGAGTATATCTTATTTCCTTTTATCTGAGACATAATTTCTCAGCTTTTCTTTCTTTCTTTCAAAGGGCGAGTTTAGAGATAACGAGGCTCCTAATTTTGGATGTACATGTTTTGCTTTCTACTCTGCAAATTAGTGTTCTTACTGTATTATATTTAGGTAAGTTATCGCAATGACACACAAAATGTTGTGAAATACGACACGATACAAGTACCTTTTAATATTGGACACTATTTCTAGTAATTTTTAAAAATTATAAAATAGTTTTTGAATTTTCTAAATTTGCAAAATAATATCTCAATATATTGTGTTATATGATTTTTAGTTTTATATTAACCATGTTTCAAAAAATTATAATAATATTAACTTACAATAATAATTATATCTTATTATTTTTACATATTTTATATATAAACAATAATCATGATTAGTATAAAAAATCATTATAATCATCATACATATATAAAATTAAAAATGAGGTGAAGTACTTAACATGTTACAATTTATATCAAATAATAAAGAACAATTACATTAAAACATCATATACTAAAAGTAATAAACATCTATGACTCATTACAATAAGAGTTTATGTTAATGAACACAACCAAGTAAAAGCAAAACTTGAAGTAAAATCACGCAAAATTAAAAGTTTAATATTTATTTTGCTTATATAGAATTTAATATATAGATCAAATACAAGTCAAATTAGCAGATAAGAGAAGAAATAAAAAACCTGAAATTTTATTTAGTTGAATATTTGCTCAAATCGCATTTACCCTAATTTTTATTTAATAAAAAATCCTTATCATTAAGAGAAGTCTTATTATCACTATTACTTAAATTCATTGCATTAAATAATATGTCCATACTTGTCCATCTATGATTATCTTCTAAGTCACTTTCTTCTATCAAACTTAGTTCCTAAAAAATTCAATCCACTAAAAGGTCGATATAGTTAAAAAAAATTAAATCTATAGAACTACTTATTTTATTAAGAGTTTTAGTAAACAAATAAAATTAAATTATTAAGAAATACAAGAAATTATATTCAATTTAATAATGATATAACACACCTTTATCGAAACTTTAAGTTGTATTGAACAAAGACCTTCATTTTTCTTCTGTTCTAATCTATTCCTTTTCTTGGAATTAATTTATTCAAATATGTTACAATTCCTTTCCCACATTGACTTAGATTTCAAATTGTAAATTTTTACAATTTTGACACACTACTTCCAACGCGGTCTCACCAAGCAGATGTAAAATAACAAAAGTAACTTTACAAACAAAATAAAGTGATGATTAATTTCTAACTAATTACAAAAGTAAAGAAATATATACTTATATTAAGTTTTATCTCTTTAATGAATTGAAATGACATTCTAAAATTACTAGAAACATCCTTATAAATCTCAATTTATGAGCTTAGGAGATCTTGCCTCATCTCGTAAGTAATAATTGTTGTAATAATTAATAGCATTCTTTTATTAATTTTAGTTTTTTCGTAATTTTTGGTCTAAAATAAATACTAGGATTAAAAAATGCCCCAGCTGTAAACATTGGAGAGTAAAATTGCCTTTTTTCATCTATCATTAATGATTGCAAGGTAAGGTGTCTACCAAAAAGTTCTATTTTTCAAATTGCACCTTGATTGCTTCATTCCCCTCTTCATAGCATCATAAAAATAACTCATTATTGTCTTCTCATGACTATCAAATAGATGATGTACTCTCACCAAAGGCTCACAAACTTGAATGAAAAATTGACATTAAGAACAAAAATCATAATTATTAAGTATAATTCTAGAAACCTCCAATCTAGCGTTAGACCTAACATACCAAGATTAACTCACTTGTAACTTGTAAATATTTGTCTTAACTCCTTCATTTGAAAAAAGCATTAAAGTAATAAAAAAGTTAGTCATAAATCTTTACAGTAGCAAAACGACACAATTTTAGTCATCAATCTTATAATAGCAAGACAATGTAAATTCCTATCATTAGTGAAATATTTTCTCACCAAATTTAGGACGTATACACAATTGTAAATGAACATGGTCACATTTCTTTCTTTTTACACAATTTCCTTGATGATACAAAAACATCTTGTATCACCTATATTTTTTGACATTAGGTTAATACAAGGTGTAGCATAAGAAATAAAATAAAAGAATTATACCTGCTTTGCAACCTTTTTCTAGTTGCTTTATAAACAAAATCACTGACAGTGATGAACTATATAATGTTTTCAGGCTCAAATTAATTCACAACTTCATCAAATATCTAAAACAAAGTATCAAAATTCTAATAAGGCCAGATACATCAATAGACTTTAAAAACATTGTCTCTTTAGTAGAATAAACAAAAATTGATAATAGGCTTATGTCATCTATTTGTTCAATCATCATATATGGTCGAACATCTATAAGTTATACCAAGACATTCTTCTTTCATCCAAATAGCTCTTTATTTCGTAAACAAAATTGCTTAGAAGATTACTTTTATAGTCATCAATTAAAGGAGCTTTATATCCTAGACTATTAGAAGTAATAACATCCACCATAAGTAGACTAAGTAGCATTGAATGATATTCCTGCATCATACAACCATCTATCCATCGCCATGTCCATAATATGAGCAACTTCTTTATATTATAAGGCACTACGCATTGAAATCTGGGATTTAAGAGTTGATTATGGTGTAAAAATGTTAGAAATATGTCTTCTTCTCTTTCTCGCATCAAGTGTAACAATCCCTTTTAGTAGAGCATAAATACCACCTTCAACTTCTCCAATATCATCCTAACCACTACAAAAAGAACTTCTACTACCAATTTCATAATTCAGCTTTTCCCTTATATCTTTCTCATGATGATACTCTTTAAGCAAAATTTTCATTTGCCATTTCATGTCATGAATGACTTTCTTATAAGGCTCCACATCATCGTTCATCCCAACTAAATGCCACTTTAATCTGATGACTCCCACACCTTTCAAATGCTTATTACAATATAAGAAAATGTTATGGTTCTTCTTTTCAGGAATTAGTATAGTATGAGCCGAAGCTGAATCATCAAATCATCCTAAGGTGTTAAATTTTCAAGAGTAATTGAACTTCCCTTCATTTATTCGTAAAAATAAATGACATATATCAAAATTAAATTAATAACTTCATATCAAAATAAAGTGTTCTTCAAATTTAATTGCATTATAACTACTATCACAAAATATTTATTGTTCAACTCAAAACAAACATAGAAGCACATATAAGATTCTAAAAACATACACACAACTTGAACTCTAAAATTATATCTGATATTCAAAGTTAATAGTCCAAGAATACTCATTACCAACTATCAGTGACATGGAAAATGTGAAATAATTTATGTGTAAAATAATAGGAAGAAATAAAGCAACAACGAATATAGATATATAAGCGAACTTCGTAAATTTATATAAATAAATCCTTAAAGAAATTCGATGCTTAGCCACATTTTATCCAAGAAATTCAAAAATTTTTAATGTAACTACCGTACTTATCATGAAAAAAAATCCATAGGTACATTAATAATATACATCAATTTTTTGTATCTTACATTTTTCTTTGCTAATAAACAATCGAACATCACAAAAATGAATTTATTGTAAGAATAAAAAATAATTATACCCATTTACAATCTATATGGAAGCAAATCATACATTATAATTTATTTCATATTGATCTCAAATAATCAAATCTCAACTATTATGAATTCTAAAATGATAAAACTATATGAAAATCTCAATTAATAGTTTATTCTAAAATGATAAAATTATCTTAAATTTCAGTAAAAATATTCCATAGTCATAAAACTCATTACAAATATAAAATCTAGACTATAGTTTAAAGCCAATTTTTATTGCTCATAATCATAAAGTCATTCCAAATTTAAAATCCAAACTCTAATTTAAAATTTATTTTTTTGCTTTAAGTTACAAAATTATAACACGAGCATCCATGTTCTCATGTTGCCTCTAAAGTCATGCATGTAGTTTGTTTAATGTCATCAATATAATGCTGATATATCTCTCAAACCTCATCAGTCGTATCTAAATTAGGCTCCAGTGAAACCATAATGTCAAGAACATATAACTTCTTTTCTTTCCTAAGAACAATTCTCAAGTTTCAAAACTAGTTCTAGAAATTAGGTCATATGATGCTCCTCAGCATCAGATTGGTATTCATCTTCTTTTGACAACCAAAATACATAAAAGAGAAACTATTAGTTTATGCCATAAAAGTAAATAAAATAAGGAATTTAATAAATATTTGATTACTCTACTATTTTATTCAAAAGGTTAGCCCTCACTATTAAATAAAGAAATTATCAAATAAGTTCTTAGAGAGATAGGATCCTATTAAAAAATAGTTGATCTTGAGTCTACTCAACAAACCATATCTTATATTACTCTTAGATTTATTAGGTGACAACTCTATGCCAAAATATATCTTTTATATTGTTCCTAACCCTGCCCCTAAATTTATATGATCATGAGTTTGTTTTATGCCAAAATAAATTCTAAAAGTAACTCGACTATCCTACTCGCAAGTATACAATGTAGTTTTAGCTGATTACCCAGGGTCGTCTGTCAAAAAGGTGAAATTGTTTCATTTAAATTAATCTTAAACAAACATAAAAACAAATGCAATCCTAAACATTTTATCTTGATTTGTTGAGTGAAGGCTTTAAAGAAAATCACAAAATTAAACTAATTAAATTGAAAAGTAAACTATTTTAATTGGAAGCAAAAACGAATAGATTAATCAAAGTGGGCAACTCTTGAGAATTGATTTCACTAATTTAATCTCCTATGCATGATTAAGGAAAAATGATTGGATAATTGTCTTACTAAAATTAATAGTTGGGTTCCAAGATCAACTCGAATAATAAACTAAATCTAACTTTTGTATTCGACAAATTATCATCTAAATTAATTATGGAAACTTGAATGATAATTACCATATAAGTTAATATATTTCTAATTCTTAACCTAAGTGTCTATAGTTTCTTGTTCCCTATTAAACTTCTTCTCTCGATCCATTGTTTAATACTAAAATGATGCAAAGTTTGATCATGTTTTTGCATCCATTTAGTTCATAAACTATAGCAAACATAAGATAACAACATGATAACTCAATCATGCATATTTGACTAAACTAGCTACATTAATTCTCAAGAAAAAGAAATAAGCCCATCATTGAATAAACAAGATTCATTATCTTCATATACTTTAATCCCATCTTTATCAGTATAAGAGAAGTATTAAAGTAATAAATCAAGTGAATAATGGAAATGAACTACCAAAAGTTAACAGAGCATGAGTCTATCAACTAATAGAGGAGTAAATCCAGTAAAACAATAGAGAAATAATGGAACAAATTTAACATAATGAGCAAACAATTGTTCGAATGAGGAAGTTGTGGTGATCTCGTACCACCCTTAAGCTCTCTGTTTCTGCTTGGTTCTCACCTAGATGATCGAAGGCTCACACTACTTCTACCTCTCTATTGTTCTTCTTCTTTTGCTCCCTTGACTACTCTCTGTTCTCTCCTCTCTTCTCTTGTTCTTTCTCTTTGTCTGTTTTATGTCCCACAATGTCCCGAATGAGCCCCCTCATTACCAGCCTCTCTTCTTTCTATTTGTAGTCTCATTTTAAGTTTAGGTTTTCGAGCCCTTAAACCTACAATTACCACGTAATAAATTGGATAATTAAAGAAAATGTTGTCATAGGTATGCATGAGGTGCTCCCATTGTCACATCTGTGACTTTCATAGTCACGGGTGTGACACCATTTATGCTTGAATTAATTAATTGCATGTATTGTTAACGTTACATTTCATCTTTTAATGTGTAATTCTTCTAATTCTTCATGCAACATTCACAATATAATCCAATTAACATGCATGCAACATTCACACGATTTTAATTCAATTCATCTCACATTTAGATCAAACACAAGAATTTGTAACCAAAATGAAGATATGAAGGCAAGCAAAGTCAATAGAAATTAGATACAACAATTCCCCCACACTTAAAATATGATTGACCTCAAGCAAAATAAAAAATACTAAACTATGCAAGAGAAAATAATGAAAACAATGATGTTCCCAAATAATGGTCAAAGATATTAACAATCATTTTAATAAACACAACTAGAGAAAACTCATAATACTTCGTGAACAGATTATTCTTCGTATGCTTAGCCAAAATTAACAAATGCTTCAACTTAAAGACTATTAACAAGTGTGATAGATACTCACTCCACTCTCCATCCTCTCAAGCATTCAAAGGTGGGATATATTCACTCATCGTTCCTTTCATGTAAGGCATCTGCGATAAGCTTGCTTATTAATTCAATCTCCACCACTCATATCAAACATAAACATCAATCCGAAGATCCTTATTTCAGCTATAATAGGGTCGGGTTAAGTGTAAAAAAGAGTAAAATCGCATTTTAAAACCACACAACAAATTGAGCATTTAAAATAATATAGAACAATGAGCCACAAAACACTCAATTCTTTCCTCTCATTTAATAAGGTTAACACTCCCCATTTTTACGTCTCTTCTCTTCTTTTCATTTTCTAGTCGTCTTCTCTTTCCTTTGTTTCTTTTCTTTTCTTTCTTCTTCTTCTTTTTCTTCTTCTTCTTATTTTATTTCTTTCCTTTTATTTATTTATTTAAAACAAGGAAATCAAAATAAGATAAATATAGAGGAGAGATAGTTATTACAACTATACCCATTCCTAATGTAATAGCCAACTATATGATATGATCCCCCACACTTATTCAAGCAATTACTTCCTAAACCCAAGAATACCATTTTAAATGCTCAACTTGCCTTATGGTGGGTACACAATGAGGATAAATAATTAAGGTAAAGGCTTAAAATTTGGGTTTAAAGAAAGAAAAGGTTTCAAGTTAAACTCAAATGGGGTTCACTAAGGGTAACATTACAGTGGCTTTTTAAGAAAAAGGGCTAAATCCTAATTGCCTTCTTCAGTTTAATGTTTGTATAAGATTATGTGATATTAACTAGTATTTGCAAGCAAGTTCTAGAGTTCCTTAATCATGAAAGAAACTCCAGCCAAGAATACTTGAATTTGGTGTTAAATATTGCAAAAGGCTCAAATTCTTACCAAAGAAAAGTGACATTCATCTATCATAACAGACTAATGTCTTTTTAATCGAAATCCAAGTTAATTAGTCTAAGCATGCAAGTATACTCATTCACTCACATTATGCATTTCTAATCTCGATCGAGTTCATTTAATGACCATATGTCTTTAAATATTAAATGGGAAAAACAAACACATAACACACAAAAAAAAATAATTAAAATTTTTTTGACTAATACTCCCCCTGCACTAAGTATCACACTGTTTCTAATGCGATACAAAAAGTAAAAAAGGGATCTAAGACACAAAATAGCACAAACAAGGACAAGCATTAAAACTAAAAGATATTAAACTAAAAACTGTAAAAATAATAAACAAATAGGGATAGAAATATGATACAAAAGTGCGGGTGGTGGTTGCGTTGATGTGGTGTGGAGCATGACAATAAGCATAGCGTCCTACATTGTGTAACACCCCACTCCCGCTGAACCCGAACCCGATATCGACAGTGACACCCGAGTCCGTGCCCCGCGAGGGTGACGTGTCACATCACTTAACACTTTAAAAACTCGGTATATAATATTTTTTTTTGTAAACTCTTTACACTTCACTTATATGTGATCACTTTTTTTTTTCCTTTCGAAACCAATTTGTTATTTAAGCTGAAAGCAAAACATGCAACAGAGAAATAAAACTCACAACTCTCTTATTCGCCACTTGGGCCCACTTTCAAATACACAATACAATTATTTCAATACAAAATTCTTAAAATACAATCACTTCACTTTTTATAAAAAATATTACAACTTGTTTACAAATAATACAATATTTTTCAGAACATAATTGTACACTCAGAGATAAGTAAAGAA
>JANIIA010000004.1:47014245-47036291 GCA_027478495.1 Erythroxylum alaternifolium
GTCCTAACTTCACTAATTGGTCTTCTCGTAGACCCGTTTCCCTGATCCGACCCGTTAAGTGGGACCGGGATGTTACACATTGAGTAGTGGAGAACAGTTGCGAGGAAGAAAAATAAAAGAGATTGAAAAATAGGCCTGTGTACAAATTATGTATAGTTTCACTAAAAAGGAATAACAAACAAATAATTGAAAAACAAAATAGAAAATATATGGGTTGTCTCCCATTTAGCGCTTATTAATGTCTTTTAGCTGGACACATCAACTGTCATGCTTAAGGTGGATCACTCAAAGTGATTGATTCCATTGTTTTATTTTTTTCATCAGGATTTTTCTCTAAGAATTTGCCAACCTCTCCTTTAGTTGCGTCGTCTAACAATTGACAGCACTTATCAATTTCGTTCACCAAGCCCAGCTTCTTTTCTTCTTCTTCCTATAATGTAAAATCAAGGTCTGCAGAATTAAATTGATCAACAAAAGAGCACTCTTCACAAACAGTACTAGTAGGAATGTGTTTAACCTTAAAGATTGAAAATTCTACCGTTTCTTCCAAAATAGGCATGCCCAGTTTACCATTTTTCACATCAATCAAGGTATTTGTAGTGGCCATAAAAGGCCTCCCTAGGATTATGGTGTAGTCCTTCCCTTGCTCTTTGATCTCCCCAACGTCTAAGAGCATAAAGTTTATAGGGACAATCAATCTGCTAACCTTCACTATCACATTTTCCATTATTCCTTTCAGATAATGAATTGACCTATCAGCTAATTGTAAGCACATATTGGTAGGTCTTAACTTTTTTAGATCCAATTTCTCATAAATAAAGTGAGGCATAAGGTTTATACTTACTCAAATGTTAAGCATACCTTTAACCTCATCCCCATTACCCATTGATATTTTCACGATAAAACTCCTTGGATCTTTCAGTTTTGGGGGTAATTGATGCTGAAGAGCTGCACTCACTACTTCTGAAACTATTACCTTCTCGTTAGGCTCAAACTTTCATTTCTTGATGCTTAGTTCCTTGAAGAACTTCACATAATCTGGAATGTTCCTATCAAGGGTAGATTAATGTTAACCTTAGAAAGCATGTTATATAAGTAGAAAAACTACTCATCTTGTTTCGATTCCTTAAGACAACTTGGATATGGAATTGGTGCTCTATAAGGATTCGTCGCTTTATGCAGTTTTTGTTCTTCAATGTCCTTGGTGTCATGTTTAAGTTTTTTTTTTCCTTTTTGAATGTGACTAGAAAAGTCATGCCCATTGCTTACCTCCTTCTACTCATCTTTTTCTCTTATGAGGCTCTCCTCCTCTTAATTAGCAACATCAGATAGATTAGGAAGAATCTCAATGTGACTACCAATCACCCTTCTACTTCTTAGAACAGTAACTGCTTGGGCTTGCTCGGGTTGACTAGGCAACTTTCCCTTTTGATTGCTGTGCTTTTGAGCAGTGAGTTGCCCTACTTGGATCTCAATCCTCTTCGCAGATGCCTCTAAGGAATCAAATCTTTTATTGTTCGTTTCTTGATTTTGAGTAGTTACCTGAATAAACTAATTCAAGCTTTCCTCCAAAGAAGGCTTGCTAGGTGGGTTTTGAATTGAGGATTGCCCTTGGAAATAATTTGGCATATGAAAATTTTGGTATTATGGTTGTGGTTGTATTAGTGGATTTTTGGTCTTCTATGAAAAATTTGGGTGGTTTCTCCATCTAGGGTTGTAGATTTTTGAATACGAATCATTTCGCTCCCTTGGGTGAAAACTGTTAAATGAGTTCACTTGTTCTTCCCCATCTATCATTAGCTTCATGACCATCAGTTCCACATATACCACATATGTCTTGATTTGGAGCGTTTTAGGATCATCTTGTAGTTAGCATCTTTACAGGCCTTGTTAACTCAGCTAATTGCATAGCTATTTCTTGATTTGAGCACATTTCATGAACTTTAGCTCTTCTTCCCCTCACATTCTTTTATTTAGAATTGACCCTGATAGTTATAGACTATATAATGTTTTAGTGGATAGTTTAGTAAGTGTTTAGTAGTTAAATTGAATTATTAATGCGTGTTTAGGTTAGGTTTTGGTTATTTAGTTAGATAAATATGTTTTGAGGGTTGAAGAACACTTTTGAGCTTCAATTTTATGTTTTTGAGGTGCTTTGATGTGTTTGCTAGTGTTTTAGGGCAAATATAGAAGAACAGAGGAGATTTGGAGAAAACCCTAAGGAGCAACCAAGCCCACGATCATGACATAAACATTAGGTATAATCGTGGCAGAATTGCCACCCTCATGATAGAAGGTTCATTTAGGGCCCACGATTGTGGCCTACACAGAACATGCAGATAACCTTCCTGACTTGAGTTTTCAAGGGACTTTTCGGATCTTTCAAACTAGAAAAAAGCCCTAGGGTTGTCCTAATTAGAAAAACTATAAATAATGAAGAAACTTTAACTGAGCCTCTAATATGCCATTTTGGGAAACTCTCCAAGAGGAAAGAAAAAGAAGAGAGAGAAAGAGGAAGAGGGGAGAAAAAAATGGATCTTCACGACTATTGCTTTCCTGAGGCGTCTCGATCCCCATTCCACGTGTATTTCTTTCATCCTGCTTTAATTTTCTTGATTGTTAAGATGAATACAAATATGTTTATGGATTTGGGTTTGATTAAGTTGTTCTAACTTTCTTTTAGGATTTAACCTTGATTTAATGTTAATCTAGTTATTTTTATGTTACTTTGAATGGATGTTGTGGTTAATTGCTATTTCTTCATGCTTTGTAACAAACCGAGAGAGCGAGTTGAATACAAAATGATTGAGTTGAGTTAATGAGAGTTAGGTGATCTAATAGACCACACAATCAATCTTATTGGTTATTGTACGAAGAGAGATCCTGTGTGAGACAGGGTAGTTTATTAGAGAGCTTAAGAACTGATTAGGTTATGGACCAGTAGTTAATCAAAAGATAAAAATTTTGATGACTCGACTTGGTTAGGATTTATTAATTAAGGCTTAGTGATTATAATTCAAGAGAGAGTAATCCACTCTATGATAATTTAGAACATCCCAATAACACAAAAGTGATTAGTTAGCATTGATGATAGGATAAATCCCTCTCTCATAATTTGGTAAATTCTCTTCTGCGATTTCCCATTATTGAATTGTTGGTGCTTAATATTTGATTTCGTTGAGTTAATTTTGCAAATTAATATCTTGACAATTATCTGTGTTTACTTTCCTGTCCAATTTTTTTTCATTTTGTTAATTTTCTAGCCTTAGATAACTTAGGATTAGATTAGTCCACAACTCCTCATAGGATTGACCTTTCATATAATACAAATCACTACCTATGCACTTGCGGTATTTTGAGGCCATAAATAGTAAAGCTTGCAAAACGATATACAAGTTTTTGGCGTCATTATTGGAGAGGTGTAGGATTAGTTTCTTTTAGTCTAAAGATTAGAAAAAAGAAGAAGAAAGTTTGGGTGTAAGGTAAACGACAAATCAATTCGAACATCACAAGCCAAAAATAAGGAATATGAGAAATTAAATACCAAAAAGAGATGGAAAGAGCGATGATGGAGGGCATACACTATAAGGAGCAAAAGAATCTTACAAACTTTAATGAGGCATAATTCGGTTAGGGAAATCATCATCCTTATTGGAACATATACAATCTAGGGTGGCAGAACCACCCAGCTTTTTGTTGGTCTAATAATATAAGGAGTCACTTGGGACATCAAGATCTATCGAGATTTTAAACAGATGGGTCCAGTTCATGGGATTCTAAATTAGATCAGATCATCTAGAAGAGATTAGAAGAGAAGTTTTAGTAAGTAATGAAAGATCATGCCTATTCTATTCATAACCGAAAGGCTTGAAAGGTCCAACTTTCCAGGAAATTTTGTAAGCAAAATGTGCAAAATTGTCTGCGCAATATGAAAGTCAATTCAAAAGAACAATGTAAGATTAACACATTTAGGAGTGGGAAAGAATTAGGAGAACCAACAGATATACTAACTAAAACCTACTTTGTAGAAGACAAGAGAAGGAGAGAAAGGATAAAGAAAAGAATGATGAACCTCCCTATATTCCTCCTCCACCTTACCCTTTAAGCATACCATTTGTGAAAATTGACGTGTTTGAATCTTTAAAAGAATAAGACAAAGATGAATAGAGGACAACAAAGATAGAGATTTAAAAAGATATAGAAGTCTCTGTTCATGAGGTGAAAGCTGAAGAGGAGATGAGGGTGACTGAGGGAGAAAACGAACAACTCACCCTATTATAAGACAAACTGCTAGATTCAGGGAGTTTCATTATTCCCTATTTTATAGACAATTTGTTAGTGAAAAGGATATTACTGAATTTAATTGGTTTTCTCAACTTCATCAATATTGTCCTTCTGATCATCTTGCAATTTGTAGTTTATTTACAAGTTATAAAGCTAAATTTGGGAAACACAGGTGGAAGCAAGCCACTTATAATTGATCCTCACTGAGTTTTCAAGGATGCAAGGTCAAGCTAATAACCATAACTTAGCACGTTTGGTAGCTAGATTTCAATTATGTGTAGTTAGACTTGTTTTAAATTCTAAGAAATAAGTTTTCATGATTTGGAATGGTTAGGGATTACTAATTCTCTTTCTCTTTCTTAAGCAATTATAAGATAGGGTAACAATCTCAAGCATCAAGCGCATTTGGCTTCAGACACCAACATCATCACCACCTCAGTCACCATGACAGGTTTGTGTTCTATCCCTTTCTCTTTTAAATTTTGTCTTTATATTTTTTTTATTTATATGTATTCCCACCTTATGTGCTATTTATTTTCTCTTCTTATATTGAGGACAATGTGTTGTCCAAGTGTAGGGAGGGTTGTGTGTATGTATTTTTTTTAATTTTGAATGTGAAATTTGCATGTTTTATGTTATTTTATCTAGGTGCATGATGTCAATTGTGTGAATGTCTCAATGGCGAGGATTTAACGGAATTGATTTATCCTTGAACATAGTCTTCTAGGTTATGAAGATTTATTAGCTCGTGAAATTAATGACCTCGGTTACTTTGGTTAAATATACATGTTATTAGGATATGATTTTAGTCTATTCACCCTAGGAATTTTTCACATTCATTTATAATTTTAGGAAAATCGAATAAGTAGAAATGAGGTAGTAAAAAAAGTGTAAATCATAAGCAAATAACTATTTCACTGGCCTTCGGGTTATGGATAAAGCTAGCAGCCATTTGAGAATGTAATGTAGTTGAGTAATCGAATCGACATGCATCATAAATGTGTGCCTTCGAGGAAAAAGTCCATAATGACATTCCAACAAAGCCACTTAATAAAAACATGACCTAATTGAGTAATCGAGTCGACGTTCATAAAAAATACACGACCTAGTTGTGTAATCAAGTCGACGTTCAAAAAAAATGTTTTCCTTTGTGTAAAATGCTAGGTTTATGTCAACAAATTAGCAAAAATAGTGTTTTGTCAAATAAAATATACCAATCTTGGTGAACAACTTAAAATTTCATGAAAATATACTTAGGGATAGTTACATTTTTGATTGGCCAAATAATTATCAATGTGTTTGTGCAAATGATAGGGGTGAATAAACTTAACATTAAGATATGGATTAGTTGTATATTTAGTCCAAGGTATTTAAACTCAGGTTTTGCAAGTTAATAAGTTGGAACAACTTGAGTGATTATGTTCGAAGTTAAATTAGTTTTAAGAAGTTGAACACCATTGCCTCATTATTGCATTGCCTACTATATGTGTTTTGATATGTTGTGTTTTTTTGCTTATTTTGATTTTACTTGAGGACAAGCAAACATTTAAGTGTGGAGATGTTGACAGTCATAGATTATAAAATGTTTTAGTGGGTAGTTTAGTATGTGATTAGTAGTTAAATTGAATTATTAATGTATGCTTAGGTTTAGTTTCAGTTATTTAGTTAGATATTTGTGTTTTGAGTGTTTTGAGGGTTAGGGAAAACTTTTAAGCGTCAATTTTATTTTTTGAGGTGTCTTGATGTGTTTGCTAGTGTTTGAGGCTAAATATAGAAGAACGGAGGAGATTCGGAGAAAACCCGAAGGATCAACCAAGCCCACGATTAGGATAAAAGTATTAGGGAGGAGTCAATTTTGCCACGATTATGATAGAAGGCTCATTCAGGGGCCACAATCTTGGACTTCACGATAGAATACGTAGACAACCTTCCTAACTTAAGTTTTCGAGGGACTTTTCAGACTTTTCAAACTCGAAAAAAGCCCTAGGATTGCCCAAATTAGAAATATCTATAAAAAGGTTAATGAAGAAACACTAAGTGAGCCTCCAATTTTAGGAAACACTCCAAGAGGAGAGAAGTAGAGGAGAGAGAAAGAGCAAGAGAGGACAAAGAAGTAAGTCTCAACAGTTGCTGCTTTCCCGAGGGTTCCCAATCCCCATTCCATATGTATTTCTTTCATCTTGTTTTCATTTTCTTGATTGTTAAGATGAATACAAATATGTTTATGGATTTGGGTTTGATAAAGATGTTCTAACTTTCTTTCGAGATTTTACCTTGAGTTAATGTTAATCTAGTTATTTTGTGTTATTTTGATTAGATGTTGTGATTGATTATTATATCTTTATGGTTTAATTGGGGGTTAATGAGAGTTAGACAATCCAATAAACCACACAATCAATCTTATCAGTTATTATAATGAAAGAGATCCTATATGAGACCTGATAGTTTAATAGAAAGCTTTAGGTTGTGGACTGATAGTTAGAGATAACAATTTCAGTTACTTGACTTGATTAGGGTTTATTAATTAGGGTTTAGTGATTATAAATTGAGAGAAAGTAATCCACCTTATGATAGTCTAAAACTAACATGCCAATAATATAAAAGCGATTAGGTTAGCATTGATGATAGGATAAATACCTCTCTCATAATTTGGTAAATTCTCTTGTGTGATTCCCATTGTTGAATTTTTTGTGATCAATATTTGATTTCATTGAGTTAATTTTTCAAATTAATATCTTGAAAATTATCTGTGTTTACTTTCCTATCCCGTTTTATTTTCATGTTATTAATTTTCTAGCCTTAGATAACTTAGGATTAGATTAGTCCACAACTCCTCGTGGGATTGACCTTCATATACAACAAATCACGACCCGTGCACTTGCAATATTTTGAAGGCTATAAATAGTAAAGATTGCAAAACGATCAACAAGTTTTTTAACATTTCAAAGATTTCATACATTTCTTCGGTCGTCTTCTCTCCCACAACTCCTCCTGCTGCATTGTCCACCGTGTACTGACATTATTGTGTCAATCCATCATAAAAGAATCAGTTTTGCATATGAAGTGGAAAATGATGGTGTGGACATTGGATTAACAAGAGTTTGAAACATTCCCATACCTCATGGAATGGCTCTCCCTCCATCTGAGTGAAGGTAGCTGTCTTCGTCTACAACTCAGAAGTCTTTTGATGGGAATAAAACTTTCCCTTGAATTTATTGTACACCTCCTCCTATGTAGATAATGAATTGGGTGGAAGGGTCATCAGCCATGCCTTTCCTTGATCCTTCAATGTATATAGGAAGCATCTTATTCTGAGTTGATCATCATCTAAACCATATAAAGGGAGGGTTTGGAGAGTAGTATAGAATTCCCAAATAAAGTTTAAAATTTCTTCATTAGGAGCCTTATAGAAAGATGGTAGCATGTTATAGTCGATGCTCTTTAATTCATAGTTTCTAGTTACCTCTCCCAAGTGTATTCATGATGTGGTAGTACCGATCACTGGTCTGGTGTACTCCTTCATTACTAATTATCTCTCACCCATCATTTGACTATTAATTTGATGTTCACGCTTAGGTTCCTTGCAATCGTCTTCAGAGTCCCCTTGAGGTCTTCATATTCGATGTACGTTATCAATAAAAGGGATGGGTTCACTATCTAAAGATCTCCTTCCTAACATAAACTAAACAAGTTCACTTCTAGGGACCTTCTTCCTAGCAGGGATTAACTAAAGGAAGAGCTAAATTAACAACAAAAATTGAACAAACAAATCAACTAGGCAACACAATAAAACATGTATGCATAAATAGACGTAAACAACCAAAATTAATTTAAGTAAAAATACTAAACACCATCCCCAACAACAGCATCAAAAACTTGTTATGACAAAATAAGTTCTCAAAATACCTAGGCTATCCCTACTTGAAAGTATACGAGGTAGTTGTTGTTGATTACCTAGGGTTGTCCCTCAGGAAGGTGAAATTGGTTCACTTAAATTAATCTTGAACAAAAATAAAATCAGATGCAATCCTAATCATTCTATCTCGATTTGTTAAGTAAAGGCTTTAAAGAAAATCATAAATTAATCTGAAAAGTAAACTAATTTAATTGGAAACAAAAACAAATAGATTAATCAAAGTAAGAAACTCTTGAGAATTAATTTCCTTAATTTAATCTCCTATGCATGATTAAGGAGAAATGGTTGGATAATTGTCTTACTAAAATTAATAGTTGGGTTCTAAGATCAACTCGAATAATAAACTAAATCTAACTTTCTTATTCGACAAGTTATTATCCAAATTAATTATGAAAACTCGACTAATGATTACCGCTTAAGTTAATATATTTCTAATTGTTAACCTAATCATCTATAGTTTCTCATTCTATATTAAACTTCTTCTCACGACCCTCTTTTAATACGAAAATGATGCAAAGCTTGGTCATGTTTTTTACGTCCATTCAGTTAAGATACTATAGGAAACATAAGACAATAACATGGTAACTCAATCATACATATTTGACTAAACTAGCTACGTTAATTCTCAAGAAACAGAAATAAGCCCATCATGGAATAAAGAAGATTCATAATCTTCATATACTTCAATCCCATCTTCATCAGTATAAGAGAAGTATTAAATTAATAAACCAAGTTAATAACCAAATGAACTACCAAAAGTTGACAGAGTATGAGTCTATCAACTAATAGAGGAGTAAATCTAGTAAAACAATAGAGAAATAATATAACAGATATAACAGGGTAAGCAAACAAGTGTTTGAATGAGGAAGTTGTGGTGATCTCCTGCCACTCTCAAGCTCTCTGCATTGGCTCTCGCCTTCTGTTTCTGTTTGGTTCTCACCTAGATGATCAAAGGCTCACACTGCTTCCACCTCTCTACTGTTCTTCTTCTTTTGCTCCCCTGATTACTCTCTGCTCTCTCCTCTCTTCTCCCTTCTTTCTCTCTATCTACTTTGTGTCCCAGAATGTCCCAAATGAGTCACCCCTGCCGCTAGCCTGACTTCTTTCTATTTGTAGTCTCATTTTAGGTTTATGTTTTCGAGCCCTCAAACCTGCAATTGCCATGTAATAAATTGGACAATTAAATAAAATGTTGTCAGGGGTGTGCATGAGGTGACTCCCATTATCACACCCGTGACTTCCATAGTCATGGGTGTGACACCATTTATGCTTGAATTAATTAATTGCATGTAATTTTCACACCCTAATTCATCCTTTCATGTATAATTATTCTAATTTTTCATGCAATATTCACACCATTTTCACTCAATTCATCTCACATTTGGGTCAAAACGTGAAAATTTGTAAACAAAATCAAGATACGAAGTCAAGCAAAGTCAATAGAAATTAGCCACAATAGTTTGCTCATTCAAATCTTATAAATTTAGTTAAGAAAGACCCATTAGTTTGAGATGGAACGTATTCAGGCTAAAGGGGTCTTGAGTTTACTTAATAGGCCTTACAGTAAACAGAACTTTAGTTTTATTCTTAAATAATAGAAGGGAACAATTATGTTCTTAACGTGTACTTAATAATTAATTATGGGATTTAAAATTTCAAAAATTTTTGGGCTCATCAAAATAATATAATCTCATTAATTTAATAATTTCTAGCATAATCTAATTATAAAATAAATGTTTTAAAATCATTTCTTGATTATAATTATTGATTTCATAACTAATTAAATTTAATAATTCATCTTCTTGAAAATTAAACTAAATTCCAAAATATTCCTATTAATGTTAATCCTTTGAAAACAACTTTCAAACATTTAGAAAAACATTTTTCCAATTTTATTAGGAATTTAAACCTAATCTCAATTAATCTAATTTAATTTAAATTAAGGCTTAAAATAAAAAAATTAAAGGAAAAGTTGTGAGGAATGTTTAGCATGTGTTCTGCATGCACTAGAGCATTCCCGTTGTTTTCTACATAATAGGGTTTTGTGTTTTTTCGTTGCCTCTTCTCTCTGTCTGTTAGTTTTATGCTTTAACGCTAGTGCTTTCTACTTCTTGTCCCCAGGCCTCATCTGTTAGAGTTCCTCAATCACCTTCAGGCTACTTTTGTTGTGGGCAAATATTATTGTCACTGGCAACAAAGGGCAATTCACCAATGGTGATGGAAGACGCTAGTTACACTTCATTAACATGATCATGGTTACCAAGATTTGGAAACGTACAAACAAATCAAGACCTAATTCAGAACTAGGTGACATGTATTTGGTTTTCCAAAACAAAATCAACCAGAAGCTTAAAACAAAAGGGAACATGTATGGTCTGATTTTTTTTATTTTTCAGAACCATTAAACACAAAAGCACAGGAAAAATAATCTAGGTTCCAAAAAGCATTAACATAGAATAAATTCTGATTTGTGAATGCAATTTTTAGATTTCCGAAAGTAGAGAACAAAGAAAAGAGGTGCGACAGAAAAATTCTAGAAAACAAACTTGGGAATTAATTAAATCATAAACCTTAATTCAATAAAACAAGATATGCAAATTAATTTTTATTAAATTAATAAAAATCAAGCAATTAATTCAAGTTAAATAATTAAAGGAGGCTTTGATACCACTATTGAGAAACTAACCATGATCAAAACACAGGCATAGTAGAAAAATAAAATTTTTGTAGTTTCTGATTAGATCATAATAGTTGAACGACTTGAAAACGCGAATCATAAAATATAAAATTATACTTGATTCAAAATTTCTGCTGAAATCTTTTCGAAACCTTTTTGATCTGTCAACCATGAGCTATTCATACATCCAATCTTTAACGATATCTACAGAGGAGTAAAAAAGACACTCATCTCTTTGAGAGGAAATTAGCAAGAGTGCTAACCCCTTATGCTTATTCCTATAAATAGAAAAAACATTATAATTTATTATAATAAAAATAAATATCTTATATTTGATCCATAAAGTTTCTAACTTTACAATTAAGTCTGGTATCGCATCCTAACACTACACAAATGAAATCAATTGGTTTTTAGGTTTTTTTTTTTTTTGGGGGGGGGGGGGTTGGGTTGGTTTTGCAATAAGACAAAAAAATGAAACTAAAATAAAAAAAGCAAATTAAAGAAAACATATGGAAAATGATGAAAGCGGTGAATTCATTAGGGACCTAATTCTTTGATTCAATATCAACCTATACCTTAATTAAACATATTTCAATGATTTTTTATTCTCAAACCTATCCTAGAAACTGTTACTCATAGATTAATCTATTAACCTGAGTTTTCCCTTAGGTATTGTTTAATTAAGATACGATCATTAATTAAACATAACTACCAAATAACCTAGGATATGATCTATATATTCAATTGGGTAGTAGCATAATGAATGAAGAAAACTAATTAATCAAGGCAATAACCACATACTATGCATCATTTAACTTAGGTTATGCTATCCTTAATGATTATGAGCCATTAATTGCTTCAAATGAATTTCAACATAGCAATTACGGATCACATTGAATATTCTATCAATGGGTTTGTAATAAAATGATCCAATGAACGCATTAAAATCATCTTTTCATAATACCCAAACCCATACACATCGGATAACATAATTAATTTCTAAAGAGAGAAAGAAAACAACAAATACAAGGAGAAATACAATTAACCAAGTCGTCGACAAGAAAGTCACTTCCGAACTGGCTTCGAAAAGCTACCCCTCTATGGTTATTCTCAAAGTGGAGAACTTGCCTCCCTCTTCATGCTCTATTGAAGCTCTTGAAGTTTTCACCAGATGAAACACACCAAAAATTTCATAAAACGCTTGTGTTGTCACACCCTTGGTATATATTATAACGCTAGGTTAAAAAATTGGGTAAGGTGGCATCTTAAGGGCTCATGCCCGTGAGTTATCACTTATGGGTGTAAGAGAACTTGCATGGGCGTTAGAATATGCCTTGCACCCATGTAGACCCTCGGTTATTTACCAACCATCCACCTTTGGTCTCCATAGTTTTATGATGCTGTCTATTGATTAAATTCATATCTTACACCATGCCATGAGTGTGATGCTTCAGCCCTCCAATCTTTCATTCTATTTGTCCACTCTTTGTTCTTACAAGTGTAACGCCATTAAATTCACGTTCACATGCTTTATTTACTTTAAGTGCGACTATCCACCTAACACACCTTTGCTTTATACCTTAAACATTTGGGAGTTGTCTCATGCCCATGCAAATTAATGCACAGCCGTGAGTGATGCTCATAGCTATGCAGTAATTCTAGCAGGTGGTAAGTATGCTTCACGCTACTTTCTTTTATGCTTTATCCCATTCTTTTGCTCTAATCTCCTTCTTTTTGCTCCATGCAGACAAATGAATGTGGATCTTCGAAAACAAACCCAAATATAGTGCTTTCGATGCACTTTAACTACTTTTCTTTCTGATTATGCCTAAAACTACATATAAGTTAAAGTGAGTATCTTAAGCCATTTTATGTCATTAATTGCTAAATTTTATGGAATAATTATATAATCAATTAAGCCCATGCCAAAGTCCAGCTTAATTGAAATTGATTTTTCTTTTTTAAGCAGCTCTTTTTAAGTAACAATGATTATAAATTGTAGTTGTAATTTATAATTATAATTAGGTAAATTAAAACTCCTTTTAATTTATCCTTAATTCTCCAATTAAGTAATCTATAATTATAGATCAAGATTGACTTCTAGCAACATGTCATGACCACCTCAATATTATGATTGTCAAAATGGTTAGACTTGGTCAATTCATGCATGATTATAATGTATAATTTAATCCTTTCATCATCTAATGTTCTAATTAGAAAGAGTATGAATATAATGTCTAGTCTTTTAAATATACTCATGTTTGTTCTTGATAATCAGTAATTGATTCATAATTAATAATTGAGAACATATTTTTAAATGCCAATTCACTCTGCCCAGAGAATTCCTTATCTTAGTACTAACCAAGAACAGTGGAACATTCTCTCTAATTACTTTAGAGTGACGAATCCTTTATTAACCTACTTAACTATCTCTATATAGTTCATACTATATCTAAGTACTACCAATGAGTTACCTTAAATAGGACATGTCATAAATAGTATCAAAATATAGTAATTCCTATATAAGATACCATGGCAATCTTAAGTCTAAATATCAACTATACAACCATTATAATAAGGAAATCCATAGACACATAAGTAATATTCCATTTAGGATCCTTATAATCAGGTATGTTCAATAAACTTATTCTCTAATAAGCACTCACACGATTGTTTAAGTATCTTTATACTTTAATTTGTGAGATCAATTACTTTATTCATAAGAAAGAAATATAACATGTCCTAGTTTTACTGTTTCATTAATATCCTATCTTTATGAAACTACAACTAGGAATAACTTGGAAATAATATAAAAATGCAAATCAAATCTCATAATTATGATCTCATCATAATTTTAATTACATAGTAATTATTTTAGGAATTTTACTTTTAGTATTAAAACATCAAAAGTAATTAACATGATACGTAAAGATAAAAAGTGTCTTTATTTAGTAAAATAATAATATCACACATAAAATCGCAACCAATTGATTGGCATCAAGGATATAAACTAAATAACTTGATGAAGCAGTAGCTTATAAAGTTTTGAAAGAGACATCGTAGACCCAATTTGAATATAATTGGCATGAAATTACTAGGTATTCCAAGAGATATAAATGTTTTCTCTAGGTAGATTCCCAGAAGCATTTACAATTATCAATAGAGGCTAAAATACACAGAAAATATCATTTTTAAATTCACCATTAGCAAAATCAATATCATACTAGATATTTGATTTATCATTTCTGACATGTTGCTAAATAGAAATAGTTGGTAGCACGAGATGATTGGTGTAGATTTGAGAATCTTAAATTGCCTTATAACAAGTCTGACATTGCCTAACTACTTGTGCTTTTATAACTTGATTGAACCTATGCCTCTCTCTTTCCACTTATCACCATCCTTGTTAAATCGATACAAGTATTCACCATTTAGTCAAAATCTACAACATCTCTATGAACTTTAGAATAAATTGTGAGGATAGTGATTTTAGGATAAGAAAGTAATACAAAAGACAGTTCTCTAACATTGACATCTAAAGACAAACCGCGCAACTTATTAAAGACATAGCAGACAATGGTGATTTGTTATTTCATGTCAAAATTATAGCTTGTCCTTAAAGAAATAAATAATAAAATTAAACAAAAAATTAATCTTCTACTTCATCAAACTTCTTAATATCAGCTAAAAGAAGATATGTGTTAAGTGGAAATGAATTTACAAGCATCAACTAATAAGGAGAAAAGTGATTTGAACATATTTTCCCTTTTAAAATCAATTAGACTGAACATGGACTAGAAAGAGACATAAACATTCAAAGCAATCATTTTTTAAACATGGGCCATCTCACATATTTCATATTATTCCAGGTTTGATCTTAGAATTAAGGTCATAAGGAAATAACATAAACTCACTGCAGTAATCATAAATCAAGAGATACTTTCGAAGCCATCTCAGTCTTCTCCTAGGGTAATTGTATATTCTTATGAAATAACCATTTGCAGCCCAATTATTAATAATTCAGAAGGCTAGAGTAAATCCTCATTGGTTGTTCTTAGGAAATGGTAATCCAATAGTTTCAAAATTCTTAAACATCTAACAGGAGTATTATCGACCAAGAAGATGTAAAAGGGATCAAATTTTTGGTATTATTAATCTTTATAATTAATGGTCAACTTGGTAAAAATATAAGAGTTAAAGTAGTAATATGCTAGAGTTCCAAGGTGACTTAGCAAGTTAGATCAAGCATGGTTAGAGTTTTGGGAGAGTTTCAGGCCTTGTACAAGCTTACTTGGCTAAGGCTGGGTTCTTGATGGACTAAGGACTTAGTTTATGCTCAAATGTATGGACCATGGCTAATAGAGTTGGCATGGGTAAGCATTGGAAGAACTAGTGTGCTATTGGCTTGGATGAATAGTCATCAATGGATAAAGATGAGGAGATCTTAAATAATGTGGCAAATAAGATCATAATGGATGAACATCAGCTCTAAGAGATAAAGATCATGGGGAAGGATCATCTAAAGATAGAGGAGATCTTCGTGGATATGGATATATCATTTTTAAATAGATGTAATCTTTTATCTTGTTATTATGATGTAACTTAATCCTATTAGATAGAGCCTAATTAGATGGGATGTCATTCTATTGGTTAGTATGATTTAACCTGATAAGGATAAGATAGGATAAGATTGTCATCTTAGCTAGTAGAGTTCTATTAGGGTTCTAGGTTGGTCATCTAGAGGTGCCTATAAATAACTCATTTAAGCCTTGCTCTTCTCAGAGGGAGAATGAGTGTGAGAGACATTCAGTGCGAAGTGAGTGTGGGACACACTTAGAGATGTCAGAAATCATTCCTTTGTATACTTTGAGGGAAGTAAGAAAGGTTGGTGTTTGTCGTATCTTTTTCTTATTCTTATTGTTGCTGTAAATTTTAGTCCTTTCATAGATTTTTTGTAAGATTGTGAGAGTTAAACACTACAAGGCTCATGAGGCTTTCTAGAACAAGTAAGTTGGTTGACGATTATGGGATAAAGTTAAATCTAAATTTAATGAAGCTAAGTAAGATGGTCATACAAAGGGGTAGCGTATCTTATGGGATAAGTTTGTGCTTAAATGAAAATATTTGTAACAAATTTGTTAGACCCCTAAGTTTGAGATAGAGAAATTATAGTGGCACTAGCAAACCTTGATTAGTGTCCGATAAGTGTAATAACTAAACAAGGCAAAGAATTGGGAGGAGGCAAGGAGGAAAAGGAGCAATGTCAAGCATTCACATGCATTGGTGCACATTGGCAGAAATCTTCGACGAAATGTAAGATTTAGAAATGAGACAAAAGAAGGCTTAAGATGGACATCGAATGGAAAGTTAGCTGGATCATACGTATGATGGGAATATGCTAGAGTTCCAAGGTGACTTGGCAGGTTAAATTAAGCATGATACATATTTTGGGAGAGTTTCAGACCTTATATGAACTGACTTGATAAGGTTGGGTTCTTGAATGACTAAGGACTTAGTTTGTGCGCAAATGGATAGACCATGGCTAATGGAGTTGACATGGGAAAACATTGGACAGATCAATATGCTATTAACTTGGTTGAATCATCGTCAACAGATACAGATAAGAAGATTTTGGATAATGTGGCAGATAAGAACATAGTGGATGAATATTTGCTCTAAGAGATAGAGATCATGTGGAATGATCGTTTGAAGATAGAGGAGATCTTCGTGGATATGGATAGATCATTCCTAGATTTGAAGATGGAGGAGATCTTCGTGGATATGAATAGATCATTCCTAGATGGATGTGATCTTTTATCTTATTATTGTGATGTAAATTAATCCTATTAGATAGAGTCCTAATTGGATGGGATGTCATTCTATTGGTTAGTGTGATGTAATCTGTTAAGGATAAGATATGATAAGATTGTCATCTTAGCTTGTAGAGTTCTGTTAGGATTCTAACTTTGCCATCTAAAGATGTCTGTAAATAGCTTATTTGAGTTCTGCTCTTCATAGAGTTAGACACTCAAAGAGAAGTGAGTGTGGGAGACACTTAGAGATTAAAGAGTATTCCTTTGTATAGTTTGATGGAAGTAATGAACATTGGCTTTTGAGATGTATCTCTTTCTCATTGTTCTTTTATTTCCATGAATGTTTAGTTCTTTCATAGTTTTCTTAGAAGGCTGTGAGAGTGCAACACTATGAGGGTTATGAGGCATTCAAGAACGAGTAGGTTCATTGATGATTATGGGACAAGGCTAAATCTTTCTTTAACAGAGCTAAGAGAGATTGCTGTGAAAAGGGGTGGTGCATCTTGTGGCATAAGTTTATTGCTGAAGGAAAACCTTTGTAACAATTGGTATTAGATCCAAATTTTGATATGGCAAGAGGTAGCAATTTAACGAAACATGTCAATTTAGTGAAGGAACTTATTAGGCCGATTCCTCAAGAGGAGGAAGAGGTGAAGTCCTACTTATCTTAATTTGAGATGCTGGAGAAACAAATTCAAAAGTTGTAGCATCAAATAGAGGAGTTGATGAAGGAAAAAGAAGAGTCTATGTTAGAGGAGGCAATCCTAAGGCATGTCGTTACAACACAGGATGTTGGACTAGCAGAAAGCACTCTAGTGAATGTGCTAGAGCCAAAAGTTTTCGACGGTAATTAGAGTGCCAAGAAGTTCGAAAATTTCTTCTGGAACATAAAGCAGTACTTTGTAGCTACAAAGGTGATTGACTTGGAGAAGGTATTGATCATGATAATTTACTTAGTGGAGGATGCAAAGCTATGGTGGAGAACGAGAACCTCCAATGACACCAGTGTGGTTAAACCTCCCATCGACACTTGGTAAAAGATTAAGAAGGAACTAACAGATTAGTTCCTCCCTAACATCACTTCATGGCCCGCGAGGGAAGCTTTGAAGAGGTTGATGCAATGTGGCCAGTGCGGGAGTATGTGGGGAAATTCACATCTTTAATATTGCATGTGCAGAATATGTCAGAGGAGGAAAATTTGTTCAACTTCATAAACAGCTTGTAAGGTTAGGCACAGATGGAGGCAAAACATGAAGGACCTTCCAAGTGTGAAGGTCGTTGTGGATGGTTTGGTGGATCTCTAAATGTCACCATCAATTCGAACTAGGTACGAGGGCAAGAAGAATGGTAAGATTTGGAATGGCTCGGAGAAAGGTAAAGAGAAGGTAGGTGAGTCTTCTCAAGGTAAGTCCAAGAAATAAAAATAAGATATTACTTTTTTCATTTATGAAAGCCCACAATTTACTCAAGAATGCCTAAGATGGAAGATAGGAGAGGAGAAAGTAAATACCATGGTTGAGAAGGATCAAGGAGAGGGAGAGGAGGAATCGACAGAAGAAGTCTACCTCAGTAGTTTTGCTATATTAGGTGCAATTATCCTTGTGAAGGATTGGTCGAATAAAAGCAAGGAGAAAACCAATAGAGAGAGAACATGGTATGTTAGAGATGTACCAATGGCTAAGGAGTCTTCGAAGGAACCATACTTGGAGGAGTGTCCACATAGTATTTTGACGGAGGCATCAATTTCTTCTAATGGGGGTGGTTTGTTAGACCCTTAAGATCAAGATAGAGGAATCCTGCAAGCATTGGTGAGCCCTGACCAGTGTCCAACATGTGGAATAATAGAGTAAGGCAAAGACTTGCAAGGAGGCAAGGAGGAAAAGGGGAAATGTCAAGCATTGGTATGTGTTGCTAGACATTGTGGAAATCTTCGACGAGATGCAAGATTCAGATGTGAGACCAAAAGAAGGTTGGACATGGACATCGAGTGGAAGATTAGCTAGATCATACGCATAATGGGAATGTTCGAGAGGTCCAAGGTGACTTAGTAAGTTAGATCAAGCATGATGCGAGTTTTGGGAGAGTTTCAGGCCTTGTATAATTTGACTTGACTAAGGCTGGGTTCTTAATGGACTAAGGACTTAGTGTGTGCTCAAATGGATGGACCATGGCTAATGGAGTTGGCATAGACAAACATTAGATAGACAAGTGTGCTATTGGCTTGGATAAGGAGATCTTGGATGATGTGGTAGATAAGATCATAATGGATGAACATTTTCTATGAGAAAAAGATCATATGGAAGGATCATTTGAAGATAGAGGAGATCTTCGTGGATATGGATAGATCATTCCTAGATAGATGTAATATTTTTATCTTATTTTTGTGATGTAGCTTAATTCTATTAGATAGAGTCGTAATTAGATAGGGATGTTATTTTATTCATTCATGTGATGCAATCTGATAAGGTTAAGATAGGATAAGATTATTATCTTAGCAAGTAAAGTTCTATTAGGATTCTAACTTGGTCATATAGAGATGACTATAAATAGTTCATTTGAGCTTTGCTCTTCTCAGAGGCAGACACTTTTAGAGAAGTGAGTGTGGGAGACACTTAGAGATTAAGATAGTATGTATACTTTAAGGGAAGTAATGGAGGTTAGCTTTTTAGCTATATCTCTCTCTCATTTTCTTTTGTTGCTATGAATATTTAGTTCTTTCGTAGTTTTTTTATAAGGTTGTGAGAGCGAAACACTGGGGGGGATGTGAGGCATTTAAGAATGAGTAGTTTGGTCGACGATCTCGAGATAAGGCTAAATCTTGTTTTAACGTAGCTAACTGAGATTGCTATGTAAAGGAGTTGGTGCATCTTGTGGAGTAAGTTCGTGCTTGAAGGAAAACCTTTGTAACAATCAACTTGGCAATAATATAAAAGTTAAAGCATTAATATTCTATTATATTATGTTTTTCTCTATTTTCTTATATAATGTGTTGGGGCTTCTAGATAATGCAAAAAGTGTGAAAGTTTCTTGGGTGGTATCGTGGTGTTGAGTATCTAGCCCTACTTTGAGACTTTTAGTGATTGTAGACACCTTTATAGTTTGTAGGGATAAGAAAAAGTAAAGACAAGTCGTTTCATCTCCTGCCTTGTCCTCTTACACTGCGTTTTCTTCATCTTACACTGCCGTTTTTGTCTCTTTTTCCAACTGTCAATCTTCATTAATTTTTTTTCAAATTTTCTTCTTTTAATTTTCTTCTTGTCTTTTAATTTTCTTTTTATTGCTCCATGAAGACAAGTGAAAATTAATCTTCAAAAAATGGACAAAATATAGAGCTTTTGACTCACTTTAACTTCATCGCTTCTGAATTATGCTTAAAATCACATATGAGCCAAGGTGAGTATCTTGAGCAATTTCATGTCCTTAATCGCTAAGTGTTGTGAATTAATTAAATAATCAATTAAGCACCTATCAATTTCCCCTATACTTAGCATTTGGCCGTCCTCGAGCAAAACATTAAAATTAAGCTCAAAGACCCAAAAACAACATTTACTCATTTGCTATATTTTCCAAGAATATATAATCATAATAAGGATGAATGACTTTCAAAAATCATAGCAAGAATTCAACATTTCAAGCTTTTACTCATGATCAATCGACATTCATCATCTTCAAAAACTGAGCAATCTAATGGTAGACTCAAAAACTGTGTTTAAATAAAATATATCCATAGGTACACTCAACACCATTCATTATGATGTCATTCCATAACTTTTCATATCATTTTATTTCTCCACCACTAATGTTCACATGCAAAATCATGAATCAAAGGACTTTTCAAGGTTGTAATTTGGGAAAAGGTAAGGTTAGATGTGTTTGGGTCAATTAGCATAAAAGCCATCAAAGCTAGTGAAACAAAACAACACTCAATGTGACATCAAATGCACAAGTTCACACTCATACAAAACTAGGTACCGTTAACTATGACGAATGCAACACTTATATTTCATAACTCATTTCAGCATGATTTAGATAATTATGAGGCTTGGATAAGTGAATTTTTAGGAGTTAAATTTTTTTATTTTTTATTTTTATTTATGTCTATGTTAGTAGAATTTATTTCATGGGTTAGTTGAATTAAAGGTGGTAAAAATTCATAAAGGGGTATTTTAGGTAGTTTACTTAAGGTTAGAAAAACTAAGGCATTAACGGAAGGGCAAGGTGGACTTTTCTCATTCATTAAGGGTAAAATGGGATAGGAAAGGTGTTATTTTGTGCTTGAAAAGCCAAAAAAACGAAAATTAGAAGATAGAAGAGGGAGAGAGTGTCGTGGGAGAGAAAAGAAAGGAGAGAAAGAAAGCTAAGCTAGGTTTTGATTTTTTTTAGCCTTAAAGAGTGATTTTGAAGTTGTTCAAGAAGTGCAAAAAAAAGATGAAGGGAAGAGCTTTCTTTAGAGCCAACAATCTCACCATTTGGTGAAGATTCAAGGTAAGTTTGATTTTAATCTTTTGGATTTTTGAAAGGGTTTTCATTCATAAAGCTTAAGAAATGTATGGGTTTGAAAATTCTATGATCAATTTTAGTGAATATGTCTTGTGAGTTCTCTAATTTGAATCCTTATTGAATGAGAATTTTGTCTTTGATAAAAGGGAATCAAAGAAGGCAAGAGCAGCAAGAGTAGAGACATTTTTTAGCAAAGTTTTAAGCAAGGAAATTCAAGGTAGGTTTCATGTTTATAATTGGATATTGAGCCATCATGTTTTCTTTTTAGTCAAGAAAATAAAATGATTTTTCATTGCTTTATAATTATGTCATTGTTACTTTTGAATGATTGAGTAATTGCAATGTGCTTGACATTTGAATTTGGTTGATTAATTGTGAAAAAGATGATGTAAGTGCATATGAAATATTTCATGTTCATGGAAGACATGTTTTGAAAATGTGACATTTGGGCAACCTATTTACAAGTTATGAAATGCTTGTTATATGGGTTTGGTTTGGTCCCTTAAGCATGTCAAGTGCACTTTGACAAAAGGCTTCTCCCGCCTGCCCGCTAGTGGCATGGAGCTCCTTCACAGACTCCCATAAGTTCACGGCTACGTAAACCCATTTTGTAGGAATGCGATAGTACGTTCTGTTCACGGCTACACAGGACCCTTATGTAACACCCCACTCCTGCCGGACCCGAACCCGATATCGACAGTGATATCCGAATCCGTGCCCCGCAAGGGAGGCGTGTCACATCACTTCACTAAACAAAAGTCGGTATAAATTTTTTTTAAACATCTTATCACTAATCATTCATGTGGGCCCACTTTTTCTTTTTCCAAAACATTTTGTTTACTTAAACCTAAAACAA
>JANIIA010000004.1:47100319-47117579 GCA_027478495.1 Erythroxylum alaternifolium
TAAGTGTTGAAAGATACAATGTAGACTTTCGGTTTTGTGAAATGAAACGAGGAAAAAGTTGGTTTTTAAAATATATTGTGATTTTCTTATGATGCTTTATAAGTGAGTAATGATATGATGCTTTGTCAAGTGAATGTAACGATCGAACATGACTCACCCTTATCATAGGATATATACCGGAATGACCTCCGGGCATCCCGGTATGTACCCTGCAGTAAGGGGGCGCTACGGTAAGTTTCTAGGTTTGATACTAATAAGGTAGATATGATTGATAGTTAACAGAGAACTTAATGTAAGAGTTTCTTTAAGAAGAAGGATGAAAAGAGCTCTCACTAAGACAAATTTTATTAGAGTAAAACATAAGCTCCTATTTACACCCATAACATTGTCTTGCATAGGCATAAATCCTAAAACTAGAGTTACAAAAGAAAATAACCATTTAAAATAATAAAACTCTAACTAATTAAAAGACATGTCCAATGTGTATCCTATACAACAATAGAACAAATTTTGCTTCAAAACTTTTAGTGTGTAAAACAAAGATAAGACAGAAGCTAGTTACAAGTTAGACTTTCAAAATCAATTTGCTTCTATTTGTCTAGTTTGGAAAATTCAAAAAATTATTAATATTGGTTTATATCTAAATTTAGTTTTAGTTACATTTTATAACATGTTTAATGCCTAAATTGAACATTTTAAGTCCTTGTTGATTCCCATCATTTTTCATCTCCTCAAAATAAAATTTTTCTCAAATTGTTATCTTTATCTACAAGATTAAAAATTATTTCACTTGCTCAAGAGTGCATCTTTAACATCACCTACTCTTTCTACCAACCTAGCTCTTTGCCCCTTGTATTTATCTCTTGTTTTAAATTTTTCTAAGGTATTTTCTCCCATTTCTTTCCCCTTAATCTTTCCTGCTTACTATCATATTACCTTCATAAACCTACTTAGGTGATAATGGAGCAATGGTAATCGAATTGCTATTTATGGAAAAGGAATATGTATTCCTATAACCATGGCTCTCCTATCAAATTAACACAGACTACTCATGTCATACTTGTATGATGGTCACATCATACAACATTTCATCTTTATACCTCCTAATCAAGAATGAAACTTGTACCTGATTTATTAACTTAACCTTTCCATTCTCATTAAACCATTGTAGATTATACATTTTAAAGCTTTTTCTTATTACTAGTCCCAACTTCTTATCTAGTTCCATACTAGTTATATTTATATAGCTCCCTCCAACTATGGTTATACTATACAAAAAACCTAGTATGAAAAAGATTAACCCTCTACTTATTCCTATCATCTTCTCTTACTTGCATGCATAATATGATTTTATAGATCAACATCCTTCCTTCTTAAGGTCTCCCAATACACTCAACATTACTAGTGTCCTCTAAACTTGACTTATCGTTAACTGCCTCTTCTTCACTTGTAGATATATACTCTTCATCCTTCCTCATAAGCACTTGAAGCAGTAGAAATATTGATTCTTAGTTGTTGAAAGGGAATCAATCTTAGCTTTCACTCCACTTTACATGTCTACTTTCGGTTTTATTACTTCAAATTTTGGCTTTGGAGTTCTTTTACCTCTTTATTCCTTGGTTTTATCCATGAAAAAGAACTCATATAATGAACATAAAAATAATTAATAAGCTTCATCATGAGTTATCTTTTTATATTTATAGCCATATGTATCATATCCTTTAACACTATGTAATCGTGTAGCTCTATTACATTGAAAATTTTGGGATTCATCCTATAAATAAATTTAACAATTTTCACCTCCCAATCTTCCTCCACATTCTCCCTAGCTATGTCAACCTCCATGTCCTTATAGTACTCATCCAAACTCTTTAAACCTTGAATTAACAATTGCAACCTTTGGTAGAGCTCCCTATAATAGGAATTTGATATAAATTGCATCCTTATCACCAATTCCCTTTCGTAACAGGCTCTAATATGTAGTTCTCAATTCCTCTTTCTAGTGAGAATTTTTTGATCCTATCAATCTATAATATAGTGAATAAACTTTGTCGTAGTTAGCTTAATCTTTTTGTCTTTCAAAGAGTTATATCATTCAAAATCTAGTTTTGCATGCTCCTTCTACTCCAAATAGGCATCTAGATCTATCTTCCTTATAAAAGGTGGTATTTCCATATTAATGCTATCTATATTATTATCTATCATTTCTTGATACTCTTTTTCATATCTTATACCAAACCAATTTCCTCCTTGTTTCTCCTCATCACCCTTTCGATTTATATCTCCCAAGTAGTTGGCTACACTTTCAGCTCCATACTTAACCTCAAAGTCATCCATCCTAGTGGTTGGAGGTGGATTATATTGTAGTCTTGATATGTTAGTTTTATATTTCTCTTAACATATCCTTAACTTCATCGAACTATCAAATAAATTACTGATATTAGCCTTGGATGAGTTTTAGTATACTCCCACTCTTTTGTTATAACTTATTTCCTTATTGTTAGACAAGTTTTTACTTAAAGTTATAATGAATTTGTATAAAATTTTAGTAGCAAAAACACACTCTCGCGTATTTCTCTTAAAGTTCCACTTAACTTACAAGATAAATTCTTGGCTAATGGTTTCTTGTAGGCTAGGTTGAAATTAAGAAAGCTAGTTTAAACCTTCTTCATTCTTTAAATACCTATAAAGAAGCAAATTTTGACAAGAAATAAACAAAGAAATGAAATTACATATCAATGAATAAGAAAACTCAAAAATAGGATATTGAGTTTGAAGGAACCCAATGAGAACCCAAAAAAGGAACAAAAATAATTTGACAAATTTGAATGGGTTAATAAGAAAAAAAGGCAAAAAATAATTGTAACATATTTGATGTATGGAATACCTTGTCCTTGTTAAAGAGGAACTAAAAAATTAATTTGTAATGGGTATTAAAATAACTGTCACTTTTATTTTACTTTAGATGGCATTTTAAAGGCTTTATTGGCAAATCCTAGTTGAATAATTTTTATTAACTTGAAAATTCAATAAGCATGTAATAAGAACATAAGAATAATTTGTTATTAATGAATCTTAAAATCATAATAACATAGAACTTAATGTATGGTCAAAAGATACAAGAATATTGAAAGCATAAACAATAATATCAATAACAAACTTAAGTATAGGACTATGCTTTGCAATCAAATTTTGATATGAAACTCATTAAAATGATTGATGAGATTCAATATTAATATGACATCACTAAGCATCATTTTATTAAAATAGGTCTAACCTAAGATTTCAAACGCGTTAATACAAAAAAGAAGGATATGATTCACTGTACTCTAGAATAGGAAGATTGGGATTGATAAGATTATAGGGTTGATCACACTAAGAAGTTAGATAAGGTTAATAGTTAGTAGAGAACCTCACTCAAGAGTTTCTCTAAGAATAAGGATGAAGAAAACTCTTTCAAGGTAATCTTGTTAAACCAAAACGTAAGCTCTTCTTTACACCCATAAACTATCTTATATAGGTACAAAACTCTAAAACTAAAGTCTAAAAAATAAATAACCACTTAAAATAATAAAACCTTGAGTAATTAAAAAACATGTCTGACTCTTACCCTAGACAACAACATTTTTAGTTTATTCTACAACTTTCAGTGAGTAAAACAAAGACGAGTCCAATTTGAGAAATCTAGAAAAAGATTGATTATTGTATACATCAAAGACTGGCATAGTTACATTCCATAACCCTTTTTAGCATTTGACTTAAACCTTTTCTAAGCTATCCAAACCCTTCTTCATATTTCCATTATATAGAAACTTATGTAGTTTGAGTTCCAACACTAGTTGTGGCCTTTTCAAACTATTATAAACCTTTTATCAATAAAGCTAATGTTTGTGAAAATGACATTGAAGTATTGTTGACACAAGATAGACTCCCCAACCGTTTTATAAGTAATTCAATAGCAATAAAGCATCAATGGAAATATTAATAACTATCATTTATTGTCATCCATATCTTATTGAAAACAATTTGTAATCATCATTGATCATAAGATCCTTAAATTTCTATTATGATAAAGAATGTTCACTCCAATTTAATAGAATTGGTTGCTAGGCTACTAAGGAACAACTTTAAGATCAAGTTTAAAAAATTACAAAAATACTATTGTAAATGTAATTCCTATAATTTCTAGTATGGAACTTTACACATTAGTGTTGTTTTAGGTTAAAAATAACTACTTAAAGTAATTAAACGTAATTGGAATAACGCATACTCAATTCAAGACATAATAACCAAACTAACTTAAGGGAGCTTACATAATAACCAAACTAACTTAAGGGAGCTTACTTTCTAATTCCTATTGGTGACTAGATAGCATCCTCTAATGGAATGGGAGAGTGATTATCGAATTTAATGAATGACTGAGATCTAAAGTACAATCCCACTTCCATTGGAAAGGCAATTAAAAGGATACTAGGAATTTCATTATGAATTGTTAAGTCTACCAACAGTTTCCATTCGTTGAATGGTGGTATAACAGTACCTACCACTCAGCTATCAACGACTCTCTTTCAAAGTCTTTTATGGTTATTTGTCTCCTCTGTATATAACATATTTTAGTAGAGATTTTAAATTAATATGGTGATATGCAACATGCATTCTTAGGAAAGAAATAAATAAGGAGAGCAATTAGGAGTTGATGACAGCAATTGATTATAAAGTTTTTTTAATTTTTATACAACAGTTATCTTATTTAAGATATTTTTATTTTAAGAAGTCTATTTTTAGTAGAAGAATAAATCAATAGATCTCTATTCTATTTTATTTTCCAAAAAGCTTATGTATTCAACTTATTTAAAGGGAATTAGGATAAATAAGAAGGTCGTTAGAATTTTTATAAAAAATGATTGATATAAAGCTTGTTAAAAATAGGTTTTATAGTTATCAATAATAGAACCTAGAAAGGGAAACAACTCCAATAAAGGAAAAGATGATTTCTTCCTAATTGAAAAAAAGAATACTCAATTCAAGACATAATAACCAAATTAACTTAAGGTAGCTTACTTTTTAATTCCTACTAGTGACTTGATAACATGCTCAAATGGAAAGGGAGGATGGTTGTCGACTTTGATGAGTGACTGATATAAAAATTATATTTGTAGCTCATATGATGCTACAATCCCTCTTCCATTGGAAAGGAATTTAAAGGTATATTGGTAATTTCATTATGAATTGTTAGGTGTATCAATGGTTTCCATTGGTTGAATGGTGGTATATTAGTACCTACCACTCAGCCATCAACACCTCTCAATCAAAGTCTTTTATGGATATTTGCATGCTCTGCATATACAATATTTTAATCCAGATTCTAAATTAATAAGGTGATATGTAAGATGATTTCTTAGGAAAGAATAAACAAGGGAGCAATTAGTAGTTGATGGCAACAATTGATTATAATTTTTTAAATATTTATGCAATAGTTATCTTATTTAAGAAATTTTTTATTTCAAAAAGTCTATTTTTAGTAAGAGAATAAACTAGTAGATCCCTATTATATTTTATTTTCCAAGAAAATAATACATTTAACCTATTGAAATGGAATTAGGATATATAAGAAGGCAGTTAGAATTGTTATCAAAAAATGGTTGATAAAAAGCTTTTCAAAGATCGGTTCTTTAGTAACAACCATAAAAACTAGGGAGGGAAAGAACTCCAATAAGGGAAAAAAGGGTTTCTCTATAATTGGAAGAAGGATTACTCCATTCAAGACATAATAACCAAAATAAATTAAGGGAGCTTACTTTCTAGTTCCTTCTAGTGACTAGGTAGCATCCTCAAATGGACAGGGACAATGATTGTCGACTTTGATGAATGATTAATGTTTAAAATTATATTTGTAGTTCATAAGAAACTACAATCCCTCTTCCATTTGAAAGGCATTTAAAGGTAATTTCATTATGAATTGTTAAGTCTACCAATAGTGTCCATTGGTTAAATGGTGGTATAACAGTACCTACCACTTAACCATCAACACCTTACTTTCAAAGTCTTTTATGGTTATTTGCCTCCTTTGCATATACCATATTTCAATAGAGATTCTAAATTAATATGGTGATATGCAATATGCATTCTTAGGAAGGAAATAAACGAGGAGAGCAATTAGGAGTTGATGGTAGCTATTGATTATAAATTTTTTTAATGTTTATATAATGGTTATTTTATTTAAAAAATTTGTTACTTTAAGAAGTCTATTTTTAATAGGGGAATAAATTAATAGATCCATATTCTATTTTATTTCCCAAAAACCTTGTATAGTTAACCTATTTAAAAGGAATTAGGATAAATTAGATGGCAGTTAGAATTTTTTTTAAAAAAATGGTTGATATAGGAAAACATATCTTTAACAAGGTTTTTATCAACCATTTTTTTATTTCTTGAATTGAGGAAAATATGACCCATTGAGGGTTTAAATTGAGTGTTCATTATTTCTTGAATTGAGTGTTCCTTATTCCAATTATGGAGAAATCATCTTTTCCTTTATTGGAATAAGGAACAGTCAATTCAAGAAAATAGCCAAACTAACTTAATAGAGCTTACTTTCCAATTCCTACTAGTGACTAAATGAAATTCTTAAATGGAAAAGGGGTGGTTATTGACTTTGATGAGTGATTGAGATCTAAAATTATATTCGTAGTTCATAAGAAGCTACAATTCCTCTTCCACTAGAAAGGCATTTAGATGGATATTGAGAATTTCATTATGAATTGTTAAATGTACCAATGGTTTCCATTGGTTGAATGGTGGTATCCTAGTACCTACTACTCAACCATCAACACCTTTATGTCAAAGTCTTTTATGGTTATTTGCCTCCTCTGCATGTACAGTATTTTAGTAGAGATTATAAATTAATGAGCTAATATGCAAGATGAATTTGTAGGAAAGAAATAAACAAGGGGAGAAATTAGGAGCTGATGGTAGCAATTGATTATGAAGTTTTTTTTAATGTTTATGCAATAGTTATCTTATTTAAGAAATATTTATTTTAAAAATTCTTTTAAAAAAATAAATTAGTAGATCCCTATCCTACTTTATTTTCTAAAAACTTTGTGCATTCACCCTATTTAAAGGGAATTAGGATATATAAGAAAGTAGTTAGAATTTTTATTAAAAAAATAATTGATAGAAACTTGTCAAATATGGGTTCTCTAAGTAGAAACCAATAACCTAGGAAAGGAAAGAATTCCAATAAAGGAAAAGAGGTTTTCTCCTTAATTGAAAAAAGGAACACTCAATTCAAGACATAATATCCAAATTAAATTAAGGGAGGTTACTTTTTAATTCCTACTAGTGACTAGATAACATCCTCAAATGGAAAGATAGGCTGGTTGCCAACTTTGACGAATGACTGAGATCGTAAATTATATTTATAGTTCATAAGAAGCTACAATCCCTCTTCCATTGGAAAGGCATTTAAAGGGATATTGGGAGTTTCAATATGAATTGTTATGTCTACCAATGGCTTCCACTGGTTGAATGGTGGTATAGCAGTACCTACCACTTAACCGGCAACACCTATCTTTTAAAATCTTTTATTGTTATTTTCCTCCTTTATGTATACCATATTTTAGTAGAGTTTCTAAATTAATATGTTGATATAAATAAAGAGGGAGAGCAATTAGGAGTTGTTAAAAGTTGATTATAAATTTTTTAAATGTTTATGCAATATTTATCTTATTTAAGCAGTATATATCATATTTAAGAAATTTGTTATTTTAAGAAGTTTTTTTAGTGGGAGAATAAATTAGTAAATCCCTATTCTATTTTAGCTTCTAAAAACTTTATGTATTCAAGCTATTTAAAGGGATAGGGTAAATAAGAAGGTAGTTAAAATGTTTATAAAAAAATGGTTAATCGAAAGCTTTTCAAAGATGGGTTCTCTATGTAGTAACCATAGAACCTATGAAGGGAAAGAACTACAATAAAGGAAAAGAGGATTTCTACATAATTTTTCTCGTAAATAGATCTTATATAAAATAAATATTAATTTGGTGTTTGAACTTAACATTATGAAGCATTATAAATTAGTGGTTTTCTATATATTAAGGAAAGGTCGTCTATAATTGAGGATTAAAATTCTAGTGACAAATCTTTAAACTCAAAACTAGAGGAGATTTGGTTAGAGCTGAATGGGCATGTTAACAACAAAGAAGTAGGAAGCAATAACCACACTTATAGGGCCTAAAAGGAGGAAAGAAGTGTTAGTTAAGCAGGAGGGACTAATATTCCTAAGTATTCTAAATTTGAATCTCCTTTATATAATGGTAACAATAATATGTTGATTTAGATCTATAAATATGAGTAGTTTTTGAAAATCAATGAATGTGTGAAGAAGAGAATGTGAGGTTTGCAGCATTTCATCTTAATAGGGAGGCATAACTATAGTTTTACAAGGTCAAGTCAAAGGAGAAGAATATGGATTAGGGGATGTTCCTAAAGCAATGCCACTTATAGGAGCCAAAGGAAGGAAACAACTGTTGGGTAAGCAAGAATGATGATTGTTCCTAAGTATTCTAAATTATAATTTCTTTATAATAATATTGATGATCCATTAATTTGGACCTATACATGCTAGAAACTTTTTGAAAACTATTGAACATTTGAAGAAAAGAAAGACATGCTAGCAACATTCTATCTTAATAGGGAGGAACAATTACAATTTTATAAGGTCAAGCTAGAGGAGGTGAGTATAGATTGGGGGATATTCATTGAGAAATGTTACTTTCATTTAGTCCTCTTATAAGACTCAACCTTTAAGATGAATTGGTTAACTTAAAATAGATAGAAACAATGAAGGATTATTAGAAGAAGTTATAGTCTTTATTAGCTTGAACTATAGAGCTCACTATAAATTAGTAGATCATCTTATTAACTATTGTTCTTATAAAAGCGCTACAACTAGAGGTACAATATTTATAACAATTGAGAAGTTTAGAATATGATATGAATCTATCATGCAATTATAAAAAGAAGTAGAGGAGCAGTTAAGTTATCTTAGGAAGGAATCATAGGGCACACCTACTTGGAACAATTTGAAAGCAACCATTAAAGGGATAAATATAATGAATGGAACTTATGGGGCTCATCTAGTATCAAATTCAAAAAAATGCCTTTATTTAAGAATTTAACCAAGATTTTTTTCAGAATTTTACAAAGCCACATTCATGATTACAGTATGCACCATATGGAAGGAAAGGAATCACCACCAAGTTACAGGTATAAAGGAGGAGAAATACAAACTTATCAATCACATTGTTAACCTCATTCGAGCTCACCTCTATGTCGAGAATGCACTTCACTCACTCTTTATGAACATGCAGGAAACTTGGTGTTAATAGTTCCATCTTAACTATTTCAAGGAGATTTATGTTTTTATATTCTATTGGAATATTTCCTACCATTGTAATGATTAGTAAACTCTCCTCAAAAGAGTTAGCAGTAAGCCAAGAACTTTTGTAATTTTTTTGATTTAGTTCTATCTATTGATAATACATCTTTTAATTTTCAAAGAAAAATAATAGATACAGATAGAGAAATAAAGGGCAAAGAGACTTTGCTTTAATTATAATGAAGCATTCTCTCATATAAAAGATGCACGAAGTGATTTTGGGTATAATTGATAGGATCTGAAAAAGAGGGTAAGGAAGGATGCTTCTTAGAAGTTTCATGAAGATTTTGAGAATACTTATCAAAAGTTTGAACTTGAGGACAAGTTATTTATCGAGAAAGAGATTAATGATATAGAAGATGAATTTTTAGGGAAGAATCATACAAAAAGAGCAGTTGTGAACTGAATGCAATAGCTAATTAGGAAGTTACCTTATATATATGCATTAATTATCTTATATTTATATAGTATCTATATTATTATGATATATGCATTATTAAGAAAGAAATATAGAAGGAGATCAATTAAGAGTCGATGATAACAATTAATTAAAAAGCTCTCTTTTTATTTCTATTATAGTCATATTATGTTTTTATAGTAATTATCTTATTTAAGTATTAGTTATCTTATTTAAGAAGTTCATTATTTTGAAAACTCTATTTTTAGTAGGATAATAAGTTGTTAGATTCCTATTCTATTTTAATTCCTAAAAACTTTATATATCTAGCTAACTTAAAGGTAATTGGTATGAATAATAAGAAAGTCATAATTTTGATATAAAATAATTGATAGAAATCCTGTTAAAGATGAGTTCTCTAGGTAACAACCATAGTGCTTAAATAGGAAGAACTCTAGCAAGAAAACCAAAAGGATTTGTATGTGAGTCATCTGAATAGATCCTACGTAGAAACATTTATCAACTTGGTGAATTGCCTAGTGTTATAGATGAATCTATGAACTTATTAAGATAAATGGATATGTTGATCAAAAAATTGAGTAGAGGATATCTATGGTAAAGGGCTATCACTAGTCCAAAAAAAAGTCCATAAATTCATAACTAGAGGATAATGCACTAAAGCTGAAGGGTTGTAGTCAAAGGATAATAATATGGGGAGCAATACTAGGGACTAAAAAATAGAAAGAAGTTATGGGCCCAAAAAAGGGACTATCGTTTATAAGTATTCAAAATTATAAATTAATTCATATAATGGTACTAATGATTTGTTGATTTTGATCATAAGTGTGAGTGTCTCTTTAAAAATTAGCCAATTCATGAAGAAAAGAGACGGGGTTGGTAACATTCCATCTTAATAGGGAGGAAAAATATATGATTTTATAAGGTAAATTAGGAGAAGATTGGTACAAGTTAAAGGACATTAATAGAATAATACCACCTAAAATTTAATTCTTCTGTGAGCCTTAACCTCTTAAGCCAATCAAACAACTTTAAGTGAAGATGAATTTTGGAGAATTATTTGAAGGAGTTCTAATATTTGTTAACATAAACGAAATATCTCAATATAAAGCAACAAATGACGCAATTCATTGTTGGTCTTATAAAAAGGTTACAACTGGAAGTAAAATATTTGTAACAACTAAGAAGATTGGGAACTTATATGAATATGTCCTGTATAGAGGAGCAACCACATTATAAGAGAATTATATGGTAACATTTTCTTGGAATAATTTGAAAACAACCATAAAAGGGACAATTGTAATGAAGGGAAATTATAGGTCAACTTCTAGTACTAGAAGCACAAAGATGCCTTCTATTAAGAATCTAGTTTTAAAAATATGGTGGAAAGAAGGAAAAAGATGATTTGATTTAATTATAATGAAGCATTCTCTCATGGATATAAATGCGAGAAGTTATTTTGGGTAAAATTGATAAAACCTAAAAAAGAGGATGAGGGAGGAGGCTTCTTAAAAGTTTCACTAAGATTTTGAGAATACTTATCTTAAGTTTGAACTTAAAGATAAGCTCTTTGTATAAGAAGGGACTATTGACATCTAAGATGCATTCATACGGAAGAAATATCCAAAGAGATTAGTTAGGAACTGATGGTATTAGTTAATTAAGAATTTATTTTATGTTTTTGTAGTAATTATATTATTATGTAGTAGTTATTTTATTTATAAATTTTATTAGTTTATAAGTATATTTTTTAGTAAGAGAGTAAGTTAGTAGATTCCTTTTCTAATTTAGTTCCTCAAACTGTTGTGCATTTAACCCATTTAAAGGGAATTAAAATGAATAAGAAGGAAGTCATAATTTTTCCAAGAAAACAATCGCAATAAGCTTGTTAGAGATGAGTTTTCTAAGTAGCAACAGCAGGGTCTATAAAACAAAAGAGTTTTGTTAAGAGAGAAGAGGATTTTCTTATAAGTCATCTCATGACTAGATGTTATGGAAAAACACTTAATAATTTGGTATTGAAGCATAACATTTTGGAAAAGCATAACATTTTAAAAAACTATGTAGTCTTGTCAAGCAAAATGGTTGTTTTCATGATAAACACTGAGCATAGGTTGTTTATGATGGAGGACCCTAGTAATATAATAAAAAGTCCTTAAACTTAAAACTAGAAGTGATTTAAGAGAGTTCAAGGGGTACGATAAGAATAACAAGGTGGAGAGTAGTAGTCACACTTATAGAGACCGAAGGGAGGAAAGAAGTATTAGGAAAGAAAGATGGACTATTGTTCTTAGGTATTCTAAATCAGAATTTCCTTCTTATAATTTATTGACGATCTATTAATTTGGATCCATAAGTGCGAGTAATTCTTCGAAAATAGTAAATGTTTGAAGAAAAGAAGGTGGGTCTAGTAACATCCAATCTTCTTTGGGAGTTACAGCTGGGATTTTACAATGTGAAGCAAGAGTAGACGAGTATGAATTGAGGGACCTTTATATATCAATGCCACCTATTGTTCAATCTTCTTATGACCCTTATCCCCTAAATAAATTGGCTAAATTAAAGAAAATAGGAATATGGTAGAATTATTAGCAGGTGTTCTAATCTTTACTGACTCAAATCGTACAACTTACTATAAAGGAAGGAAATTAGCCTATTTACTACAAATCTTATAAAAGGACTAAACTTGGAGATATAATTGTAACAACTGAGTAAAGGAGCAATGAAGTTGTCTTAGGGAAGTATCATAGGACAACACTTGTTTAAAATAACAAGAAAACTACCACAAAAGGGAAAACTTCAGGGAAGACAAATTTTGGGTCAACATCTAGTACTGAGAGTAAAAAATGCCCTTTTATTTAAAAACAAAGTTGAACAAGATAGAGATGTATAAGCTAAGGGCAAAGGAGCTTTGCTTCAATTATGATGAAGCGTTCTCTTATAGATATACATATAAGAATTTTTTGGGTAAATTTGATAAAATTTGGAGAAGAGGATAAAGGATGAGGCTTTTTAGAAGTATTATGAAGATTTATAAAAGACCTATTCTGAGTTTGATCTTAAGGACAAACTTTTTTTCTAGGAGTGGAGTAACAGTGTACAGAATGCATTCTTAGGGAAGAAATATACAAGCAAAGTAGTTAGAAGATGATGATAACAATTGATTAGGAAGTTATCTTAGTATATTTCAGAATTACCTTATATTTGTGTAGTATTTATCTTATTTGGACAATGGGTATCATATTTAGCAAGTCTATTATTTTCAAATTTTTATTTTTAGTATGAGAATAAGTTTACATATTTATATTTTATATTAGTTCCTAAAAACTATATATATTAAGCCTATTTAAAAGGTAAAAAGATGAATAAAAAGACAATCATAATTTTTCTTAAAAATAATTAATGGAAAACTTGTTAGAAATAACGATAGATTAGGTTTTACAAGATAAGAAGACAACTATTCAAATTATTTGATATCATATGTGAAGATTTTAATGAGAATGCAACAATGATAAAATAATAAAAAAGTTGATAGGGAGTTTCAAATCAGACATTAAATGTATGTAAAGTTACAACTCTACAAACAAGAGACATTTGTTTAAAAAGTTAATAAAAATTATTTCCATTATTCTATGGCTATTTAAAATCAATAAATAAAATCAGACATATAATTATAAATTATAATGTTTACTGGACACTAATACATAATATATTTTACGTATCCCAACAAAAAAAACACATTCCAATGATTTCATCATTTTCAACCCTACATACTAAATTAATTGCAAAAGAAAAGACATCGAGAACCATTATTGTTATGATTTCTTAATCTATCTATACTGCAAGTATATGGGTCGTATCTCTATAGTATGGACAATATCGTTCCTATGAGGATTAGATTGGTCATCTAACAATTTTTGTACACTTTTTTTAAAGTAAACAATAGAATAAATGTGGATATACAGCAAACTAAAATAGAGAGAATTGGTAATTAAACAATTAACAAAGCAATAGTATATTTTTCATTAATTAAGAATAATAACTTAGGAATTACACCTATACTTGATTTATTTTTAGCTTACCTTCTTGATTTAATAATACTCTACCTAGATATCCAATAGTTATGATTACCCTCTCTCAATATCTAACGAAGTAATCTCAAATAAAATAGATAAGACTTGAATTGTTACCTCTCGATTTATCAAAATTCTTCTTAACTGTCAAAATGAATTTGAAGCAATCCTAAAAGTAACTAATAAACAATTAAAATCTCACTTCAATAGGTTTATTATGGTACTAACTCTCACAATGTAACTAACAAAGATAATTCAACCTAATCTCTCGAGTAAGATCAACTATAAAATAATAAACACCATAAAGTATATCTCTATTAAATCAATAACATAAAAGTTTGACAAAACAAGAGTAATTCCTAAAACGAATTTAACAATCCATAGCCAAATTATATCCCAAATTGATCTTATTCAACAATCAGATACAAGGAAATGAAAGAAAAAAAATAGACGTTTGAGTTATGGATGTGTTTTTCTTCTTATAGTTAAGTTGGAAAACTTTACGGTTATGTTTTTCTAGAATTTTGCCTCCTTGATCTCTTTATTAGATGTTCCAATCTCCTCTTTTGATGTTTCTCATTGCCTTTTATACTCCTCAATCTTTCTATGGCTCTTTTTAGGGTATCCTCACTTTTCTATACTCTAAAAATAACCCCAAATCATCAAAAAAAAATCTCCAAACTTGAAAAATCTAACATTTGATAGAGAGTCTCCTGCTTCCTTCTTACACAATCATGATAGACATTTCCTCAAATTTTTTCTTTAAATCTTCTTCAAGTTTCTTGTCTTAACTTATCATCAATATTTTAAAAATTCCCTAAAATATGCATTAAGATCAAATTCTTGCCCTAATAAAAAAAATCAGGCATAACACATAAAAACACTAACAAAGACAAATTTAAATCCTAAACACATGATTATCACCTAAGAAAACACCTAATAACACATTCTAAAACCTAACAAATAGTTTATAAATTAAACCTATCAATTTCCCTGCACTTAAAACTTTGCTTATCCAAAAAAGAAAAACTAAAACCACAAAATAAATAAAACGAAAAACACAAATCACACAATCATATAACAATGTCATAATGGCACAATGGCACAATGGCATCAAATATAATGAAATTGACTTACCCGCAAATATCAATTACTTAAAAAGATCCAATACACTAACTTGTTCCATTCATTTTCAAGTGTTTTGATTTAAATACACATATTAACTAAAATATTGACACCTTATTCATATGTCTATGACACCTGTAAGCATGCAATAATTCTATTTACAAATTTTAAAAGGTAAGACATCACTAAATTCCCCCTTATGGAAATTTCTTGAAACTTCACAAAAAGATCAATAAGCTTCACTTTATTTAAATCACCTAGCCTTTTGACATAAAGACAAATATTTTGTCATGAATTTTCCCTGATTACTCAATTTCGTTACGTTGTTTTAAGATTAGTTAGCGTGTCATTCTAGCCTTTTTATATGATGGAAAACAATTTTTATGAATGTCCCTCAATTGCTCAGCTATATCACAACTCACAACTAGTTGCCAGCTCTATTGTTAACCTAAATTTTAAAAGGAAGGGCCAATAAAATAAGAAATTTATTTATTTATTTACTTAACTTTTTATTTTTATTTTTACACTGTAACCTACATCATTTCTTCTTAGTCAATCCATTCCCATGAAAAACTACTAATTAGGCTAATCAAATTAAATTCATTCGATCAAAAGTGCATCTAAACAACTGTTATAAAATGAAAGAATAGGTGTAATATTCTAATCAACATGCATATTCACCTAAAAAACCACTAAAAATAGAAACTTGACAAGTTACTGCTTCTTCACAATTTAAACGATCATGCTCGTAGAATTTCTTTCAATCCTATGCCGTTGAAACATTCAAACAAATACACACAAACCAATATCACACAATAAATTTTCTTTCACAATTCAAAAACAATCAAAAAATTATATAATGCATATGCAAAGTGGCGCACAAATGATAGTGTAAATACAAATACATCCCTATACTTGAACAACACATTGTCCTCATTGTGAAAAATGACACACAAAAACACACATAATTAATGTAATAACAAATATAAAAAGAAATAAAAATAAGGGCAAGAAAACTTATGGGGATTGTGGTGGTGATAGTGTGATAACCATAAAATACTTCGTGTTATAAACATCCATCAATTAAACTAACTTTAAAACAATTAGAATAATGAAGTAAACATATAAGAAATTATGAAAAACCTATCTAAACAATAACATGCTCATTTTAAGGTCACTAGCTTGAACATTCAATATTATTACTTTTTTTTAATCAAAGGGTGGTGGAAGCTTCTCAATGAACTCTATTTTACTTCGGGCCACTTTTACGCCCTTACATGATATTTTATATCCCAAAACTAAACCCATATGCATCACTTCTTTCATTGTTCCCTATCTAGGTTGTTTAAAATTTTGATGGCTAGAGTATAAACCTCATTTAGCAAGATATATCTATGATGTGTGGGTAAAGGTTTCAATTCTAGAGTGGGTGATTTCTTAATGAAAGGTGGCATGGGTGCTTCTATCCTTACTAAGGTTTCTTTTTCTAATTTCCTACCCAACTCATCCTCCTTTTATAAATCATCATCATCTTCCAAATCTCCTAAATCAGTGTCTTCTTTATAGTTCTCCTCTTGCTATTTCACACATTCATCAACTATATCAATTTTCTTGCAAGAGCTGCAATCCTTCGGATTCTTCAACATCTTGTTTATATTGAACTCAACCTATTCATCATCAATATGAACAATAAGTTTTTCTTTATGTACATGCACTAATGTTCTTCCAAAATTCATAAATGGTCTACTAAGAATTAATGGAAATTTTTAGTCCTCTTTAAAGTTTAGCCCTACGAAATTCACAGGAATAATAAATTTGTCCACTTTAACTAGCACATCCTCCACTCTATCAAATGATCTCTTTATTAATTGATCCACCAGCTGAATGAGCATAGATGTTGGATTCATATCTCCTAGCCCCAATTTCTTGAAAATAGACAAAGGCATAATATTAATTTTTGCACTTAAATCACATAAACATTTAGAAATTTCTAAATTATCAAATAAACAGGGTATAGTAAAACTCCCTGGATCTTTCAATTTTGAAGGCATATGACTGGTAATTGATAAGATGATAATTGTGCACATTATGCTTAATATTATGCCTTTGATTTGTCATGATTTCTGTCAACTATACTGCTTCTGGTATGTTTTTGATAGATGCAGGAATCTAGGAAAGAGTTGAAAGATTTGAGCTGCAACACTC
>JANIIA010000004.1:47120457-47135739 GCA_027478495.1 Erythroxylum alaternifolium
AATGAAGAAACTGGAACGGCGTTATGCCCATAAGCCGAAGTCACAAGCTTTCTGAATATTTTCTATTTACATTCACGCGCATTGTTACTTATATATTTCTTTTATCATATCACTTTGAAGATCTGTTTTGCAGAATTAAATACGTAGTACCTCCCTGTGGACGACCCCGATTTTGTACTACAAGTTTACAGAAAAGGGAATTATTATTGACGGTTTCGGCAACCATCAGTAATTATGGAATTGTAACTCTCCTTAAAGAGGCCATTTGACTGTCCTCTTAAGTCTACTTGTTTAATAGGATGTCTTTAAAATACTTCGCATATTTAGGCATATTCTCCAAAGTTTCCAAAAAGGAAACGTTAATTTGAAATTTCTTTAACTTCTCTAAGACTTTGCAAATTGCACTTCCATTTGATTCTTCTTTAACCCTTGTAGGAATAGGATATTTGGAAAATATGGATAGGGTAGGACATATGTTGGTTCCTTCTTCTTATCTTCCTCCTTTTCTTTACTTCTTTCTTACTGGGTTTCAATCTTTTTCTCGGTTGGTTCTTCCAACTCTTTCCTACTTCTAAGTGTGATGACCTTTATTTGCTTCCTTGGATTAGACTTCATATTGCTTAAGAGACTCCACATGATCAGACTTCGTATTACTTAAGAGACTCCATAAACTTTGTGTAGAAAATGCATTTACTAGTTACCCCACTTGAATCTCCAAATCATGGATAGAAGAAGTATGATTTTTCATAATTTGGTCAAACTTAGCTTCCAACCTCTTCTGGCTCTCTTCTTGATTCGTGAACTTACAATTCAACACTTCCTTTAGCTTTTACATCTTTAATCTAATGAATTAAGCCTGTCTTATTGAAATTCTACTGGACCTTGTGCTCTCATTTAATTACTTGCGTTGTTAGTCTAAGAGACATTTAGGTGGTTCTTCCACCTAGGATTATAAGTATTAGAGTAAGTATTATTACCACCTTGACTTAGTTGTTCTCTTATAAATTTTAGCTACTCCATATTACTATTGTCCACTAAGAAACAATCAATTGTACGAAGACCTTCTTAACTGCACAATTTGCATCTATGTTGTATCAGTTTCAGTGGGATAGAAGAAATGGGTTTCAAGTTATTTATTTATTTGGCCAAGTATGCTAATTCACCCTATAATTTTCTCACTGAATAAACAACAAGCACTCCTTTATGATCTTTAAAGGTTAGTTGTTATTTACTCCTCTCCTACGTCTATAAGCAATGTCATCTCCTCTAGTAAATCATATGCATTATCTAATATCTTTCTTATCTATAAACCTCTAGCTGCTATATCAATGGTACCTCTTATGGATGGATTGACTCTATTATAGAAGGTTTGCAATAGGAACACCTTGATTAAGTAATAGTGTGGACATTTCTTTTGTAGCAGCTCCTTAAATCTTGCCCACGCTTTGTCTAATGATGTCCCTTTAATTTGCTAGAAATTTTTTATTTCCTTTATGAACTTTGTGGTCTTCATTAAGGGGAAGTACTTAGCCAAAAAAGGTTTGTACTAACTGCTCCTATGTTGTCTTGTTTTTTAGGCTAAGAGAATTCAACCACGTTTTGGCTCGATCTTTAAGAGTGAATAAGAATAGCCTCATCTTGGCTACTTGCAACATGTTTAATAAGGCTAGTTTAATCATGAAACTCTTTGTCTAAACTAGTGGTCTTGTGATCCCTTGTTGATTAGCATTGAATCCTAACTTCATAAAGTCCATGAGGTTTCCTTTTTTACCGCCTTGATGCCCTTCTTTTTCCATTGGTCTTTCTATAACTTCTTAGCGTCTTACTTTTTGAATATCTCTCTCTTGTTTAGTGATGTAAAAAACTTGTATGTCTTTAAGCTTATAGAACTTCTTATTTTTATTATGTTCATGCACCTTTAATCACAAAAAATGTGTAAATTCCTTAAAGTAAAGCAACTCAAACTATACTAGATGCTAAATTACAACCCCTGGCAGTGATGTCAAAAACTTGTTTGTTTTATTTTTAAATCTATCTATACTATAAGTATACGAGTCGTATCATTCTAGAATAAATAGTGTTATCCATATTTTTTTGTTTTCACCTTACCTTATTGATTTAATAATACTTAACCCTAGATATCCAATAGTTATGATTACCCTCTCATGATATCTAACCAAGTTATCCCAGTTAAAATAAATAAAAATTGAACTATGACCTCTCGATCTATCAAAACTCATCTTAACCATCCAATTGGATTTTCAAATCCTAAGGATAACTAATAGACAATTAAGATCTTTCTTCACTTGCCTATTAACAAGGTGTTTATAGGTCTATTATGGTACCATTCGAGAGTGAGTGATAAAACAAATTTGGCAATCTATAGCCAAAGTATATCTTAAATTGATTATATATCTTTGTTCTCGTTGAATTTTGCCTCTAGCTTCCATCTTATATGATCGTGCAACTTGCAAGATTGTGAAACACCTCTTCCTTTAGCTTTTTCTTTAACTTATCTTTAAGTTTCTTTTGTCAACTCATCATCAAAATACATTAAACAACCCTTAAAACATGTATTAAGAACAAATTCTTCTCTTAATCAACAACAATCAAAGAAAACACACAAAACACTAATGAAGACATAAATCTAAGCCTTAAACACATAATTATCACCTAAAAAAACACGTAATAACATATTCTACAACCTAAAAAATACACTATAAATCATACCTATCAAACATCTCAAATAGCTTAAAAGATGGAATAAACTGACATTCGAGTATTGGAAAATGTGTAAATTCCTTAAAGTAAAGCAACTCAAGCTGCACTAGATGCTAAACTACAACCTCTGGCAACGATGTCAAAAACTTGTTTGTTTGATTTTTAAATCTATCTATACCATAAGTATACGGGTCATATCTTTCTAGAATAAATAGTATTACCTATCTTTTTTTTTTTTGTTTCCATCTTACCTTCTTGATTTAATAATACTTGACCCTAGATATCCAATAGTTATGACTACCCTCTCATGATATCTAACTAAGTAATCCTAATTAAAATAAATAGGAATTGAATTGTGACCTCTCAATCTATCAAAACTCATCTTAACAATCTAATTAGATTTGAAGTAATCCTAAGGGTAACTAATAAACAATTAAGATCTTTCTTCACATGCCTATTAATATTATGTTTGTAGGTTTATTATGGTACAATTCAAGAGTAAGTCATAAAACAAATTTAGCAATCCATAGCCAAAGTATATCCTAAATTGATTTTACAGCTTTGTTCTCCTAAAATTTTGCCTCTAGCTTCCATCTTACACAATTGTGCAAGTTGCAAGATTGTGAAACACCTCTTCCTCCAGCTTTTTCTTCAACTTATCTTCAAGTTTCTTGTCTCAACTCACCATCAAAATACATTAAACAACCCCTAAAACATGTATTAAGAACAAATTATTCTCTTAATCTACGATAATCAAACAAAACATACAAAACACTAATAAAGACATAAATCTAAATCTAAAACATATGATTAACACGTCTAAAACACATGATTAACACCTAAGAAAACACTTAATAACATATTCTATAACCTAAAAAATACAATATAAATCACACCTATCAAACATTTCAAATAGCTTAAAATATGGAATAAACCAACATTCGAGTATTGGTAAAAGAGTTGAACACACGTACTAAACAAACTACTTAAGTGCTTTTATTTGACTTATAGAAACAATTCCTCTTTTAAACCTTACTGGAAAGGTTGTTTAAAAGGGGACGGGAATTGTTACGACTTTTAGATTGAAGGAAGACGATCATATTTGTTTAGTTATTTAAGAAAAGCATCCTTGTTGACATGAATGTAGAGCTAGTAGAATGGCTCATAATAATTAGATCTTAGTTGTTTCAGTTATTTTACTGTTACTTACTGTTGTTTCCAACAGAAATAAGCATTGTAAAAGTATATTATCATGCACAACCTAATCTACAATAAATTTGCAATATCTCTTTACTATCATCTTCTCTCTCACTGTTGATAGTGTGGTTACACCTTTATGTCACTTACTGATTTATTTTTCTTAAAATTGGTTATAATGAAAAATTATGGTGATAATTATAACTATGTTATTTTGGTAATGAGTTTATATTTATAACATTACCTCTACATCTTTGGTGAAATTAACAATCTGAAATATGTTGGGAGATTAGAGTAAATTCCATTTATTTAACCCCATAAAATGAAACAAGAAGAAAAGAAATTCATGAACATCATGATTATCACTAACATGATATTAATGAGAATCAATTGGGGGATGAAATTAAATGACGAAACCATCACCATGGCCAAGATCCTGAGGCAGCTGTCCCATATCACTTGCACTTGCAGCACCCAACCTACCATCTCCAAACATGGAGCCATCACTGATGTGGCCATGCTGTGGCAGCGCCGTTGCTTCCAATCCCATCCAAACAGAAGGAATGTTGCTTGTTGCATAAATATTTCCGCCGTCACCAATACTTGTGGGAGCATAGGGCACGCCCTGCTCAGATGTCAATCCACCGGCATCATTGTTGTTTGGTAGGCTAGTCATATTAGGAGCAGTGTAGCTTCCCAAAAAGATGTTCTCAAACCCCAGTTGCTCACCTTCATGTCCAAAAGAAGCACCGCCAGAGTTGGTTGATTCCAACTGCTGACCCATGTCATTATTATTAGCGTTGGAGCTACTCGCATAGTAGTTCCCCACAGTCATCATGTTCTTAAACCCTAAGCCAACTTGACCATTGAATCCTCCAAAGTTAATTGCTTGGGAACTGTTATTACCTCCATTTGGGAACATAAGACGTGGAGGAAAAGGATCAGGAGGTAGGAGAGGAGCCGATCGCAGGAGGTCAATCCTCGTTCTGATTGCTTTCATTTTCTCAGACGCCAAGAAAAGAGCAGTGTCCTGTTCATAGTGGTTGAGATTATGGATCCCACCATCTCGATGGATTCGATGCATGAGGTAATCCAGTTCCATGTTGTTGTTCTTGGCTCGGAGTCTCCTAGACTGTTCTGTGAGCTTGCTAATCCTCCATCTCAGGTAGCTTTCATGGTTCAGCATCTTCTTGGTGCGATCCAACTCTGGCATTTCATAAAACCTCCTCAGTTCTTCATGGACTCCTATTTGAGATGGCCACACCGTCACTTGATTCTGTTCAAAAGGATTGAAAATCATCAGGAATGCTCTTACACCACATAGCGTTGTGAACTCATTGACTTTCTTGACCAAACCTGTTCTTCTCTTTTTGAAGCAGGCTTTTCTTGCTGTCAGATTTTCAATCAATCCAAGCTTCACTCTACTTCTAACCATTTTTAATTTCCTAACATATGTTAGATTGGTTCTTGCTACTTCTATATAAAGGCAGAAGGGAGTTAACTTATTTAGTGGAAAGGGTTTGGTTGAAACATGACTAATTAATTTCAACGGGTAAGACTGAAAAGAGGAAATGTACTCTTCAATTTCATTTTTGCTTTCAATAGATTTTACACATTAATGGCCATATTATCACAATTCTACTATTAAATGACTATCTTTTTAATTTGTGCTTTTTCTCCGAGGAATAGGTTTGTACCAAACTTCTTAGGACCAGATTCTTTAATAATAATAGTGCTTTTCTCTGTAACAATTCAGTTTAATTTATCCTTTTCAGTAGGGAAAAACTTAGTTAAAAGTGGCAATAATTAGTTTATTTATTTTTATTAACTATGATTTATTCAGTATATACAGAAGTAAGGAATCTATTCTAATTTGAATGGTTACCAACATATATTGATTTCTTTCATTCCTCTTAAAATAAATACGAGGACTATGGTATACTTTTGTTGGAATTAACAAGATTATGTCAGAATTAAGCTCATTTGTACTTGATTATTTGATCGGAACATTTTTATTCAGTTAGTTGATTTATATAGATTTTTCTAATTATTAATTTAGATATGATGACGAATCTTATTGGCTGTATAATCATTTGATTGAGATACTTTTATAGTTAACTTATTTATTTTTCTAAATTTTTATGGATAAGTAACTAAAAACATAACAATATTTATTATACAAAGTAACAACAATGATTAAGCTTACATAATTAAAACAAGTATTTATATACTTTATTTTATTTTTGGAAGATAAAGATATTTGTATCTAGAAATTTCTCTTCTAATTCGGGTAGATGTTAATTTGAAATTCTTTTAAAACTGAAGTTCCAATCTTATAATATATTATGTCCCGTCCGCTGCAATTACATACAAATCCAAATAAATCTCTTATGCTAGAATCAATGACTTATTCGTATGAAAACATTAAAATTTTATTTATATTGTACAATAAACTTTAGGACTTTATTACTAGATTCATTCTAAATAAGGATTATTCAATCAACGAATTTTAACGTTATGAGTTAACTTATAGACAACGAAAATTAAGACTTTATTTTATTTTATATATTTTACTATTGTAATTTTTAGAAAAAGATTATCCAAAAACATTATAATGAGCGAAGAATAGTTGCATGCTTCAATTTTCTTGTTCTTGAAGTACAAGTCATATAAGCAATATCTCCTCCATTACTTTTGGATATTTCAATTAATTAAGATGTGAAATAAAATTTTCATATCCAAATGGAAGTTTACTTTTGTAATTATACAACTACATGATTTGTCACATTAAGGGTTTATTGTAAATCATTTTCTTACCGAATCAATCCTTAACACTTTATATTAATGTAGACTATTGGATAAGTGGGCCATATTAGATGTTCCCATATTTGATAAAAAGAGTTGAATGGAGGGAGTTAGAGTTATAAACTATCTATTCATATTAACATATGTGAACATAAATCTTATGAGCATTAGTTAGGAATCAATCAATTTAATTTCAAGTGGACATCTTAAAGAAATTCAATAGTACATAATCAAGGGCTTAAATAAGTAACAATAGACCTATATAGTTATGTCTAAGTAAACAGATCTATTATATAGTTATGGACTTCCAAGTAAAACAAATAGAGACACACTAAGTTAATGAATAAAGTTGTCATATATGATAAGTATATTTTTCTAGGCATCTAAGTTCTTTAGACCTAAGTTCGAGCTTGAAGTTTTATTACCAAGTTTGGTGTCTTCTTCTTGTACACCTGTAAAATTAAGTATTTTAATATTTTAGTGTGACAAGTGGATAGGTAAAAGTGATCTCATTCTCAAAATAATAATTACTTTTATTGTGACTTGTGAGATTGTGACACTTATGTCAATCTTGTGTAAAGATTTGAGGCTCTTTGATTAATGAGCTTTTTGATCTGCTTTGACCCATGGAGATATATATATATATATATATGTGTGTGTGTATGTGCGTGTGTATGTGTGTGTATGTATATATGTATGTATGTATGTATGTATGTATGTATGTATGTATGTATATCATTTACCTCATGACCTCAAGTCCACATCGAGGTTCGAAACTACCTTTGTGAGTTTTGAATATCACCTATAAACTTGCTCTAGGAATGGAGATTTGACTTCAAAGCCCTGACCATAGATCTGTTTTAAAATGCAAATTTTGTCTTTAAAATTTTGACTATAAATCTATCTTGAGGTTGGTTTATAAATTGATTTTAATTCCTGAGCTCTAGAATGTCTTTAGGTAGGAATTTTTATTGTTGTGCATAGATTTATATTTTGAATAATCGTATGAGATACTAACTTTTCATGAGTATATGTCTTATAGTAGCAATTACTAAAATAAGTCTAGTCTAACACTTTTCAGAGATCTAGCACATTAATTATTTCTAACACTCATTGAAGGTATATCATCACATATAGATATTTGCTATATAGTTTTAGATTACTCCTTCATAAACATTTTTTATTGTAATAGCAAGTCTAATATTTTTCAAAGATAAGATATCTATGGTCTGAAGCTTAAAGAATTTTATCTTGATAGGGTAGGCCTCTTGCATTTGTCTTCAGGTTCATTCGTTTGAATAATTAAGCTACCTATGTATTTAAAGGTCTATAAAGAGGTATAAAAGAAATAATTGGTTTTGAAGTTCTCATATTAGGTATGAATTTGTCCTATATCACTGAGGAAACATCTTGATGAGTGTCTACATTCCTTATAAATAATCGTATGTCTCACATATGGGAAATTATTTATTTTTATACTATACTATAAGACAAAGAGTTCAAGCGAATTGGATTAATCAACTGTCAATTAGTAAAAAAATTTCATTGTCTCTTAGTAAGGCTTTTTCTTCTTTTATTTTTTAAATTTCTTCACATAGTGCTTTTATAAGTGAGAGGGTTTCTAGTGTTAGTTTTAAGTGTCAGTCTAAAAGTAAGTATAGTTTAATTAGTCATAAAACTATAGTTATAGATAATGATGAACCAATTTTTAGTTGTGAATGTTTACTTTATAACACCCCCTATAGGGAACCTACAACCATCAACCCACATAGCAACTAAATTCTTGTACATGGATTCAAGGTATACAATTCTATTTAATTAATATATATATATATATATATATAGACACACACACATACACACACACATTACATAACTTTCTAATGTTTAACATTATCATTTAACAGTAGTAATACGTCTTTACATTTACATGGTAATCCAAAAGAAAACATACAATCTCCTTTCTTCATTACATGGGTAATCATCTGTAACTAAAAGCATATTCTAAAATTACTTTTTTTTCTTCTATCTGTTGGCCTCGGTCCCTACAGATGTTTCCTGTACCACAGTCCTATGACTTGGACCTACACGGATTAACACTCGTGCTAAGCTTGAAAGCTTAGTAGGGAAAACACTTAGTTTGGATGACTAGTAATAACCCGTTTTCATTAATAAGGTTTAGGCCTTAGGCTATCGAAGTACATGACAAATATCATTGAGAAATTATAAGGTGCATTGCATTCACATGCATACCATTAGCATACACACTTGAATTATGATATTGTACACATTGCAAAGATTGTATATACACTCAATTGACATATTCCGGGGTATAAAAGATTTTAAGTGATTGTGATGTGAATTGTGAATTTTTACGTCTTGAAATTTGGTTGATGGATTATAATTGGTGATTTAGAATTTAATTGTTATAATTGAGAGATTTATAAATTTATGTGTATTTTTGGACTAAAAAAATGTCAAGTGGCAAGACAAATTGATATATGAAAGTATAAATAACTGACACATGGTAGTTGAAATAAGTGACAAATGGCATTAAGATTTAGTGACAAATGGCTTAGATAATTGGGTGACAATTGGCTTAGAGATTGAGTGACAATTTGACTAGTTATTAAGAGACATGTGGTAGCATAAGCATAAGAAATGAAGCTTGTTTCTTTATATGGTAAGTGTTATGACACTCACCATGCTTTTAACCCACAACACACCCAAGACTTAACCATCTTTGTCTTTCACTTTTACTTTTTACTACATACTCTCATCTTCTTCTTTCTTATCTAAAATTTGAACACTCACTCCTCACATTCACGACCTTACTTCTTGCCAAAATCCTTTACCTTACACTCCAAAGATTTCGTTGTTTCTTATTGTTGATGAAGAACCCAACCTTTTCCTCCTTAAAATGGTGATGATCGTGTAAGCATGGAGAGTTAGGGTTACTAATGATTTTAAGAGTTTTTAAGCTAAACAAGTAAGTAATTATTGATCTTCATGGGTTGTTTTAAAAGAAACATTATGATGATTGTTTAGGGTTAGATTGATAGTGATAATGGTGTATGAAGTCTGCTGGAACGTTGATGAAGAAAGGTATACATTTATGTTTTGTTTTTGTGTAAATGATAAACAATAGTTTATGTATAGTTTTATGGATGATTTTGAGATGGAATTGAGGTGAAAATGATGAGGAAACAATGTCTAAATGATGAACTATGTATAAGATGTTTTGATTTTGGTAAGAAAGAGTTAAAAATTTGGGAAAACAAGGAAGAAATTGACTGGAAATTTTTCGATGGCATAACCCACGATCATAGGAAGGCCTCCACGATCGTGGGAAGGGCGTTAGACGTTAACCTTTCTCTTTTATTTTATTATTGGATAAACTAATGATAAGTTACTTTACTTTGGTGCATTTAGACTTTATTGAGACTTGAAATGAACCTAGTTTGATGACGGATAAATTTATAGAATGTCTGATAATTCTAAGTTAATGATTAATTTTATAACTTAAGAATGGATTGTTGATATCAATGAATATAAAATCTAGCAATTTAAAGTTGTTAAAGGAACAAAGGAGTTCTTATGAAAGCAATTGTGATCCAAAGGAAAGAGTAAGGTGTACTAGGTATGAATGAATGAAAATTGGGATATTATGTGATTATATAATGTTAGAAAAGAAATTGGTGAATGTATAATTGATGATATTAGAATAATCAAGTTTCTTTGAGGTGTGAACCTAAGTACAAGCTAGACATATACAAATTATAATCTTTGAATGATCATGACTTGTGATTTAAGGATACATACCCAAAATAGTCAATTAAGCATGCATTGAACATGTCACATTCATGTGCATGATTGAATATTTATATGATTGATCAATTTAGTAATGTGTACAATTTGTGTGTATTGCATGATTTTAGACATATAAATCAAATGCCAGCATCCAGACATTGCCGATTCGTCAAGGCAATAACTAATCTGGAACTTACTGTAAGTTAACTAGATGTTCTCACTAGGATTGATTTGTTTCTATTTTAAATTTCAGCTATTGGACTATTATTGATGTGATTGAGAAAATTTCGAACATTTATGATTCGAGGAGTTTGATAATTGAGATTGTATTGGAAGTGTTTCATAATTGAATGTGAATCTGAAGGAAATATGTGTACTATACAAAATGTTGAATGCCAGACTTAGATTTAATGAATATGTGAAAATGACTATGTGTAATGAATGAAAGATATTGATTGCATATAATAAGAAATGATGCATTTCATTACATTGATACGTATGATCAAATAAAGGAGTTGTGACCGAAGTGACCAGTAAAAAATAGTTTAAAGCTAAAGAGCCACAGGCTTAGTGTTTAATGAGCCCGGTATCTACAACAGATACGAGACAGTAAAAAGACGCTCAGTCACAATAAAGTAACAATGAAAGTGGAGTCACATGTGCATTTGCATATATAACTTGATATGTATTATATGAATGATTGAAATGAATTATTTGGACTGTTCTAAAATAAAGATGTGAAATAGTGTATACAAATTGTAATTGCTAAAGCATGATGAAATATGACGTGATATGCAATATGTGATTATATGATTTGTCTATGAATTGGATTTTAAATTGTCTTTAGGTTTTTATATAAGTGATCGCATCAAGGACTGTTCACTCACCAAGTTCACAAAACTCATCAAAATTGTAAATCTTAATTTTTAGGTACGAGGGAGACATAGTTCCTAGGGTAGACTAGTAGAAGTCTAGTACTGTCAATTTTGGACTCAAAAATGGCTCAAAGGTCAGTCAGCTGATATTGAGGAGTTTAGATAAAGTACTTTTGTTTAATTCCTCATTTCTTGTAGAACATGATGTAAAGAGTATTAAACTCTCATATGTTTTTGATACTGTATATATGTATTATGTGGTGAATTGCTACAGTGTAAATTATGTTTTATAAAGGGAATAAGGAGTTGATCTTTTGATTAATTTTGTTATGTATGATGCCATAATAAGTGAATGTGATTACTCTAGCATGACATTTTCATAAGGTATGTTCTTGAACGTCCTCAGGATATTCAAGAGTGTGCCCCATAGAGGTAGGGTGGAGTGTTACATGACCACTCACATCAGTCATCTGCCACGCACACACATTCAGAAAGGTCACAACTCATGAACCATAAATTCATATTTATAAACCAAACATTGATATTCAATGCTTATGTAAACAATTATGGCATACTTAAGAAAATTATATAATGCAAATATGCTTCAATATGTTATCTATGTACGGACAATGCACATTTATAAGCAAAATATTGATATTCAATGCTCATTATTACAAATTATCAATGTAATTGTATATCATTACAATTCATAATTAAAACCAATATAAATGCTCATCAATACCAATTATTCATGTTATCATGTTGTGCTTCTTATTTACGATAGTTAAGTTCCTTTTCTGTGTTAGGCCTACACATTTTCTGTAGGTGTGGATAACAGATGCTGTGGATATCTGAAGATATCAAACTTTGAATACCCAAAGGTATTGAACTGTGGATCCCTGAAGGTATCAAACTATAGATACCTGAAGGTATCGAACTGTGGACACTGTGGGTGTCAAACTATAGTAGTTATATTGTAACCTTACAGGCATGCCTATCTATCCACAAGCAAGACAATAGAGCAGGAACTGTAACATTTCCTTTAACCATTTGTGAATTTCACAATTCATATATTGACAAGTCATATGATATGCATTTCAAGTCATAAAATCTATACCTGTGTTCACACATGCAAGTCATAACTTATCACCATTAGAAGGGTTTCAAAATCACACTTGTATAATTATACTATACATATATGAGCAATAAATATGCATACAAAACATTTATGTATATGTAAGTTTTCTTTGGAATGCATTATGCTCAATCTTATATTCCAAAGTTCAATCACCCAATTCACATATGGTAAGTCCTATTTCATTTATTTGTATGTGTTTTACAAGTTTCATACACATTCAAAGAGCTGGAAAATGACAACAAACTCAAAATAGTGCAATTTGGGCTAAGCCCAAGATGGTCTAAAATAGGCAAACAATCAGTCCAGAAGCAAATCACATGATGGACTCTAGTTTTTCCTTAATATGCATATAGAAAAGGTCAGAACTGGGTTTCAAAGTCTTCTAGACATTTTTTTCCCTCTATTTCTATAGTTTCTATAGCATCAACAATCAGACCATTTAGACTTCTAAATCATGAGATATAGGTAAAATATCACAAGCTGCACCAAAACAGGGGCAGCATCAAGTCACCTTTTTCAATCTCAATTTCAAAGGTCATAGAGCCAGAATTAAGTCAGAGTCTCTTCTATAGATATTTATCTATACATCTTAGGTTTCATATGAAACTAAAATAATACAATTTGGATGTCTTTATGTTGAGTTATGACTCAAACAATGTGACTAACTCAAACAAACCCTAGACAGACTACATGATACTCTCTTGTTATATAACCTCGTTCATGCAAAGTAAAACCAAAATAACACCAAAGCAACATCCCAGAAACAATTTCACAATTATACACAAATATAGAAATCAACTAAGTGAAGTCCCAATCCTCAAAATTGACAAAGTAGGTCTTCTATTGCCTTTCCTTCTCTTGCTCTTTGGCTTTGCTTGACTCACCAACTAGCAACACCAAAAATATACCTCTCAATCCCACTTCCAACCTTATAGTTTCATTCCTTCATAAGCAAAGTAAGAAGAGATGAAGGTGAAAAGAAAATCCCTAACGTTTACCTTGATTTTCACCCAAGATTGGCTTGATTTCTTACATGAAAAATGATGGGATGAAGAAGGTGAAATGGAGAATTAGAAAATTTATGAATTAGAAAATTTTTGGAGTTTAATATGGTATATTATGAATTTTATATGGTTACATGAATTAAAAAGAAAGAATTAAAATTAAAGGAGAAGTTAGTAGGAATTTGCTTTAATAAGGAAGGGTAAAATTGAAAAATCAAAAACCTTGTCTTAAACTAATAAACAAAGAAGGGAAGAAGGAGTCGTGAGAGTTAAGAAAACAAAAGAAAGAGAGAGATGTGGAAGAGACTAGAAGGAGAGAAGGAGAAAGAAATGGAAGAAGAAGGAAAGAAAGAAAAAGGAGAAAGAAGAAGAAGGAAAAGTTTAGGTGAGTTTTTAGGTATTCTTTACCTATTCTTTTTGTTTTGATCGATGAAAGAAGTAGAGAAAATAGGTTTTATGTGATGAAAATTAAGAGAGAGAAGGAAGAGGACTAAGAGAACTATGTTATGAGATTTCTTTTATGAACTTAAGCAGATCTTAGTTCTTCTAGTTAGATAAATCAAGAATAGATCAAGCTTAAGCTCATTTGTGGATATTTAGGTTTAATGAAAGCTTTATTTGTGTGTGTTGATTAAATGAAAATATATATGTATTTGAAGGGAATCAAGCTAGTCGAAGTCAAGAGTAAGGAGAACAGCAAGTTTGATATTAGAAGTATCAAGTAAAATAGGTAGGTAATGTGTTTATAATTTTGTGATGATGAGCAAAAATATTTTTGTGTATGAATGCTATAAATGTTTGCTTTAACTCATTGTGAATGTGGGAAAAATATTCTCTGAATTTATATCATGTTTGTTTGTATAATTGTGTTGTTTTATGCTAAGGAAAAATAGAAAATTTAGAAGCACGAAAAATATGATTTTGATATGTATGTGTCTGAAATTTGTTTATGTGGGTGAGAGAGATACCATTTCGTTCGTCACGTGCACGTCGACTTAAAACCTTCTCTCGGCTGCCCGCTTATGGCATATGAGCTCTGAAAAATGGACTGATTTCGTTTATGGTGTAAACTTTGGTTTCGCCATTTCGTTCTATGGGATTCTCTCGAGCCATTTTGTTTATACATTGCATCCTGAATTGTTGGATATAGAAGATATTTGAATGATATTTTGTGATAATTGAATGAAAAATATGAGCTGAATTGTGTGGTAATGTGTTCAGATATATGTGAAAGTCTTAAAATTTGAATGTGATATGTTAAGTCTAACATGCGGTTTATATATATATATATACTTGATTATGTGTGGTTCGTTATCGCTGGCTATAAACGTATTAGCCACTGAGCTTCCTGGCTCACCCTACTATTTTTCCACTCCTCAGGTGAAGAAAAAACATAACAACATTAACTTGCAAAATTCGGCAGACTCCAAGGATTTTTATCATTTGTAAATTACCTAAGTAGTTCAGAAGCTTTTGGCACTTAGAATCATTTCAAGCATGAGCATCCATGAAAGTCTTTTGCATTTTGCTACTGATGTCGCTTTTTGGGATTTATAATGTGGTGGTGTGCAAGAACTCTGTTTATTGAAAGTTGACAGAAAAGTTGTAGAGATTCTCATATGTATGTGTAAAATGTTATGTTCTGTCAAATGCTAATGTGGCTGGAAGTGAAATTTTTGTTACGTGATGACTTTTGGGGTGAATTTTCTTTAAGTAAAATTGTTTAGATTGG
>JANIIA010000004.1:47135839-47168916 GCA_027478495.1 Erythroxylum alaternifolium
CACTTTTCTAAAAATAATTAAGAATCAATATAATTATTAATCTTAATCAAATTAAGAAAAATAATTATCTTAATTTTAGAATTGAATGGATGATTTAATTTAATCTAATAATTCAACCCCTTTGAAAAATTAAACTAAATTTCAAAGCATTTCTAATAAAATTAACCCTTGAAAACAATTTTCCAACGTTAAAAAAACACTTTTCCAACTTTATTAGGAGTATAAACTAATTTAATCTCCATTAAATTCATTTAATAGCATAAAGGTTTTAAAAAATAAAAATAAAAAAGGTGGGAAGTGTCTGGCTCATGCAACTCTGTAGAAGTACTCCCAAAAGACGGTAGGCGCGTGACTCACACACGCCCATCATCTTCTTTAGAAACGTCTCCACGTTTCTACAACCTTCCCACGTTGCCGCCCTCCATGGAATGTGCGACTACCACATTTTAAAACCATCTCCCTAACGTTGCCGCCGCCTGCACTGTTCACTTAACCGCTCCGTCCTCTTCGCCTTCGACTCCTTACCACCGTCTCTCCAACACTTCTGCTGAAGACCACCTCTGGTCTTCAACTTTACCATTGGTGATTCGCCACTGGTTTGAGCCATCACCAACGGTGGTTCGCCGCTAGTGTGCTGCTGAACCAGTGGCGTTACACCACTGGTTCCAAGGTCGTTGTCCCGCTGACGGCTCCTCTATGGCATCACTGGTTTCTAGAAAGCCCCGTCGCCGCCGACCCCATCTCATAGAATCGCATTCCGACTACTAAGCAACCAAAAATCGCACCCACAAGCAACAACTCCAGTTTTACCTACCTACGCTTCCAGATCTGGGATTTCTCTAGAACTATCAAGCTTGCTTGTTTTCTAGATCTGGGTTTTCTAGAGAACAATCGAGCCTTCTCCAAGACTCAAACAAGACCCAAATCATTGAATTAAACTTTGGCTTTGATACCACTGTTGTAAAACTGGGTCGAGATTCGATCCTGACTACGGCGGAATCACTACGAAACTTTTCGCAATCTTTGATTTCCCGAAAATCAAGATCTCTTTAATTCTGTAAAATTATTAACACAAATTATAATAAAACAGGAACTTAATTCAAACCTTATTCTGAAGCTTGATCTTTATCTTGTTGTATCCCTCGAATCGTTCCCGAAACTGATCCGTTTCAATCACTGTGGCCGCACAAATGTCTAATCTCTAACTGTATCTACCGAATGAGTTGAGAGAACTCTGTAACTCTTACAGAGAAGGTTAAGCAAGAAGTGCTAGCTCCATAGAGCGTAAATCTATTTATAATAAGCTTTGGACGTTTTAGTAATTTAATTGAAATTAAATTCTAATTTAAATTAAACTTTAATTAGAATTACAAATAATTCTAATTAAATACCAATTATGCCTATATAAGATTCAATATCTCATATTGATCCTTATTTATTAAATATCTCATATTTAATTATAAAATTTCTCAAATTTTATAATTAAGTCCAACTTGATTAAATTAACTTTGCTTTCTTCAACTCATTCTATGTGTGAGACCCATTAGGTTCTCAAATATGTTGGCAATGATTATAAATTCTAATTCTAATTTAATTTATCTAATTCTAATTCATAATTAGAATTAGATTCTAATTCATAATTAGAATTAGATAAATTAAAAACCTTGTTAATTTATCTTTAATTCTCCAATTAAATAATTTATAATCATAGATCAAGATTGACGTCTAGCAACACATCATAACTACCTAAATATCTAGGAATGTCAAAGTAGTTTTAATTAGCCTTTCTGTGTGTGATTTTTCTGTATATTTCAACCATTTCATCAACCAATGTTCCAATTAGACGTATAGCATGGAATTAATGTCTACTCTATTTTGAGTCCAATTATATTAGTTCTTCGTCATTAGCTATTGATTCAATTAATGATATTCGTAAACTATTTACAAAACGTCATTCCACCTTAAACAAGGATTTCCTGAATCAGTACTAATAGAGAACAACAAAAAATTCTCCCTAATTACTTTAGGGTAATGAATCCTATCCTGATCACTCAACTACCTCCATATAGTTCATGCTACGTCTAATGACTACCGATTAAACAATCCATGATTAAATAGATCATAAGTAGTATCAAAATATAGCAATCCCCATACCAGATAACTTTGATGACTACAAGTCAAAGGATCACTTATACAATCATCACAATGAGAATTCTATAGACATACAAGTAATTTTCTAAATGGATTTCTCATATTGGGTATGTTTAGTGAACTTGTTCTCTAATAAACACCCACACGTTTGTTTAAGTATCTCTATACTTTAGCCTATGAGATTGACTACTTCCTTCGTAAAGAAAAACATAACATATGCTAGTCTTTTTACTTTCTATTAATGTCCAATCTTAATACAACAATGACTAGGAACATTTAGGAATAATACGAAAATGTAATATGAAGCTCATAATTATATCCTCATTATAATTTCATTTGCAATGTATAATTATTCTATGGACTTTATCATATATAACTAAATATGTACAAGATAAAAAATGCCTTTAAATAATGTCACTAAACTAAAACCAAAACGATTGATTGTAGGACATAAACCAACAAAAGATTTGGCTGCCGTGTTAAAAAAAAGACAGAAAAAAGTTTGAACAATCTTCGGTGTTTATTGCTGCTACCTTGCTTGATGATGGTGGTACGCTTAGAAGTGCTAACCTTGCATCTCTGCTAGTAGAAGCTATCCATGTCATTAGCTGTGGTTACGAAGATGAAACCAAATGGGGAAAATAGGTAGTGCAATTTCGCAATTTACATAGAACTTTCACCAGTTTGAGGGATTTACCACCTGGAATGCATTCAGTGCTTGTTATTAAGGGCACTTATTAGGGTAAGCACTAGTGATTGTGTATCCTATTATTTGTTGGCGTATGCTATGACGATATTCATGGAGTGAATCATGGAGATGATTTGTATATATATATGGAAATGAGATAATTGTAGAGAAATTCTGTAACTAATAGATTAATATTAGGATACAGCTAATAGATTAATATTAGGAAACAGCTGTAAAACTTCCTAGAAGAATGGGATTGTGCAAGTGTATATATGCAAATACACTAATGAATAAAATAACAAGCTATTCATTGTCTCTGTATTCTTCCGTACTCTTCAATCTCACATGGTATCAGAGCATTAGTCACCCATCACCACGATCCACCTCTATGTATTATCTTGAACTCCATGGATCCTGAAACTTCATCCACTGTATCTCATGTACCAAAGGTTATTATCCAGCCACCAAATGATAACTCTCCTTTTCCTACCGGCATCACCTTAGATGACAACAACTACCCTCTTTGGTCTTAACTAATGGAGATGCGTATCGGTGCCTGAAACAAACTTGGCTTTCTTAATGGCACCACACCGAAACCCCCTTCTGATGATGCGAAGTTGGAATCCTGGTTGGTTGACAATAACTAGGTCAAGAATTGGCTTGTCGACTCTATAATACCCTCTCTCATGCAACGCTTTATTCGTCTCCAGATTGCCAAAGAAATTTAGGATGCTGTCTCCAAAACATTCTATAACGGCACTAATGAAACTCAACTCTTCGAGCTGAACCGTCGATCCTTTACAATTCGAAAAATGGTAGACCCTTATCTACGTATTATACTAAACTTGTAGGTATCTTTCAGGAAATTGATGCTCGAATAAAGTTCGAAGAAGATAGTATCCACGAAATTGTTTCCCTCCACAAAACTATGGCACGTCTTTATGTCCACATATTCTTCGCTGGACTCGACCCATAATTTGCCAATGCTTGTAGTGAAATTTTACGGAAGGATTCTCCACTTGACCATAAATCCTGTTATGCATATGTTCGCAAAGATCACAATCAACGACACACTATGGAAGAATCTCATTTGCCATCTGATCATACAGCCCTATTATCTACTAGGGGCCCTTCTGGATCGCAATCCTCTAGCCTTACTCTCAGTACTCCACCAAAACACAAGGCCAATAATGGAAAATCAAGTTCCCTTACTTGTACTCATTGTGGTGAAAAAGGACACTCAAAACAATGTTGTTATGAAATTATTGGGTATCTTGAGTGGTGGGATTTCACAAAGAAACCTCAGAAAAATATTGGCCATGCTAATCATCTAACTACAGGAGTTCTGCACCAATTGATTACGCCACTGCTCATGTTGCCCACAGTTGTATTGAAGGTAATCCTAATGCTTTCTCCACATATTCTATGAATAGTACTTGGATTATTGATACAGGTGCCAGCGATCATATGAAAAATGACTTCCAGCTCTTAACCTCCATCAATTCATCTTCCCAACCACATGTCTCCACCGCAAATGGCAATATCATACTTGTTACTGGTGAAGGAAAAATGTCCCTTTCTCCTACTATTAATTTCGATACCGTTCTTGTTGTTCCCTCCCTTTTCACTAACCTTTTATCTATGAGTTAAGTTACTACCACTCTCAATTGTACTGTGACATTTTGGCCGCATAATTATATTTTTCAGGACATTCCAACACGTCGGATTTTTGGTTATGGTATTAGAAAGGGAAAATTGTACTGCCTGGATCTTACTTCTAGAGCAGCACCTACATCTAGCCAGGTGCATCTCACGAATAGTGTCTAGGCTGACAAAGATTTATCGTTTAGTTATTTACATAAATTAAAACCAAACTTGTTCTTGCGTATTAGCAGTTCTAATTTAAAGTGCAGTATTTGTGACTTGGCTAAGAGCCGTCGTATTTCTTATCTTCTCAGTTCTAATAAAAGTTCTACCCCATTTATGGTTATTTACACTAATGTTTGGGGGCTTGTCAGTGTTACTACTCACTCTGGTGCTCGCTACTTTGTCACTTTTATTGATGAATGCACACGTATGATATGGGTATCTTTTCTGAAAAACAAAAGTGATGTTTGTTCCATTTTTCAAGCATTCCATCTTATGGTTACAACCCAATGTAAATGCTCCATCCAAGTTCTTCAATCGGACATTGGCGGTAAATATGTCAATAGTGCTTTTGCTTCCTTCCTGCACCAACATAGCATTCGTCACCAAACATCTTGCGCATACACTCCCTAGCAAAACGGACTTGCGGAACAAAAAAATCGCCAACTCATAGAGGTTGTGCGAGCCTCACTATTTGATATGCGGATGCCTCGTGACTACTGGGGTGAAGCTGTACGTTCTGCTGCTTATTTGATCAATCACACACCCTCTCGTGGCATTAACTTTCAAATTCCTATATAGAAACTTCAAGCCCTTGTCCCCACACCTCAGTTACCCAACCTTGAGCCACGAGTGTTTGGCTGTACCACCTGTGCTCATCTTCCTGGAACATCATGGGGAAAACTTGATCTTTGTGCTGTCTGGTGTGTTTTTGTTGGCTATGCAGAGTTCCAAAAATGGTATCGTTGCTATGACCCCCTCACCCATAAGATGTATGTAACACAGAATGCCTCATTTCACGAAACTCAACCGTATTTCACCTCACTTACGTGCCCCCTTCAGGGGGAGAGTCAACAGTACTATCGGGAAGAGTGCACTCATTTAGATGGTGACCATGATACTATTACACAACTGGACATACCAGACTGCGACTGCGACTGTGATACTACACAAATGGATATGCAGCTCATAAACCGTGATAGTAGTGGCCAGATGGACATGGACAATACGCATCTCGAACACAATGAAACTGATGATGATATACCTACTAGTGGCTAACATACAGATGTACACAACTCATTCAATGAAAATCAGCCATCAAATACCAATGTTAGAGACAAGGGGGCTTCACCAAGTGATGATCGTGATATTACAATTTTCCATCATCACCAATGGCTACCAACTTGAATCCAGTTGTGACTCCTTAGGTATCTTCTATCTTAGAAAATGTAGAGTGTAGGTATCCATAGAGATCAAATCGAGGAATTCCTAAACGATAATATAAGCCAGATATGAATTTTAAAGCCAAATATCTAGTAGCTAATTATACCTCTACCCATCGGTTGTCAAGATCTTATGCACTAACTATAAATCAATTATCCTCCGTATCTATTCCTAGTAATTTGCGGGAAGCTCTGGCCGACCCAAAGTGGAAACAAGTCATGAATGATGAAATAGAAGCTCTGTAAAAGAACTCTACTTGAGATCTTGTTTCCCGACCTCAAGGAAAGAAAAGTGTAGGATGCAAGTGGGTGTTTACAGTCAAACTTAATCCTGATGGAAGTATTGGTCGCTATAAGGCTCGATTGGTGGCAAAGGGATATACTCAAAAGTATGGGATTGATTATGGGGATATCTTTCCTCCGGTTGCAAAATTAAACACGATACAAAATCTACTCTCACTTGTAGCACATCTGGATTGGCCTCTATGCCAATTTGATCTAAAAAATGCTTTTCTTAATGGGACTTTGGAAGAAGAAGTTTACATGGACCTCCCACCAGGAACAACATGCTCAGGCAAGGTGTGGAAGTTGCAAAAAACATTATACGACTTAAAACAATCACCTCGGACATGGTTTGGAAGATTCTCAAAGTCCATGAAGATGTTCGGATACAAACAGAGTAATGCAGACCATACTTTATTCATCAAACAAAAAGGGGGTAAAGTGACTGCTCTTATTGTGTATGTTGATGACATGGTGATAACAGGAGATGACATTGATGAGTTGGTAGCTCTCTAAAAATACCTTGCAACAGGGTTTGAATTAAAATATCTTGGCAAATTGAAGTATTTTTTGGGCATTGAGGCTTCAAGATCCAGACAAAGTATTTTCCTATCTCAACGAAAATATGTGTTGGACCTTTTAACTGAGACAAGCATGCTTAATTGCAAACCAACCGAGACTCCAATTGAAGTAAATCATAAATTGACAAGTCATGGTGATCAAGCTCCGGCAAATAGAGAAAGATATTAACAGTTGGTTGGTAAGCTAATTTACTTGTCACATACCCAGCCAGATATAGCTTATGCAGTGAGCATTATGAGTCAGTTCATGCATGCACCATGAGAAGATCATATGGCTGCTGTCTATCGAATACTAAGGTATCTCAAATCAGCACCAGAAAAAGGGTTGCTATTTAAAAAGGGGGACAACTTGGAGATCACAGGTTATACAAATGCGGATTGGGTTGGAGATCAGACTGATAGACGATCTACCTCAGGGTATTTTACATTAGTTGGAGGTAACTTAGTAACATAAAGAAGTAAGAGACAAAAGGTGGTAGCACGGTCTAGTGCAGAAGCAGAATTTCGAGGAATGGTGCATGGAGTTTGTGAGTTGTTATGGGTAAGACATGTATTATAAGATATAGGAATAAACCATCCAAAACCCATGATGTTATACTGTGATAACAAGGCTGCCATTGCAATCTCAAATAACCCAGTACAACATGATCGAACTAAACACGTAGAAGTGGATCGCAACTTTCTCAAAGATCACTTGGCCTAGCAGGCAATAAATTTTCCGTTTGTTGCATCTCGAAATCAACTCGTCGATATTCTTACTAAAGCAGTGTTTGGGAAAACTCATCATAACTCATTTGACAAGTTGGGAATGATAGATATATTCGCCCCAACTTAAGAGGAAGTGTTGGCGTGTGTTATGACGATATTCAAGGAGTGAATCATGGAGATGATCTGTATATATATGGAAATGAGATAATTGTGGAGAAATTCTATAACTAATAAATTAATATTAGGATACAGCTTATAGATTAATATTAGGAAACAACTCTAAAACTTCCCAGAAGAACGAGATTGTGCAAGTGTATATATGCAAGTACACTAATAAATAAAATAACAAGCTATTCATTGTCCCAGTATTCTTCGGTACTCTTCAATCTGACATTATTGACTGTTCCAAACAAATATGTGCATTGTCCAAAAACTTTTTGAGTAATTATAGAAGTGATCCATCTTTATAATGATTACTATGATGAATACCATTCTCTTGCGTATTTATGCAATTCTTGGTTTCATTGAAAATTTGAAGCTGTCCTGGTTCCCTTTCTTTTTGACACTGATTGGATGGGGAGAGAAGTGTATCATGGAGATCCAACGGTGAGTTCGAGTGGAGTGAAGTTGTATTGTATGATCGTGGTGTCAGAGAAGGTGCTTTTGGTTGGCTATTGAATTCTATAAGAACTCAAAGTTGAACATCAGTAATTTCGATGCTTGGCACGCTTAGTCTATCTTAAGCCAAAGGTCTAATTTACTGAGGAATTATCTAACTTGGTTTGCAACCTAAAAAATATGCTCTTGCAATTGGTTATGTGCAAAAGGCAACATGCGGTAGAACTTTAACACCAAGATTTTTATTTGAAGATCTAAGTAGGTATCTTGTGCAAATAAATAGTTTATACAAGGTGGGATAAAAAGAGAGATTATACAAAAATTTACAAGCAGATCCAAGAGTCTAAATTTTAACAAACGATTTGGGAAGGTAAAATGATGTAGAAGGAAGATAAGAATCTGGATTCGTTTGGTTTCATCGTCTAAGTTTCTCTGAATTTGCCCTAAATTCCCATTATCTATCTCATGCCATTTATCAACTCCCTAATGCACCAGTTCAGGTGCTTTCTGAAAGTAAGTCTAATTTCTTAATCCCAATACAGGGTAGAAACTGAAAAAGTTTACAAGGTTTTGTAAGTCATTTACTTGCAGCTCAAAATCCCATTTTGTTCTAACACAACATAGTTGTACTTGCCGGCACAATTTTAAAGTGTCTCTTAAACACGACGTCATTTTAGACCAAGGATAGAAATGAGTTAGGCTAGACCACACCGCCCAGACGCCCTGATAGTTTTATTTTTCACAAATTTTAAAAAAATAATAAAGTATAGCCTTTGGAAAGCCAAATCACCCACCGTTATTCATCTTCTCCGTGTCGAAACTTTCATGTATTGATCGTAGAGGGAAAGAGAATTGTAATTTGAATCTTCGAGAAATAAGAGATCGTCCTCTGAAATTCTCTTTTCTCTCATTGCCATGGACTCGCATCACGCCTCTCTTGGTCGACGAACGGTACGCTTTATGCCTTTAATTTATAGCAAAATCTAAAAGGAAATATCCTTCTTTTGAGCTTATTTTATTGTTTGTATCAGTTGGAAGAGATTCGGCAAAAGAGAGCAGCAGAGAAATTAAGCAAAACTTCTTCTGGACCAGATCTTACCAAACCTTCCATCCCTATCGGTAATCGGTCACCTTTTAGCTTACTCTTCTGTTTTCCCTCTTTTTTACAATTTTGTTTCGTTGACAGATAATTCGGGAATGAAAAAATCCGAGAGCGGAAATCGACTCTCTGAGGTACTTATTTGATGAAACATGTTTTTAATGCATGAAATTTGATGTTCCTGAATTTTAGTGATTGTCATTGCCTTACGGAAAAGAATTATGACATTCTCAAGTTCTTTCAGGATGTCTAACTTTATTAGTGAATTAACAAATCTGTTGGAGCAATGTTCTTTATGTTGTCTTTTTACAGAAAGAACTTGTATAATTATGTTCGATGTGGGAGGATTCGTAAAAATGTTATTTTGTTTTCATTGTTATCAAACAATTTTATTTGTTTGCAGATAGATATTAGTAGTTTGGTGTCTCAACTAAAAGATCTGCAGAAAAAGAGTGCAGAATTGGAGGAAAGTAACAAGACATTATCTTTAAAGGTATTGTTGGTACATTCATTGACAGTTTTCAGTTATAACGCAGACAAGAAAGGGTTTGTGTTAAAAGATACTCTATGAATGGATTCAGCTTCAGACAAAGGATTTTGAAAATGAAGCATTACAGAAGCGCTTGAATGATCTGGTAAAAAGAATTTCTCTCTGTCTATTTATGTCTTTGTCTGTATCAGTACCAGCATGTGTTTCTTTTTTCCTGTTTCACCTTCTCCTTCCCTTTCTTCAAATTTTTTTATCATTTTTGACATATGGTTGCAGAGTATAGATTCTGAGATGATATCTAACCTCTTAAGTTCTCAACAATTTGTTTTTTGTATACATTTCAGGAGCAAAACACTGTCCCATCTTTAAGAAAAGCACTCAAGGATGTAGCTATGGAGAAAGATGCAGCAGTTATTGCACGGGTAAGCTTAATGAGGTTACATATTTTTTTGTTCACCCTCAAAAAAAAATCATAAACTGTCATTTTTTAGTGCAGGAGGACCTTGCAGCCCAGCTTCGAACAGTTAAGAAACGGCTAAAAGAAGCAGAAGAAGAACAATACAGAGTATGCATTTAGCTTTTGTTTTATATTCTTCATATCAGCTTAAGCTTCTTGATTCTGATAACTATCTTGGAAAGGCTGAGGAAGATGCAGCGGCCTTGAGAGCGGAATTAAACTTGATACAGCAACAAGCAATGAACAATCCAATTAGTGGAATGGCATCTATGGGTATAGGATTGGATCAAGTGCAAAGCTTGGAAAAAGAGTTGGCCACTTTAAAGTCTGAACTGCAGGTTAGAATCTTGTTCTCCACATGTATGTTGAATTATCAGTTTATAATGCTCTTACGGTGGATAGGCATTTGTAGCATGAGTCATTATTGAGGCAGCAAGAGCAAAAACAATTAGCTGAGGAGCAAATACGAGTGTCTGCTCTTATGTCTGAAAAGCAAGAGTTGGAGGGAAAATTGGCAGCTATATCCTCAAGGACCTCAGGTACACCCTTGTAGTAAGTCCCCAGTAGCCTGCTTGCATCGAGGGCTATTAATACAATATAGGTTAACTATTTTTATGCATTTAGTAGGTCATATATGCACGAAGTATCACGCCCTGGCCAATTGTTTACATATTATTTTCTTTTATATCATTCTTTTAAGTTAGTAATTCCAGCTCCTGTATTGCAGAAGTATCAGAGAAGGTAACACATAGGGCTTTGTCGTTGGTAAGAGAATGTCTTTAATTGTTTTTTAGCTGCTTGTTTTGAAATGTGACTGGCTTATTTACTTGATGCTTGACCTCTCTGTGATTATGGAGGAATTTCTTCTTGAGATTTTGAAGTTTTTGTGACAATGGATAATTGTTTTTTATATCATTATTTTAGGAAGATCGGGAGAATTTTGAGAAGCATATCCATGATATGGCTGTGGTGATTGAGAAATTGGAAAATAGTAGACAGAAACTTCTGGTTGAGGTATAGCTTTTTCTTTCTTGGTAATTTCCTTAGTGATATGCTACGAGGAGATCTATCATGTTATGGTGACCTAGCATGGGAACTCTTTTGACAGATTGATTCCCAATCTTCAGAGATAGAAAAACTTTTCGAAGAAAACTCAAATCTTGCATCTTCTTATCAAGAGGCAAAAAACACAGCCAAGCAATGGGAAAATAAGGTGAGGCCACTGTTATGAAATTTTTGTTCAACTCGTCTCTGTTTTCTTGGAAGACCGGAATTACTAAAATGACTTATTTGTGACACTGGGTGAGCATCATAATTTTATGCCCCAAAATTTTGTGAGGACTTACTGTTTGTAATTTTCATATTTTTAAAGTTATCCTTTTTATGGTTATTTTTATTATGAATCTGCCTTGTATCTTAAACCTTTGCAGGTAAAGGACTGCCATAAGCAAAATGAAGAGCTTCGTAGAACTCTTGACAATTTAAGAACAGAACAGGCTACTGTACTATCTTCAAACGCTCAGGACATCAATAGAGGACCAGTGGAACCTAAAGATGGGCCTATACCTGGTTCACAGGCATCTGAGTCAGAAATTCTTGCCCTCAAGGTTAGTAAGCACAGGAAGGAGGACTTGTTTTCCTAGTGTTATACTTCTTTCATGGTCTCTTGTAGTAGTCCCCACTGGGGCATACAATTGCCAGATATGAAAAAATCATAACTAGTGGTTCAAAAGTTGTCATTAGTATCGCATGGTTACTGTATATACCATTTTAGGGTCAACTTGCCAAAGAGCAAAGTAGAGCAGAAGCATTATCAGGGGAGGTCATGCAGCTATTAGCAAAACTCCAACAATCAACTCAAGCATACAATGAGCTTGGACGCCTGTAAGTTATTTTCTCGGTCTTTTCTCGATTTTCCCCAACTTTGCGTGAATTGATATGTTATATGGTTTAACATGGTCCAACATTTGCCTTTGCAGCTATAAACCAGTGCTTAGGAACATCGAAAAAAGTCTCATCAAGATGAAGCAAGATGGTTCTGTGACTGTTCAATGAAAAAAGAAAGCAGCGCAGGGAAAAATTTTGCTTCTTGTTTTTGTTTATTCCGCCCCTTGCAAGCAACATTGGAATGTATCTTATCAAATTACCGTATGAGCAGATCTTTTGTAACGTGATGAGACAGAGAGCACCAGGTTATTAACTATCAAGTGCACAAGCACTACTTTCTTTGCCATTATACTCGATTATGCTCCGTTGTATCAATCAATTATTGCGGATTCCTTTCTGTTCCTAACTGATTTTAAGGGTTCCGGGCGAGTTAATTGCCTATTTGTTCACGAGAGGTTACCATACTTTCCAGGGTTTGAATTTAATGGCCATTCCCATCTATACTAAACAGCTCATATAAAAAGATCTGGACTTACTGTTGAATAATTGTGTAGACCAATTATTGATCTCTCTATTGTCTAATAAAACTATGAAAGGAAAACAAGAAGACATTAGTTGTGGCATAGCATCACCAATAATCCCCACAGGAGCAAATGCCATCTCGAAAGTGGTGAAACCGATTGACATCCTTTAATAGAATCTCCTTATTTGTGAACTTTGAGATAAATTTTGTAAAGGAATGACAATCCTCACATAATCTCAGATTTTTGGTAATCCTGATGATCTCCCCATTGCCGGTATTGATAAGTCCAAAAGCAACGGCTAGTTTTTCGCTATGACCCAAAACAATCTTCTCCTTTTCCTCAGCGTCAAGATCATAAAGCACCACTTTCGTCTGTGGCACATAGCCTTTCTCCTTCATCTCCATCGACAATTTAACCAACAAAGCATGAAGCTGCTCAATTTGCGGGTTAAACTCGTCTGCAGACACAAATGAATACATTTTCCTTTTAACTTCTATCCAACTGCGACCTGAAACTTTCTGCAGTCCTCGAGCTTCTATGAGCCTTTTCACTCTTTTTACCTCATTCCACATTCCAGCTTCTGCATAAATGTCTGCGAGAAGCACATAATTCCCAGCATTTGTGGGTTCAAGCTTGAAAAGCCTCGTGCTTGCCCTCTCTGCAAGCTTAACGTTACAATGAATCCTACATGATCCAAGAAGAGAACCCCAAACCTTAGGTCCTGGTTCAATCCTCATTTCCTCTATCAGTTTAACTGCTTCATCTAACCGATTGGCACGTCCAAGAAGATCCACCATACATGCATAATGCTCTATACTAGGGTAGATACCATGCTCTCTTCGCATTGACTCAAACAGCCTCTGCCCTTCCTCAACAAGTCCTGCATGGCTGCAAGCTCCCAACACACTTACAAATGAAACAGGACTTGGCAACACGCCTTGGTCTATCATTTCCTCAAAAATTTGGATCGCTTTGTCCCCAAACCCGTGAACCCCATAACCAGAAATCAAAGAATTCCATGAAACAACATCTCTCCTGTCCATCTGATCAAAAACATGTTGCCCTAATTCAAGCTTACCACATCTCGCATACATTACTATAAGGGCACTTATAACAGGCAATATATCATCAAGTCCCCTCCTAAGAATGTAGCTATGGAGCAGCCTCCCTTGCTCTAAAGCAGCAAGTGCAGCACAAGCTTGCAGCACGCTGACCATTGTCACAGAATTTGGGCTTGTATCTCGTGTTTTAAGCATCATTTCGCTGAAAAGCTCCAATGCCTCAAAGGGCTTCCCGTTTTTAGCATAGCACGCTATCATAGCGCTCCAGGACACAACATTTTTCACATGCATCTTACCAAAAACGCAGCCAGCATATGAGACGCAACCATATTTCGCGTACATATCAACCAAAGTGGTCATAATGTGGACATGATCCCCATATCCATGCCGCAGAATGTGGCCATGAATCTCCTTTCCCTTGCTCAGCAATGACATCAAACATTCCGATAGCACACAAGCTTTAAGCACGTAAGTGTAGGTAAAGCCATCCGAGGGAACGCCGATAGAGTTCATCCGCCTATACATATCCAACACCTCTTCTCCACAACCAACTAGATTAAGCGCTCGAAATAAAGCATTATACACATAAAGAGTTCTCCTCTGGGTTTTATCAAACACCTTGCGCGCATGATCAATCATATCGAAATTAGAATACATACCGATGAGTTTAGTGGCCAAGAAAGGGTCTTGATCGAATCCATTTGCGAGAAGGTGGCGGTGAACGTGTTGGGCATCAACAACAGACTTGTGGTGAGTGCAAGAGAGAAGTAGAAGCTCATAAGTACGTTGGGTGGGATTGGGCTCGCTAGACAGTAGCTTAATTGCTTGTTTAAGGTCGCCCTGCTTGCATAAAGACTGAATTAATTGATTGTTATTGGCTGCCGTGGTAGTTGGGTTCAAGGCTATGGAACAAATCACTGGTTTTACAAAGGAACGAGATATGCAGTTCACCTGCAATGGGGGATGAGTGTGTTGAGGGGAGTGAAAAGCCCACATTGAGAGTGAGTGTCTAAAGCTTCTTACCACCGATGAGAACGGTCTTCAAGTTTCATGGTAAATTAGATTTTTTGAAGAAATTTCAAGTGCTTTTTGGTGGCAGCTGCAATTGACCAGTCAAGAGACGGCAAGTGCTTTTTGGTGGCTGCTGCAAAACTCTTTTTATCTTCTTCCATAACCATACATACAGGAAATGAAGTCGGTGGATTTTTATTCGCTGGGAACGGAAATAGACTTTGGAAATGGAGGTGTTCATAATAATATTAAACACGTCATGTTCATGTAACAGATTCAATTCAACACGTCCTTCCCAGCTGCTGTCTCATTTAAGACAAATTTCTATACCAAAAAGAAAATTTGCTTATTAATTTTTATTTGCATAATATTTAAACCAAAATATACATTCACTAGGCTGTTATGGCTATCATAAGTAGGCTTTTATTTATTATAAACTCAAATTAGCTAACTTGGAAACCTATCGATCTGGCAGGTAGGCAACATTGCATAACAGAGAAACGACCATTGGGCATCCATATCCATTATGGTAACCGAAAGCAACGACGGAGGGATTCATTCACTTTCTAAGGCACGAACTACATTACAAGCGTTTAACCGGCAACAACAATGTCCTTCAAGTTCTAAGGATACAACAAAATCCGGGACAAAGTTCACTGTACTTGAAATGAAGTTTTAATCCACTTCGTGAAGTAGAGCATCATATTCTGAAAGGGGTCTGATCTCAAATTCACACGCTTAATACCAGACATTCTGCAATGCATAGAAAGAAACCGCATGGTATCTTCTAAACTAACACTAAACAGTTGCAGGGTCATTAATCACACCCAAAAAGTCGTCCTTTATGGTGCCAATGCAAAACTGCAAAAATACAAAGAGAAATGCCATTAGACTTCATCACAAATCATATACTGCGCATGAGTAACAAGGATAGAACTTCAAAATATCATGGCATTCTTCAAGGTTTCAAAATTTTCCTCAGCTCTTTTAAGGTATCAAACACATAGAAACAATTATTTATACAAAAACAAAAAATCAACGAGAAACCCAAACTGATGGGCACAACCGCCAGTGAGGCCAGCCATCAACCCAACCTGGATCCCCTGGAATAAGTTCTAGGTTGCGTAAATTAACTTTAACCCAAAACATAGGTTCACATACTAAAGCCCCTGACCTTTGACGAGAAAGAAAAAATGGTAGACATATCAACCACTAAGCTGCAATAAACTTAAAAAACTTACAATTTCTGTTGCATCAACTCGAGTTCCAATGATCTTTAGTCGCACTTCACAGTCCTTTTGAATTTTAACCTGAAAAACAGCAATAAACCATTCAAATAAAAATGTTAAGAAACTCATTCTCTGTCAAGTATAAGGTGGAATCAAAGCATACTGATCCATCAGAAGTTGTATAATTTGGCATATCCCCAGACTGAAACTCCATGTCATCTGGTATCAGCTACAAAACACAGAAAGAGAACATCAGTACATAATGCATACGAGATGAAATTATAAAAGCCTATAATTTCGAGTGTCAGACCATTCCGCTTCATCCTCAAGAGCATGAACAAAGGAAAACTTGCAAATTTTTTTATAGAAGATCAATGCAAACAAACAGCAATGAGAAGTCCTGAAGCAAGAAGGGAACCCTACCATAGCAATCCCTCATCCTAGAAACTAAGGTCTGGAGTTCAGTAACAGAAGAGGCTGGGTAGGGGTCTTGGTAATCGCCCATAAATTGGTCCAATAAGAGCCAAAAGAAAAAAGATAAGGAACAGCCTTTTTGCAAAACTAATTTAGGACAGAATACTGAAAAGATAAGCCTAGAATGACAGGCAAAGAGAAGTGCCTTTCGTGCAAACTGTCCACAAACTTCATAAGAAAATTTTCAAGTCCCCAAAACCTTAACTATACTACTGATAAGACTCACAAAATCAGACAAGTGGAAAAGCAAAGTGCGGTAACCCCCACCCACCCCCCTCTCTCTCTCCGCTTGATTCTCTTTCCCTTGTTGCTCACAAAATCAAAAGAAGGAAAAGCCGACCAACAAAGCAGGACTTTCAACTGGAAGACAACCTTCCTCCAGAATATATTCAACACACGCATATCTACTAGGGTAGCCAACATCATGTCACTGAAAATGATTATTCTAACTGCAACTTACAAGAGTCAAAAATTCATGAATATAAAGAAAAAGCACAATGCCCTAACACAAAGTAAGAGATGAAGCTCAAAATCCTGTTAGGGACACGTTATCAAACATTACGCAAAACTTACATGGTTTGAAACGAAAATTTGAACAGGCCCAGCTTCTGCAAAAAAACCCATCTGCATGAAATGTGAATAGAGTTATAAATTGACCACATTACAAGTCCACAACAATTTATATGCAACACTGAAATCACTTGATTAGTAAGAGAGGGATGCATACCTTGTTCACCATGGTAACAACAGCTTCCAGTATCTCTCCTTTAAATGGTCTGAATACAACACACTGGTACTTAACAGGAAATGTCACAAATCCTGTCCCATCTCGGATTAATCCTTTTCCAATGTTCTCTATGCCTGTTATTGCCACCACAAACCCATGTCTTCCACTGCCAATATCTAGAGAACTTTTTAGTTGGTTATTCCTAGACTATTTTTACTAGTTAAAGAATTATCAATCACAAAGCAGTTTAAGGAATGCTGAAACGATGATTTGCGCTTAGAGCATCATGAAACTCAAACACATGTTATATTGAAAATAAGTGGCACCGTATAACAAAAATGGCATAAAACATTAAAAAAAAGGGGTCTTGTCGTCATTCACCACTAAAAATGTGCAAAAGTTTTCATTTTCAACCATCAGAATCAATGATTTTTTAATTGGCTTTCAGTTTCAACCATCAGAAAGATTGATCTCTGAACTGGTTTACTAATCCAATGACAAGCATTCATTTTGAGGTATTTGCGATGTAAACAGTATTCTTCCCTTTTCTAGCTGAGATAAATATGAGGGCTTCTTAGACTCCAAATTACAGCAAATTGTTCACATAAATAAATAGGACTGACAACAAGGTTTTCTCTAAGCAAGGCAATTCTGGTCAACTCATATCATATGTTGCTTCAAGAGTTAGAAATATCATCCAATGGACTTCCTTTTCCTTCCCCCTCTCAGGTCTACACGGAGAATAAGCAGAAGGGCCCAAAGACCCTCATGTTTTCTCCGGTCGCTATTCCATCTATTAACAACCAGTCAGCCCAAACAATCAGTCACATAATTATTTCTTCAACAAATCAGTGCCTTTAAACAGAAGCAGATTGGGCAGTTAAAGAAAGTCCCTTATTTACAGGGGAAAAAAAATATCGCACCGTCAATTAAATAGGAGCAGAACGAATTGTGGGTCTGATAAAGTAAAGAAGAAGAAGTAAACCTGCAAGTGCCCTCGACATCTTTCATGAGCTTAGCTGCGAGATTCTCTCTGAGATTGCGACCAAAGTAGCGAGGATGCAGTTGCATGTTCCTCTCTAATATTATATGGAAAAACATTCTCTTGCTTTTCACTCTTTTACTCTCGTCTTCGAACCCTTCTTTTCTCTCAGAGGTCTCCAAGAGAAAATAGGAGCAGAGAAGCCTACCTCTCGTGCTCGTGTAGTGTTTTGTATTTTTAGCCTATGAAATATGTTTTGAAGCTTTTCAATTCTACTTTCGCATTACTAATAAATCATAGGGTTCAATATACAGCAAGAGAAGAAGAAATTCCTATTGGGTCTGATAAAGTAAAGAAGAAATTATGGCACTCATATTTGCCTTGTTGGGCCCCTTGTAACGACTGTCAGTGTCTTGACATTTCAACCACAATGTAAACTTTAATGGCTTGTTTGCTTTGACGGAATGGCTGTTGTCTCGTTTGTTGATTTTGCGTTTGGTTAAAAGTAAGCTAGGAATAACTAATGATAAATGTTCTAAAAATTGAACTGGTGATTGAACCGGAGAAGTAATTAATTCAAGGGTCAATAGTTTAATCAAAATTTAATCGTGATTAAACCGGTGACTAATAAATATATAAAATTTTATTTTATATATTATATATAAGATAATTTTTAAATATAATTTTTAATTATTTATCTAACTTAAACCTTCAAACTTCAAAACATACAAGTTTTTTTTAAGTTCACCAATACAACACAAAATAAGATAACAAAACTCACTAGTCATATTTCATCAAAAAGATTAAAAAAAGATCAGTAATTATAATATTCATTCACTATAGTTGTAAAAGTTTTGATTTTTAAAGAAAAACTATTTATTTTAAATGAACTGGCCAATTTTTTCTTTCACCGGTTCAACAGTTTTTACCGGTCTGACCTCAAAATGAACGGATCAATCACTCACAAAAAATAAGTGCTAAACCGAACCGTTTCATGCTCCGATTCACCGATCCAACCAGTCGGTTCGGTCTGGTTTTCAAAACACTGCTAATGATATGGAATATACATTTCATAAATTTGAGGAATAGCAAATATTCTTCTCTACCTATCTTTTTCTATTCCAAGAAAACTTATTCTTACGAAGACATTTTTATCCTTCGACGTCTTCACTTCGACCTTCCCTCCCGAAGCTTCTTCTTCTCTTCTCTAGATTCACAGTTGCCAATTCACTGAAATCTAATCAAATCTCTTTTAACCTTTTGAGACAACTGCTCCTCCTTCCTCTCCAGCCTGTTCTCGTACGACCCACTTGAGAAATCCGTAATCTTTCTTCTTCAGCGTGATTCTTCCATAAAAGGTAATTCATAAAATTACTAATAATAAGAATAACAATAAGTAAAAAATTAATAATAATAATAATAATAATAATAATAATAATAATTTTAATTTTAATTTTAATTTTAATAATAAGAAGAAGAAAATTAAAAATACAAATATAAATATAAATAATTAATAAGTTTAATAAAATTTATAATAATAAGGAATTTATTAATAATAAAAATAAATATAATTAATAAAAATAATAAAATTTATAATAATAAAGAATTTTTTAATAATAATAATAATAATAATAATAATAATAAATAGAACTAATAAAATTAATAAGAAGAAGAAGAATAAGGATAATGATAAGGATATTTTTGTCTTTTTGTTAGTTATTCTTTTGTCATTCCAAGTTTATATATTAAATCTAAACATTGGCATAGAAATTCTTTATCTATTCCATTCCTTGAACCAAACAAAATAATACCCATTCTATTATATTCCTCATCTTTTCTATTCTTAAGAATAACTATTCTATTCCTTATCTATTCTATTCTTTGAACCAAACAGCCCATAAGTGTTATTAACTTATAAGGGGAAATTTCTACCAAAGGTTAAATCTATTAGGCATTGGCATCACTATTTAAACGATAGACAATTTCAGTCAAAATTGACTATAGAAGCTCAAATTCCTATTAGAGTATAAGGTGCCTACTTCCTGTCAACAAACATAGCTTCCAAAGATCTTTGGGTATGAATTTAAAGTTTTGTGTAAAAGTGGAAAAGGAAGCTTATTAGATAATGCCTTATCTAAAATTTCCAAAGTTATACCTTTATTCAATGAAACGAAGGATATTTAGGATAATGATTCATACACCAAGATATCATTAGCAAGTTTCAAAAGGGTTTTATTCCCTATAGCTTTTATGAATGGAAGGGGAAGTTGCTAAGATGGAAAGAAAGGCTATTAACTGGGTTCAATTTTTCTTTGAGGACTATATTATTATCTTTAGTATATGATAAGATTCATGGAGAACACTCTAGTGTGGCGAACGTTACAAGAAGTTGTAGAGCTTGTTCTATTAAAAGGGATTAGCTAGAGATTTAGGACACTATATTAGACAATGTATCATATGTCAAAGAAGTAAGGTGGAACTAATAACTTATTTTTACTCTACTACAACCTTTACCTGTCCCTAAAAATGTAAACTAAGATCTCAATGATTTTTCATAATGGTTTCCCTAATTTAAAGGGGAGGTGTTGAGAAAACATCTAAACTATATATCCAAACAAAGGTTGTTCTTCATATAACCACAATTACAATCAATCAAGCTAGAAAAGGTTAATTAATTGAGCTAGATGCATACTAATAATATGTTTTGTGCTATTTCATTTTGTAACCAACTTTAATAAGTTATTTTAGTGTTTCATTTATTTTGGGACTTATAAACTTATTTTGAAGACTATATAAGTCTTTTCCTTCATTGCTAAATAATAATTTATGGAACATCTACTTTATTTTGTTTCAATTGAGAGATTTTTTGTTCTTAATTTCACTAACTCAAAACCTATCAAAGTCCTCTTTACAACATTTTAAATCCTTTATAGATTTAATTCTTAGAGCTCTATAACCAAAAAAGTCGATCCAATTACTTAATTTATTTATCTTGTTGAGATTTCAATCTTATTTATGAGTTCTTTACAATTTTTTAATACATGGGTTCATATGAGGAGGTTACTCATTCTTGTAGGACTTGCAGATTTAATAAATATTCACACTTTATAACCTATTTTTTGTAACTTAAAAATTTAATTCCTAAAAAGAATGGAAAAGCTATAAATGGAATGAGTACAAAGCAAGGGAATAGCTCAAGAGAACTAGTTCAACTGGAGTAAGGTTTTACAAAGTCATGAACCTAGAGGTGTTTGGCTAGTTAAAAGCTTTAATCTTTATTATTTTTAGAGTCTTATATGAGGGCTCCCTAGTTATTTAGTGTATCACTGAGTGAGCAATCCTGGTTATTCATGTGTTGTTCCTAAGGAGGTTCCATCTTTTGGTTGTTTCAAAAACCCCAAGGAGGTTTCAAAAACCCCAAGGAGGTTTCAAAACTCAAATGTAGCCTCTTGGTCTTGAAGATAATTATTTCCCTTATCTAAACAATCATGTGTATAAGAAAGGTCTGGTCTTATATGGCTTTTTGGTTGAATATTCTATCATTCCTCTCCTTTAATATTGCATGAATTGCACATCCAAAAGCTAACTTGAAAATCTTGTAATCTGTAATGTTAAGATTGTGAGAAGTAGCAATTTTATGTAACTGTATTGTTCCAACCCTAAACCTGGCAACATGCATTAGAGAGGGTAGTAGCCTCCTCCAAAGATTATTGGAGAATTGGCATTGGAAGAAGAGATGCTCCACACACTCATTCTCCTAGTTGCAAAAATTGCAGATTGGATTAATGTTGTTTAAATAGATTTTCAATCTATCCTTAGTGTTGAGATAGTGCATTGTGGTTGACCACACAATGAAAGACACTTTTGAGAGTCAACTCATTCTGTACCAATCTATACCATTTAATTTTTTGACCATGTGCTCTATATATCTCTTAATAGGGAATACTATAGAGATTGTATTATTTACGTATATAAGAGAGATAACAAGCGCAAGCTCTCCTCCTGGAAAATATCCAGGCCTAAACAATTCTTCACAATTGCAAAAACCACCCCCTTTTCTCTCTCAGTTCAGTTATATTTCTTCTTACACATTCTCTCTCCTTAACCACCTATAACAGACTCATAACAACCTGCTTATATGGCAGATTTTCCCTTCCCCAGCTTGCCCCTACAAATATAGGTTTTAATGGGCTTAGGCTGCTTAGGTAATATGGGCTGATCACTAGGAGAGATGCTAACATTGCTAGCAACTCTTGGCAAGAATTGTTGGTGAAGTTCCCATATTTATGCATGAGCCATTTAACCTTGTCTATTTCCTCTAAGTTAGGCTTGCAATTTGGAGTGTTGTCTTTTACCATAGCCATTTCTCTTGTATTGCAGTTCTATTGATCTGCTTGTATTATATCAATAACTAGAGCATTATCATAAACAATATGTCTAAAGTATTTGAGGTTTGGAATTAGATATAAAGTCCCTAAATTGTTTTAGTTGTCATACCAAAAGAAGGTAGACTCACCATCTCTAATCTTCATCTTTATTATACTTTTATAGAGGCACTCAAGGTAAGTATTTACATCATGGTTCAAGAAGAATAGGATTTCAATTTCTTTTTCCAGAAAATAACTTATTTTAGGAAATGAATATGAATGTATTGTACCTATGCTACTTTATCTGTAAAGATCCTCTATATTCATTTTGCTAACAATATTTTATTGGAGATCCTTATTGATTTAACACCTAATTCGCCTTTTTCCGGTGGCTTTCAAGTGTCTTGCAATTTAACTTTTGCTCCATTGTTGTTGTAGGGGCTACTCAACCAAAAGAACTTTAGAAGTTTTTCTAACTCCTTGATGAGTATCTTTAGATGGATAAAATGGGAAAGCCAACACACATACAAGTTGCTTATCCTTAAAAACACCTCCACACTGCAACTTAAGTAACTCATGTTTTTCTTATCAATATTTTCAGATTACATGGTCTGTCTAAAATAACTGTTAGTGATAAGAACTCGCTGTTTCTAGCATATTCAAGTAGGAATCTTTCAAGCTAAAGAGAGTTAGTCTATATATGTCGTCAATTTACTAACCACCATTTGAAGCAAGATAATAAAAAGACTCCTTAGGTCAGTATTAAACAACATACTCCTTACTGTAGGGCAAATCATAAGCTCTATCCCTCATATTATGATCCTTAAAGGTATTAAATAAAGTAAGAAAAGTGGCTTATTGAATCTTCTATGCTTTTTAGCTCAAAAAGCATGCATATAAGGTGTTTAAATTACATCTCCTAATTTGCCTTCTTTGTCAGCTATTGACCATCACTCTACAGCTGTGCTTGGCAGGAGGATGGATAAGAGAAAAAACAAAGCCAACATAGTTGTTAGTCCAGAAGTTATTTGGAAATTCCTATTTGATCTTTTAAAAGGGCTTCCAGATGCAAAGCTTTTGACAAAGGAGAAGGTCCTTCAAGTGGAGGATATTGCCACCGGAATTTGGGAGTAAAGAGCAAATTAATTTTGTCATTGTTAATGATAAAAAACGATGTCGTCAGCTTATATACTAGGCACCGTTTTGCTTAATTGGTGTTATTTTCACTTAACAAACTTGTATACATGGAGTTGGAAATTAGAGGTAAAAGCTGCTCATTCCTAGAAAGAATACTAATCATACTCATTAGTCATTACATTACAAGCTTAAATAAGAAAAGAGGGATGGTACAAGATCTACCACTGACCATGCAAGGCCTGCATATTGGAGGAATCTAATGCCAGTGTCCACATCAAATGAGTCCTGGAGTGAGAAGCAAAACAGCTTCTTGATATAACCTGATTGCCGGTTTTTATCAGTTACTGAACCATTTAGCATAGGGATGTAGCATGTTGATTTTATAGGGATCCCCAATGATTTTGATACTACGGGAAGAATACGCCTAGCTAGAGCTTTGCTGCAGAACTTCACTGTGAGAATTGTTGGTATTCCCACAAGTACTCTACCCAAAAACGTCAGGACTGTGATTTGTGGTGTAAATACTCGCGGCACAGCTTCATGGTGGAACTGATGAAAGGTTTGCTGGATACCCGCCACCTGAATAACATTATAAAGTAAAATGTCCTCTTTTAATTTTGAAACTGTAGTAACATTGGCCGGATCATCTATGGCCTATTATATTGGAAGCTCAACGAATGAAATAAAATCATCTTAATTGACATTTTCTCTATGAAATTGTGTCATGTTCTCTATCGTTATTCTACCTCTTGTCAAGGAATTGCATTACTGATCTCAAGTTTCTCTACGGCACCATCTAACGGATAGATGCATAAACACTCATGTTGTAATGCAACAGAAGCCACTAGTATAAGACTTTCTTCGCCTAGAAAACCCCCCTGCGTCAATTCAAGATCAGTATTCTTTCAAAGCCACCAATTTTTATTCTTCTTTACTCTGATTGTACCTCTGCTTCCTATATCCTCATTCAGTGTACCAAGGCATTGAATGATGTTAGTATTGACTACATTGAACTCACTTTCGAGACGTTTTTTATCTATTAAACATCAGAAAGTCAATCTCCGCTAACATGTTAATTCTAACCTGAGTACTGTTTTAAACTTTCCATTTATTCATCTTTGATGTATCAAGCAACAAAGATTTCAATCTTCATATTTCCATGCTAATAACATTTTCTAGAAGATGCTACTAGCTCCAACCACGTAATATAGTTGAGGAAGGAAGCTCTATAATTAAAAAAACATGCATCTCTGGAGTCAAATTGAAGAATGATTACTTACAATTCCAAATGCAACACCATCAAATGCTGTGTGATATTCAAAGCTTGGAGTTGGAAGCTCAGGAGTTGGGTACGCAAATAGAAACAAGAAGCTAAGAGCAGCCCAAAATGTAGTAACTGAAAATCAGATAGTGCATGCAATGTAAGGAGTCCAGGAAACCATAATATTGTCAATTCTTAAAAGTAAATGCAACGGCTTGATATCTACATGTTCAGAAGCTGAATCGGATATAACTGTCACTTAAATAAACCATGTAACATTAAATGGAAACCCATGTTGCTCATATTAGGGCCTCTTTCACCAAGAAAAACAGTTGAGAAATCAGCAATACAAATGAATTATACATTGCAACTAAGCTCCACATCAAACAAAGAGAGAAGGCCACCCTCTGAAGCTTACCATGAATGTCCATTTTAGGTAAGAAAGAACTATCCCACTGTTACATGTTCCTGTCCTATTGTTTTTGAGGCACTATCTAGCTTTTCTACAGGATCTCATGCCCCCATGATTCTTAAGAGAGTGATTGATGAAAAACTTATGATTGTCACAACAACAAAACTGCTTTCTGGCAGAAAAATTTCCAATCTCGAGGTAGATAACCAAAAGGAACACTATGTGATGTGATCCATGCTACCATGATATCAGTTGAACAAGGTCACAGCAATGAACACATTTCGAAGTGCCAAATCTGTATTACTCTTCTATAAGTAAACTATGTCTAATTGTATGGGCATCCTCCCAACTGTTCTTACTTGGCAACTTGCCAAGCCTCTTGGTTTCTAACTACTATTTTAGTATTTAGATTAGCATGCAAAAGCCCATTCCAGATGTTCCATAGAGTATACACATTTACTCGTATGGTAGACCAAAAAAGGAAACGTACAAATGGAAATAATTATTGTCAATATGGGTGACCTGTCAGAATATGCTAGTCTTTTAACTTTTCACCTAATTAAGTTATTGAACTGTCACTGCATATAAATTTTAGGTACATTAATTGCCTTGAAGATAATTTGGCAGGAAAAAAGTAAAGGGTCTACAAATAATTAGAATTGGATATTTGCATATGTAAGCTGGATATTCGCCTACCATTCTGTCCAGAGACAATAAAACTGTCAATGTACTCATTGACTGTCAGCCAGAAACAAAGAATGACCAATCCAATAAACAAGCCACCAATGACGTCAATTAAACTGTGCATGCCAAGGTATATCCTTCCTACCAAGTAACAATAAAATATCCGTTTGTCAGTTGACAACAAGAGAAAACAATCAAAGCTGTGAAGAACTTACAAAGGACAATTGCACTTACCTATACCAATTAGGCCGACTAGTACACAAACAATGGAAAATCCAACAAATTGCAAGGAGACGTCTTGTATTTGCGCATAAGATAGGACATAATGCAAAAGATACCTGGTGCATTGCCGTTTAAAAGAGAAATGAATAGAACTGTGCCAAAAGTTAAGCTAATGTAAAAGGAGATATAAAAAGCTATGTAGATTTTTGGACACAAGTTTGGAGCAACGTAGCATATGACAGCGTAATGAAGAATCATAACGACTGATAGGTAAGTTGTTAAGAAACCAACAAACAAGAAATTAAACCACAAACTTACATAATTGTTATAATCCTTCAAGACTTGGAGATATCTAAGCACAAACTCAACTCCACAAGCATATATTCTTGAAATATTAAGATTACCTATGAATCCGGTTCAAATTTCTGACATACAATCGATGTTTCTAATCTAGCAATATTTCCCTTGAAACAATGGATTAGAGCCTAGTATACTTTCAACATCTTTTTCCTCCAAGACAACTACATAAAGTACAGAACAATGTGGAAAGGTGAATACCCAGATAAGCATACTGTGTTAAGAGTGTGGGAAGATGGCAATCCATATTCCAAAGCATTGTCTTCCTCATCCTTTGTAGCAGTTATCCTCCTAACAGGTGGACAACTAGGTCTAGGAGCTGATATTACATCCTATAACACAAAAGAGAAAAATAAGTTAGGAACAAAATACGGTTAATTTTGCTACTCCCTTAGAATGAAAGAACCTATACGCAAATATTGTATTAACCAACGATGGGAAGAAAGAGGCCACCTTTATGCAGTTTCCTATATAATCGCAGAAAACCATCAAAAGGGTCATTTGCCTAGCCAATTTGGTATGCCCACTCTACCAACATAACCCAAAAGCCATTGGAATTCAGATGCTGAGGTATAACCAACTACCACAAGTTTCAAATTCATCGCTAAGAAGATATAGAAAAAGTACCCAGAAAAGCAAAGGAAGGAAAGCAGTGTAGAAGGGTACAGAAACGACACAGGACAAAGCAGAGAATAGACCATCCAGAAAACCATGCTGGTAATTCTGCAAAAACCCAGAAAAACAACACAGGAAAATGAATAAATAAATAAATCAAAGCACACAAGTCAATAACCAAGAACAACAATTTTGGTTTTTGTTCATGGTAGAATATTCAAGTTCAAACCTGGATCTTGATGATCAAATGGGTGCTAGAAACGACATGTTGAGCCACCCATGGCTGAAACAAAGATCTAAGCTTATGGGTCACATTGAGACACGAAGCTACAACAATCCACAAACCAATACCACAAATAATCAACCCTTGCCATAATGCTACGTTTTCCATCATACTTCTCCCTCCCTCTCTCTCTCTTTCTCTCTCTCTCGCTGTGTATATTTGTGTGTGTGTGTGTGTGTATATGGTGGTCTGTGCGCGTATGGCAACAAGAGAGATGAGGACAAGAACAAGGATCACAGAAAGAATGGTGGTAGCGGAGAAAATTAAAGACAGAACTGGGAAACTAACTGGTCTCCTTGGGCTGAATTTTCAAAAAGTAATAAGTTTTGCGAAATTAAAAATATATATATTTTCTGGGTGCGTCTGACTGTTGGCACAGAAAGCGTCAATCCGGCGGCTGGTAACAATGAAACGAAGTTTATATGAACACAAAAAAACAAAAAAGAGAACTATAAAATAAAATAAAAATCTAAATTAAGGATTCATTCCATTCGCTTGCATTTTGTGTGTTAGTGCTTAAATATTATTGTATAAGATATTAATTTATTTAAATGAAATTAATTTGGATTGTAAAAATGTTGGTTAAAATCCTGAAGTTAAACTTACGGAAAATCTATCGAGTAATCGAAATGCCTTGTAATTCAGGAGCATTAAGTAGTTAGTTTAAAGCTTTAGTTTCCACGCATTTTCTTATGGCATATATTTCTACAAACAAAATATCTAAACGCAATGAGAACTTGGCAGAAAAACATCATCCATGTGTTTTGTTTTTACAATTTGATTAGAAAAGGAATACTACAAAGAACGGTTTCCTGCTTTCACGTGGGGTATGATGGGGTTGGGCAGGCTTAAATGCCCTTATGGTTCCAACTCAAGAAAATGAAAGACATACACATGATCATTTATTCCTGGGCTTGTTGGGATCTTAAATATGATCTCATTTAAACCCTTATCACATGATCATTTATTCCTCGGCTTGGTGGGATCTTAAATATGACCTCATAGAATTTTGTCTCTGTATTTTGTATTTTAATATATATATGTTAGTTACCCATTTCACTTTTGAAAATGGAACGCATGAAGTTAGGCTTACTTTTGATCCCACGTGAGAGACAGGCATGGCGATTTCAACCACAAACTTTGCCTTTGCACATTAATTATTTGACACCATTTTTCATTTGCTTTTCTTTCTATTTACTTTCTACGTAAATAAAGTGTTAGAGATAAGCAACTCCAGCATACTAAAATCATTTGCAATATGGGTGAACAAAATTCAAATTAAGCACACCGACAGTTTTTGAGCTGCTCTTGGTTTGTCTTTGAAAGAGAAACAAAGAAAAGAAAGGTGGGAGTATTGTTGTTATCTTATTGCAACCAGTGATGGTTTTTGTTTTTCTTCTTGGTCATGTGAAAACAAGTTAGTTGCAGAGTTTGTTCAGCTACAAAACCCTCTTCCCTTCATCACATGCTTCCTTAGGCCAGGGATATGAACATTCTTAATATAATGTCTCCAATCTATACCTCCCACATCAAATCCAAATCTCATCTTCTCATTTTCAGACATGCTCTCCATCAATTTTTGAGTGTTGCTGTTATCAAATCTGCATCCATATATATAATATTAGTCTTCTAATACTCCAAATCAGGAACGAAAAGCCTTCTCCTAAAGATTTGAGCTTTCTCTAAGTATTTATCAAGATTTTGAAAAGCATTTTACCGCTCTGGAATTGTTTACTTACCGGCCACCGTAGAAAGTGTAAGGCTCATAGATGTCGGCCAAATACTTGGCTTGCTCAATTGATTTTCGGCAGATAAGTTGATGTTTTTTAGACATCTTCTGATCCGATGTGGAAATTGCTGTAAACCTACTTCGCATAGTCACTTCATTGCAAAGATGAGCAGAGAAATCTTGCATGGAGCTGAAGAGCTTCATGAATGGCACGCGGATTGGCTTGCCTTTTGAGTCGACATAAGGTGAGTGGTTGTAGTGTTCATAGAGAAGTTTAGCTAAGTCCTTGAAAACAAGTGGATTTACAGCCGACGAAGCTATTTGGTACACACTGATGCCTGATTTTTGAGTAGTTCCATGTTTGGCAATTGCTGCCAAGGTTGCATTAACAACCATGTCTGCTGGTACCTTCAAGTAACAATATCATGAGGTTAATTCTCTGCTGTTTGTTTCATTTTTTGTCTTCCTTTTCTACTTTGATGATAAAAACATGTTACATACCACATCAAGTACCCCGTTTGGGTCTACCAAGAATCCTGTAAGCTGCCCCTTCCCATAATACAGTATTATTGGATCCATCATCCTGAGATGTCGCTTCATATGAACTCATCATATCATATGAAAGACGTTGGTTTTTACAATATTATTGATTAGAGATAAATACCTGTTTCCCTCCATCCATCCTGGAAAAGGTTCTTTGAAAGTACTCTCGATAACACTGGGTCGAATTATGACCACTGGTATATCTTCTCTCATCTTGTCGATCATCATCTCCCCCATAGCTTTTGTGAACACGTAAGTGTCTTGCCATCCATATTTTCTGGCCCTGTTTTTGAGCAGATCACATTAGTTGAACCATATTCCCATCAAGGCAAAAAAAAAGAAAAAGAAAAGAAGGATGCTGCAATCACCTCTCTAAGCCCAATGCTTTCATGTTTTGAGCCATTTCATTTTCTTGAAAAACTTCCCTGGAACTCAAAGCCATCTTAATCTCATTTTCAACGTCAAACATAGGTGGAAAACGTGGTCTACTCTCAGAGATGTAGTCTATGCAATCTCCAATGGAGAATGGCTTTTCCATGATTCTCCCCTGCCTTTGTCCATTAACATAAGCTGTAACCAAAGAAACAAAAGAATCAAGATAATCTTTCGGACAATGGAAGCCTGAGAAATTTCATTTATCTAAAAGGAAAAAAAACCTGTAGAGACTTGTAAGAAGAGCTTAAGTTTTTTAATTTTCTTGGCAAAGCTCATGAGATGACAAGGTCCAAGCGTGTTGATGTCAATAGCAACATCGTATCTGCAGTTACAAACTGCACAAGGTTATATGGAAAAATTTGCAGATAGGTAAAATAACGCAACTACCTTTCGTCAAAAGCTGTGTTAGCGGCGGAGTTGATGATCACGTCAACCTCATTTGCAATTACTTGAGATAATTCCTTTTCTATGCCAAGATTAGATTCACAAACATTTCCCACCACGGGAACTAGTTTGCTCAACATGAAAGCTTGATATGATTTTCCATATGTTTGCCGTAGGCATTTGAAAAGGTCCGCACATATGATCTAATATTCATATCCACGAGTTAAAATTCTGATCCACCCTTGAAATTGTAACCTATATATTAAGTGAACGGAGAAACGTACTTCACTTTTCAATCTTGCTACTGCAGATTCCTTGCTTTTTGCCTTGATCAAAAGGTATATCTTCCCAACATCAGGCGTGGTACGCAAAATCTTCTCGATGAGAACTGCACTTATTAATAGTCAAGATAAAGAAGATAGAAATCAACAGTTAATCAGAAAGAAGTTAATTAAGGAGATATTTCAGGGACAATCAGACCTTTGGCAAGAAAACCTGTACCACCGGTAATTAAGAAACCTTTCCCTCGAATAAACTTGACAATGCCTATGCCACCTTCCATGTCGACTAAACTAGTTGATTCTCCACAGGGTATTAAATCCTTGACAACTATATTTGGTTGACTCCTTCTATTAGGAGACAACACCAAGCTACCTGCATCCACTACACCAGAACTATGATCTTCACTGACCGTGTTTGATGTTTCTGGTAAGAATGAGGAAAAACCACTAGAACTTGGACCTTTTCCTCCACCTTGGCAGCATATACCATTCTTCTTTCTCCCCAGAAAGCACAGCTTGTACTTAGCTGGTACTATTACCAGTTTACAGAGTCCAACTGAGGGAGGATTGAGGAATAAAGACCACATTATTTTGAAGATACAAGAGATTTTGCGATGGAAAAGGAAAGGTGACAATCTAAAAGTGATTTGCAGTTTAAAAATGGTTGACTTGAAAGCCAGCTAATTACAATCAAAACAAAAGCTAGTAAACTAACAAAGCTCTATAAGATAAGGCATGGAGATGGTTTTGTTTTAAGGCAGAAGGAGAAGAGGGTTAGGTATATATGAATTCAATATGGCAGACATTTTTGTAGGAGAGTTTTTCTAATAGAACTCTCTTTTTGCCACCCTTCACATTTGCCATGAAGATCTAAGGCTAGGGGAAGTCTCTTCACAACTTTGGTACCAGTACTGCTACAGATACCTGCCAAGAGGCTTCTGCTAATCGTCTATTGTATATAACAATTCAAATTTATATTTTTACGTGAAACATAGTTAAAGTTCTTTCTCTTACCCTTACCGAATTTTTTAGTAAAACTTTTATTAGTATCTGAAATAGTGCTCTGTATAAGAAAGACAAGTAACATGTCTAACCACCAAGACACTGGGAAGGGGGTTCTCTTTACATCTATCATTTGATTAGAGATTCTTGTTCCGAGAATGCTAGCGATGTATTAAATATTAATTGTGCCGCATAAACATTCGAAAAATATGTTGGCAAGAAAGGTTGTGAAGGTGGGTAGGCAATGGTATCGGCTTTAAATTAGGCTTATCGCTGGAATCGCCACCACAAGCCTCTTTTGGTTCTTCTATATATTTTGTAATCTCTTTTTTAATAATTCATTCGAGTAAATATCACTGAACGAATTAAAGTGAACAATATAATTTCATAGACGTCAACAGAATAATAATGGACAGACTAAGTAAAGTTACCTTGTTTTGACTTTATTACAAGGAATCAACCATATGAATAATTATTTTAGTACTCTAAAAAAAGAAAATTTTATTTAAAAATTATTTATATTACTCTCAATTCCATCAACTGCTGGCCCTGCATTTTCTTTCTTACTATAATAAAACTATATCTTTCATAGGCAGAAAGAGAGAAAAGAGCACTTAAAATTCATATATACTCTTTTTATTAATTTTCTGTTATTTTATGCTCCATCAACGTCAAGTGATTAATAAAATTTAAACATTTAGATAACTAAACCACATTACATAAACAATTTTTCAATTGACATATATAACACAATCATGGTTTTTAGTTACAAGAATAACATAATACGCATACAATAAAAGTTAAACCCCTTTTTTACTTAAAAGAATAATCATAATTAAGTAAAAATTAAAGTGGACCAGAGCAGTTATACATTTTTAATATAACATACTCCTTTCATGCATTATAGGACTAGTCCAAAATTAAATATAATCTATAACGAGACATATTCTAATGGTTCAACAATAATGTCTTCGTAAAAGACAAATCTTGTTAAAATTTGCATAATTATTCACACACACACAGATATATATACTAACAATATAATTATATATCAGAAACAATATCAAATTGAGTAATTAAATACATAAAATATATAAAAAATAATAATTTATTTAATCATAATACTCAGTAATGCCCATTCAATTCTTTTGACATATTCATAATATCTTTAACGGTAATCATTTTGTTAATAGATTTTTTTTTTTTGGGTAACAAGGAGGGTATAAGCCTTTAAGAAGTAACTCTTGGCCACACAACCCCCACCATATCGGCTCGTAGTAAAGAACAGATATGAGGAGGAGGACGTT
>JANIIA010000004.1:47175689-47189656 GCA_027478495.1 Erythroxylum alaternifolium
TAAAAGGAATATCTCATAATATATTATTAACAAGTCATAATGTTAATACATGAATCACAAATATCCACTGGCCTAGGACACACTACTAACAATGGTCATGCATTTCTATACACAACTGCAGAATTTGTATTGGAAATGAAGTTTATCCGTCTGGTGATGTTTATACAGATGCTGTTCTGTTCTTAGAGACGCTTACGATAATAGTCGTCGTCTTTTACAAATGATGTACAAATCTCTAAACTGGAACAACAATGGATCTTCATATTGGCTGAGTCAAAAGATCGAAGAATATCGAAGGTTAAAGACAAATTATATGATTTTCTGTGCAGTGGTATACCACTTAAAACATGGCACCCGTGACTCCTAAATTTATTAAAATAGGACATGTTAGAATTTTAGATAATACCTGATAAAAGTTTAAACTTACGTTAAACTAACATAATTTTAAAAAAAATAGTTTTATATTTTGTTAGGACTTCTAATGGTCATGATAAATACGAGAAGTTGAGGTTCCTCAATCCTCTGGGCTTTGTTCAATCTTGCTGCTGCGTGGAGATCGTGCGTACGTGGAAATGAACTTTTTATTTTCTGTTATACACGAGAGTAGCGTGCTAGTAGAAGATTATAATCACATTTTATTACAGAGAGAATTTAGAAGATTATAATCACATTTTAGCTACCACATCTATTCATCTGCAAATGACATGCAAGAACCAAATAAGCAGCACCACCATAGGTTATTATCTAAACTTTGATGCATCTGAAATGCTTTGTCCAAGTACTTCAATACATCACCCGCAGATTAGAACTAAATCTATACCCAGAATTGGTTATGTAGCACAAAGATCTTGTAATAAGCTCGTTCTACGTCATTTGTTTGCACCAACTTCACAAACACCACATGTCCACAAATCATTAAAGTCGCACCACACACGTAAACTTTGTCCACATGGTGCTGGCTAACTTATCTCTAATCATTCACCTAGAGTAGTCCAGGCTCACGCTCCTGCTCCTGCTTCTGTTCCTGGAGTAGTAATAAGGCGACCTCGAGTAAGATCTGCCTCTATACCCTCTATCTCTAGGGGAAATCGACCTATGTTATATAAAGGAAGACATTAGTAACCAACACTAACTGAAATATTAGTAGTAAAGTTCAAATTTTCCAATCAAATATCGGTGAGATAAAGTATGCCACAAATAATATAAGACATACCTTGAATAGCGTCGTCGACTCCTGGGTGATGGGGAATAATACTCAGGGCTACGAGAATAACTTCGTCCATAACGTGGCGATCGAGAGTAACGAGTTGGAGAAGGTCCATCGTCGTAAAATCGACCTCTGAAACAAAATATTAACAACTGATTTAATCTACAGTCGAAGTAAAAAGAGTCGCAACAGAATTTTATGAATAAAAGCTAACTCTTTGCTGGGAAAAACACAATAAACCGGTAACTAGTTTCTTCCTTTGCAACTACATACATAAGTTTCCCAAGATATTTCCCTTCTAATTGATGCACAGAAGCTATCACTCTAACCATCAAAACACAAACTGATCAACTTCTAAAACTACATGACTAGCCATTCACAATAGTGATAACAATGGCAATTTTTGAATTGACCATCCAAATAAAAATACACTTACCTATTTCGTTCTCTTGCCCTCATTTCTGAAGGTTTCTTCCTGTTTTCCTCAGCAAAGACAACTGTAAGCTCTCGACCTAGAAGAATTTCACCATCCATGTGATACTTAGCATCTGCAGCATCAGCTGGATCTACATACTGAACAAATCCAAAACCACGTGGCTCCCTGAAATATACACAGAGCTTAAGTGATGCGTCAATAATTCAGAATACATAAATTGTGCTTGACAACATATCACCATAAAAGACAGACAGGATCCATTCACTATTTTGATAAGGAAGACCGTGGAAAGCACAAGAGAGACACCACAAAATAAGAATATAATCATGCGGCTGCTAACCTTTGAGGGTGTCAATATTCATATTGTGTCGATATTCTTCAACAGTTGAACTTCATCACAATGTATACAAACCCACCTTCTCTCCAATCTCGATGTACATTAACATCATCTTGAACAGTACTCTAATTACTTGATTGGTGCCTTCAAGTACTCATATTACTTCATTCTTGAATTCCACAGTACTCTAATTACCTGATTGGTGTCTTCATCTTATTACTTGATTCTCGACTTCCACAGTACTCTTACTACGTCAATTGTGTCTTCAACACTTAAAATTAAAAACCAAATTCCTTTAAACCAGTAGTATATAATCAGAAAGGATCCCACCACCAAATGGTTAATTGAACTACGAGAAATGGCCCATTACAAAGTGATTTAATTAAGTTCACAAAGCAAAATATTTGGAACAAAAAAGTTAAGGATTACCCAGTATGATAATCTCGGGGCAAATATATATCTTTAAGGGGGCCAAATCGCCCAAAAGGTGCCCGTAGATCTTCTGGCCTGGCATAAGAAAGAAACATACCAATCATACATAATTACTGAAAAAGAAAAGAAAATCCATGAAGAGGGTCACCAGGGAATGGATTTAAGATTATAACACGCAACGATCAAACATGAAAATAGGTAGACTTTTCGGCAAAAGTAAAGAGATTACAAGCATGCAGCAGCGTTCAAAATGAAAGACATTACAAGCACGCAGCAGCGTTCATTTTGAACGCAAAACCAAACATAAAACTATTAAAGTACCTCCTTTCCAATTACATGCATGTAATGACAATCACATCAAATGATCACTATATTGTAGTATTAATTATTTGAAGCAGAATCCTATCCACATGTCTAAAAAATGAAATAATGAATATTCAATGTTAACCATATTAACCCCCGAGGACCAAACCTGCAATCGTGACGAAGATTGCGAACCAGAAGGCTACAAGGAAGATCTCTGCCACGTCCACCATAACGACCCCTTGGAGGACTTCGGCGTCTCCTCCCATAACTCCTTGGGGGTGAGGGGCTATAACTGTAGCTTCGGCTCCTCATTATATTGTCTATTAACTCCTATAGCAAGCAAAAAGAAACAGAATTTCATCCCACTAAAACTATTAAACGTAATCATATATAAATATACTTAAGAAGGAATTACTCAAAAGAAAAAGAAAAGATCTCGAAAAATCACTCCTGTGGTAAATACAGAGAACGTTAGACGCGCATGAAAAACCTGAGAAATCATCACAGAACATAAATTGGACAGTTCATATAGAAATTACCCGCAACCAAACTAAAAGAAGAAAAGAGAATGCACAAAAATATCATGTTGCAACACCAAACAAAGTCAATTGTTCCAATACATTGAACCGGGAATTGATATTCATAACCCAAACAATAAATCGAGAACAAAATCCAAAGACCATCAACAACTCAATTACAAAGATCACAGAGAGAAAAGAAAATCATCGTGAGATGCGTAGACGAATGGACAGAGAATTGGACCTGAAAAGACCAGAATTTCCTCCGAATCGGAGAGAGAAGACAGATGAAGGGAAGGTTTATTAATAGAAACCGATTCGAGAAGCTTCTCCGATATATTACGTTTGGGGCGCTATACTTCCATGAGGATCTACGGCATCTACCTGTTGAAATTTCACAATGAACGGTTGAGATTGCTTGACTGACTCCTTCGGGTGAGTTTTAGAAATTATGAAGTAATTGGGCTTATCGGTCCAATAATAAATAGGCTTGGACTGAAAACAGAAGTGAATGTCCGCATCACATTCACATCAAAGATGTATCTTGGCTTACTTTTATGTACTTTTATTTATTTTTTAATTTTTACTAGTTTGGTTGTTAGTAATAGATAAGAAGATTAGTAAATCTCAAATAGATTTTAAATCTTGAGATTTTATTCTAATTCGGATATAACTGAAATATAATATCAATAATAATAAATAAACATTTATGGGCAAACATAATTTTTTTCTTTTTCTATATATTTCTGCTCAACTCAAACTCTATATTTGAGGATTTAAGATTGATTGATTTATTTAGATAATACATTATTTTGATTGATTCTTATTAAAATATTATTATCAACATTATACATTACTTTTATTTAATTTATTTAATAATTAATTTATTTTATTTAAATAACTTTATATCATAAAATAGTTTCATTATGTTTTGTTAATTTTTTTCTTATAAAAAATCATACACAATTATTTAAAAATCAATAATTTATTGAATCACTTAAAATAATTTTAATTATTTATTTATTAAATACAAAATTTTTAATTAATTAATAACCCAAAATATCTTAATAATTTATTTACAAAATCAATTACATAATAATCAATCATAAGTAAAAAAATTGTCAGTACAATTCTTAATATTTGATTTCAAACATTGGTATAACTATTAATTTCTATAATATCATTTTTAGTGCTTGCATACCAAACACTTATAATCAATAATTTTATTCCTATTCTAATTCCCACTTTTCATTCTCATTCCCTTTTTTTATTTCAATTCGTTCATTACTAATTACCAAATGAGACTTTAGTGTATGATCTCGACTCCAAAGTTAGTTTTAGCAACCAATTTATTATCCATATTTAGGGTATGAAGTTCTATATAAGCTCACTTTGATAAGTGGAAATGTAAACTACTAATTTTGTCTTCACTTTATTTTGAATTATAGTTCATTAGTTTGTAAATAAGGATGATATTCTTTTGTGAAAAATGCAAGATTGATTATTAACAAATATGCTTATTATGTATGAATTTTGCAAGAGATTTAAGTAATAAGAATTAAAGTTAAGAAATTTTTAAATTTTTTAACATTTTCATAATTATGCTAAAATTTTGAACATGGGTTTTGTGAATATTAAATTTGGTATATAATTTATTTATTTTGTACTTTATTCATTTTTAGGAAGCTTGTAAATATTGGAACAATGTCTTATGATAAGAGATTTTTATACAAAGTTTCTAGATAATTGATTTTTTGTAATTGTTTATGGTTATCCATTAAGCGCTTTTGTTTTCCATTTTCTCCGTATTCTCTCTCTCTCTCTCTCTATCTCATTACAATAACAAAAAATGACACTGTCAGTCTATTGGCTCACAACAGTGTGCTTACACTCTAGGTGTCATCATTTGATCTTTTTTTATTCTTTTGGTCAGCTTTTATGTGATGCGATATTTGAGATTTAGTTTGGCTCTTTTTCTCACACAACTTCTATTACTTATTGTTGTTGTGTCATTATCAATTGCTCACCCTCTTCATGATAAACAAAAACATTTTCATCCCTAACTATTTTAGGAGTTTATCTATTAGTTTCTCAATAATCCTCAATAGGAAACCAAAATTAACTTATAAGTAATTCTAGTTTGTTGAGACTATTGCTTATAGTTTACAGGATCAAAATTGAGGATAAATTTTGGATCTTTAGGTGAGCTTTAATATTCATCTTGTTTTCTCTTGGTATTGTGATTTTAACTAAATTTTTTATGAATTTGTTCATTTCTTATAAAGATTTCTACTTTGCCTTTGATTCTGGTTTGTCAATTCTTCAGTTTTGTAGCTCATTAAGAAATTGAACTAGGTTTGTTGCATACTAAACCTTCACCCCTCCCCCTTTCCAGTTAGTTGGTTTGTTTATAGTTACCAAGGTTGATTATTGTTTGGTTTATTTTATTATTTTAATTAATTTAGGAAAAGGCTTTGCTTTGATCATCTCCTAGGATGTATTGAGTGTTATCTTATGTTTTCTTTCATGGTATCAAGAACCAATGATTGTTTCTCAGTGTATTGAGTATTATTGGTGTTTTTGGTCCCTTACACTTGCTTTCTTCAAAATTTTTTTCCATTTGTTTTGGGTTTTCTTCCTTTTTTGTTTAACACTTTTTTTTTAGTTTTCAATATCTTGTTTGTTCTTTTTAAATTGTTCACTACTAGAGTTTAACATTCTACAAAAACCTAATTGCTAGTTATGATAAAGATTTTGGACCATTAAATTTTTTATTTGCTTGCAGCTGTATGTACTTATGATTTTCAAACTCATTTATTACGAGGCCCATTTTGGGATTTGTTGATAATCCTTGTTTCCTTTATTGAGTTATATCAGAGTCATTTAGGGTCTTGTGGAACGTGTCTTCTATAACTTATGTTGGGCATTAAGTTAGAAGTGGTGACTTTGACTACCGATAATAGAGTAAGGGCTAATACTTTGGTGAGTTTCGGGTTTCGGGTCTAAAAGAAAAGAAGATGTTGACATATTACAGATAGGTTCTTAGAACTTTCGGACCCTTATAAGGAAGTCTTTGGAATTAACAGAGATTTTTGATAAATATAAAATTCATATAGCATGCATCCAGGAGACAAAGTGGATAGGGGCTAAAGTGAAAGAGATTAATGGGTTCAAACATTGGTATTCAGGGTGTTCAAGATGAAAGAATGGGATAGGTAATGATAAATCATATTATGGAGCATATATTGGACTATTTGTAGGCTTATGTCATTAAAGATTACGATGATAGGTGTTGTTTTTAATGTGGTGTGTGCTTATACACCTCAAGTAGGTTTGGATGAACAACTTAAATGCCAATGTTGGGAGGAGCGAGATGAGGTGATCCAGTAGATCCACTTTGACAAGAGAGCTATTTTAGGAGGATACTTTAATAATTATATAAGGGCAACCTTAGATGGGTATCTATAGATTCATAAGGGGTTTTGAGCACAATGATTGGAATGATAGTGGGACTGCTTTGTTGGATCTTATGGTAGCATTTGAGTTAATGATAGTCAATTCCTTTTTCAAGAAAAACGAGGAGCATATGGTGACTTTCAAGTGAAAAAACAAGAAAACACGAATTGATTACTTCTTTGTAAGGTAGAGCAATCAACCTAGGTGTAAGGATTGTAAGATGGTACAAAATGTTTTCTTATCAACTCAACATAAATTATTAGTTTTGGATCTTATAATAAAGGGTTAGAGGAAGAAGACAGTCCTAGAAGGTGCGTTAGAGTCAGATGGCGGAATCTAAAAGGGGATATAGTAGAACAACTTGGGGATAAAGTAATATACGGAGAAGAATGGAAATAAGAAGGAGATGCTAACCAAATGTGGGAAAGAGATGAGGAGTACAACTAAAAAGATCTTGGAGGTTTCTAAAGGGCTTAAGGTTAGTATGATGGAGTTTGATGGTAGAATAAAGATGTACAAGAAAAGGTAGATCAATAAGGATGCCTATAAAACTCTGTTAGATACTACCATAAGGGTAGAGGGAGTAGTTAATAGATAAAGGTACACACTGGTAAAAAAAGAGGCAAAGAAAACAATCTTAATAGCTAAAAGTAGAGCTTACAAGAAATTGTACCACCAGTTGGAAACCAAAGATGGAGAAAAGGATATTATAAGTTAGTGAGAGCTAGGAAACAGAAAGTGAGAGACCTAGGTCAAGTTTTTTTTAAAAAGATGAAGCAAAATGGGTGCTCATGACTAAAAATGACATCAAAGGAAGATTATAGAGGTACTTTTGTAGCCTTCTTAATAAACGCATAGAGGACATCATCTCTTTAAGTGATCTTAGCACATCCAAGAGGTTTTGTAAGTTTACTCGTTATTAATAAATTACAAGGGAAGAAATTAAAATAACTTTGAGGGGATGAAGAGTGGAAGGGTAATAGAACCTGATGAGATACCCATAGAGGTGCGATAGAGCCTAGGTGTAGAAGGTCTTACTTAGTTAGCCAAGTTTTTTAATATGATCCTTAAATCTGCCAAAATGTCTGATGAGTGGGGACTTAGTATGTTAATTCCTCTATACAAGAACAAAGGGGTTTTACCTCCATAAAAGGCCATACATTAGCCCTGCAATTTGCTAAGGATGTTAGCGGTGAAGAATCTAGACCAAACTTGTCCCTGTAGGAGTTTCCTAAACTCTCTCATAAAGTTCAAGCTGTAAAACATGGTGAAACTTCAACCTAAACTAGTCTTGTTGTGAATGTCAAGAATGGGGTCCCTTCTAATGGATTGAAAGTATGGAAACAACTTATTAGAGCTTGAAAGAACATATTAAGTATCTAGTACAACACAGGCAAATTGAAACAATTCTAGGATTTTATAATGGATGGTGTACTTACCCATCTATAAACCTTCTTAAAGTAGGGGCTACAATATGTTCCTCACTTTGGTGGGGTTCTTATGGAGCAAAAGACTTGCATTCCTAGTGGTTCTTACCTTGGCTATAGCTTGGTGGAGTAAGAAAGGGTTAGAGAAGACAATGATGATGGAAGATGACACCTTCTTATTGAAATTTAACTCTGAAAATTGTCTAAATGAGATACTCAAGCAGATTCCTTGGCATGTCAGAGGTCATCCCATGTTCATTAAGAAATGGAAGCCAGGTATTGAATATGATAGAGGGAATATAGATATCATCCCCATTTGGGTTCATTTTCACAATATCCTTTTGGAATTCTGGATAATTGAAGGGTTAAACTTCCTAAGTACCTTTAGAGGAAAGCCTAATTATGTATGGATACTCAAACAACAAACATGGAGATAATTTGCTTTTCCAAAATGTGTTAAAGTCAAGAAAAATACTAAATTGCCTGAGAGTATCCCAGTTATGAAATTGGGAGAGGAAGGAAAAATGGTGAGGATTGACATTCCCATTACTTATCCTTGAAAGCCTAACAATTTTAACAAAAAAAGGAAAGTTACTGGAAAAATTTTCAAAACAGGAGGATATGATGAACTTATGGGAGTAGACACTTAAGAGGATCTCAATCATATTAACAAAGGGGTGAATGAAGAGATTGAGATAAAAATTGAGGTAATAGAGGGGACTCAAGATATACATACTCAAGTTAATACTAAGCTACTGAAGAATGAGAAAGACATTCCTAAAACAAGGTTAAAGAGGACTTTAGTGCCATAAGGGACTTATATGGATAAGGAAGAAGATAAGGAATTTTATAAAAACTGTAGAAGAAAATTAGCGAGAAGGAAAGGGAAAAATAAATCAAAAGTGGATCAACCCCTTGAGAAAAATGATAGTTCTCATATGGAATGTTAGGGGGATGAATGACCCTTAAAGGCTAGCTCTAAAGGAGGTTATTTTTGAAAAGAAACCTTGTATAGTGGGACTCATTTAAACTAAACTAAATCAAGCTTAGTTATATAACTACCTCAGGTTTTGAAGGTTGAATGGAAAAACCTTTCAAATCATAATTCTCATTACAAGGGAAGAATAATATGTGTTTATAATTCAGACAAGGTAGAAGTGCAAGTAATCTATGAAAGTGATCAATTTATGCATCTAAAATGCCAAATTTATGGTATACATACCAAGTTTAAGTTGACTATGATCTATCTCTTAAACTTCTCATTCCAAAGGGATAAAACCCCCTTTCTCTCAATTGGTAGTTCCTAGGTTGATTCTTGATTTGGTTGTGCAATTGCTATCTTGTTTATAATTTCAATTAGATTCTTGAATTTGATTGCTTAATTGAATAATTTTATGCCTAGTTGTTTATTCTGATTTATTGCAAATTTGAGTTAAGCCTTAGATTTTATGATTGAATTACTCCTCCTCATAGGATTGAAACCTTACGTACTACGCGAATGACCCATGTGCTTGTGGTATTATCAAGGTTAAAAATATTAAAACTTAGCATAAATAAACCTGTGATCAAGTTTTTGGCGCCATTGCTAGGGAGGCGATAGTGAACTATAGTTTAAGGCGTTAGTTAGTTTAGTTTTTAGTTTTTAGTTTTTATTTTTGTTTCTTTCGTTTTATTTCAAAAAGCTTGCTTTTGCATGAACACAAGAGTCACGAGAGGTTCAAGTATGCAGTGGAAATGTTAGATTTAGATATTAATCGACTAGAACGAACCCTTAGGAAAGCTCATCAAGAAGAAGAAGAAGAGATCAGAAAATGAACAATCGTAGAGGAGTTTCAACAAAATATGGACCATGGATCAAACCAAGGACAGTAATAAAGGACCTTGATGGACTTCAGGAGGCCATGGTTTAACGCGGTGAACCAAGGAATAGCTAGGTTGAGCCAACCAAGGAGTAGCTAGGTTGTTGGCTCAAGCGACCTCGTTTGAGGTACCCGCACTTCTCAATATGCTTCAGCAGAATATGCAATTCTATGGATTGGCTAATGATGTCACATCTTATTATCCCTGATCCCTAGGATATTGTATATGAGAGATTATTGAGAATTTAGTGGTACATTTGATGCATCATATAACATACACATACACGTGAATAATGTTGACGCTCATTAAAATAATTGTACATGCATTCATTAGCATTTTCCAAGTATAAGTGATTTTTAATGCGAATAAAATGTGAATTATTGTCTTAAAAATTGAATTAGTGTGTATTAAAATTATTTTCACATTTTTGGTGACATTTCGGAAATTTTGAAAATTTCTGAAAATTTGGAGTATTTTAGACTAAGAAAAATATATAAATAAGAGACAAATGAAAGTGTGACAATTGGATTAGTAATTAATTGACAAATGGACTAATTATGGAGTTACAAATGGATCAATTAATGTGTGACATGTGGCCAATAGCTAAGTGACATTTGGTAGTCTTACATGGAGGACACATGTCATACATGCAATGGTGACACATGGCAATTAAGGATGAAGACACCTAGTTATGTTTTGTATAACAATCTTTTCATGTCTTCACCAAAACGCTCCATCACCAAAAGCTCTCTTCTGGTTTTTCTCCATCCACCAAAATCCCTTATTTGCTCTCCCTATTTCTGGAATTTTCGTTGAAGGATTTGAAGTGTAAATCAAGTAAGTCATGCTTTAAGTGTAAATGACATTAATATGAGGTTTTAATGTTTATAAATGGATGCATGCGTGAGTGGTTTATGTTTCCATTTTTATGGATTGATGTATGCGTGAATGGTGTGGATACATGTGTGGGTGGTGAAGGAAGAAGCAAATTCAGTGATATGGTTAACAAAATGAAGGATTTTAGCAATGAAGTGAGCTAGAGCATGTTATATATAGTATTTTTACTGAACATGCATCTGTATTTTGGACATAACTTGATCTGTGAATATCTAAATTAGATGTATTTTGATTTATAGTAAAATAGAAACATATGGATACATTTTTCATGAAGGAATCAAATTTGAATTATGTTTTTACGGGTCTTGAAATTTAGCTCGAAATTGAGTTCTGGAATAGGCTGTAGCGCTACCCTTGACTAAAATCGTGTCCTATTTTTAATAAATAAACTGTATTGATTTAAGTTAAATGAAACAGATTTTTCATCATAAAATTTTTATCTTATTCTTTTAGCTTTCTATTAGTATAAAGTTTGTAATTTTTGGATATTAGAATTGAGAGATACGAGTTTTACAATTTGGAGTGCACTAATTCTTCAATCATGCACTAGCCAAAATTTCGAATGTACACAGTCTGTGATATTTTGAGCATAACTCATGGAAGCATGAACAACATTGAATTATTTTTATTTCTTTTGAAACTTAAGACATAGAGGAACATTTTATTAGAAGAAATTATTATCTCAATACGTCATTTTCTAGGTCATAATGGCCATACAAATCTGACCCAAAATCTGCTTGAGATAATCTAGGAAAATTTGGTTAAACGTGTGATAAGATTGTTTGATGCATTATAAATGAGGTAGGCAATGTTGAATTAACTGAGTAGAGGTTTGAGAGTTTAATGCAATCAATTTGGTCATTGAATTTAGTTGATGTTGAATGAAAGGATTAAGGTGAGTAAAGTGTATTTTGGAGTAAAGAATGCTTGGAAGGAGTTGTAAACTGTTTCTAAAGTGTATCAAACAAACATACCCGAGAATTTGTCAATGAACATGCATAATACATGATACATTTATAGATGTACTTATTATTTTGAATGTGCAATGTAGTAATATGAAAATGTATGTGATTGTATATAGAAAAGCATATTGAGCGACCGCTTCCAGACATTGCCGGGACTTCAAGGCAATAAGCTAGAGGGAGCAATTGTGAGTAACCTAAGATGGTCTCACCTTGATTGTTTGTTTAATTTTGAATTGAATTGGTATGTGATGTATGTGTACTGATTCCGAACAATTGATTGTCCGAGGAGATTAATATTCGAGGCTGTATTGGAAGTGTTCCTTAAATGTGAATGTGATTAACTACATGTGTTCCCAACTTATATGTTGAATGCCAGACTAAAAGTCCGATGATGAATGTGAATTGGAAAGTGAAAGAGAATGTGAATGACTGAACATAATGATTGAATATGTTTAATACATTTCGTTGACAGAGATGTGGACTCTAATAGGTTGATATTGTATAAACATGGATGATGGATATAATGCTACATTGTAAATTAAGGTTTACGAAATGAAATGAGGACATTTTGGGTTTTTGAGATTGTGTTATTTATGATCTTAATTTATGATGCCATGTGATATATGAAAGTGACTAAGTTAGCACGTCATTTTAGTCGGGCATGTGGACATACATCCGAAGGGCATATGTGTACGTGTCGAATGGGAGTGGGATGCTACATATTATCACTACAAATATACATAACAAACTCTGTCCAACAAAATACATAAACTAACCTCAAACAAATGATCTAGGAAGAAGTGGGACAAAGAACCCACAAATAAGAGCATCAAACATTGCCTCCTTGAAACCCATTAGAACCCGGAATCGGTAATGTGTTGCAAGCAAACAAATTAAATGAAAAAGAAAGGGACAACATTAGAAACTAACCTCGAAAATTAAATCAAGAATCTTCCTTTGAAGAAAAAGCTTGGAGAGCCATGAGTAAAAGACACAGAGTGGAAGACCTAAAATCAAAGGGTAGTAAAAGGGTTATGGACATAGTCCGCTAATGTGAAGCCTAGAGACCAAGTGGAAGAGCCAAGAACGGAGCCAAGCCACTAGGAGAAGGAGCCAATTTCTAGACCAAAAAAGTGTTAACGGTGTAGACAAAAGTATGGTAGGGGTTGAACTGATCATTGGTGGACCGGTGAAGGCCAGAGAAGACCCCATCATATACATCAGGTGCGGTCCAGTCATTGGCTTGAGAATTATGCAAGGTTACATATTAACCAGTGGTATACTGAGCTAATTAGTTAATGTTTAGCACCAGGCATAACATCAATCGGGGCTCTGAATTTTAGGAGTTGATTTAGGCCTGGATTCGGCCCAAATCATGCCAATCAGGAGAGAGAAACATCTCCAACTCCATTAACTTATTGCTTTAAAGTTTTAATAGTGGCATAAGACCTTACTGAAATGCTAGATATTTTAATTGAAACTGATGGAGAGTATGAGCAAAATTAATTAAGTGGTGCAATTTTACTGCAATATGAATAGTAAATTGAAAATATAGTGGCGATTTTGCCTCTCTATTAGTTAAGAATAAGGGTGCATACTATTAGACCTCTCTAGATGTAATAGTTGATCTCCAAAACTACTGAGGATTAGAGTGTTAGAAGCTTTCATTTACGTATAATATACAGAGTAACATAAGTTACATCATTATAGAATTAATTTGGTGCATTTAGGATATGATTTTATGATTTCATTCACATGCATAATATTAGCATACACACATGAATCATGATTTAGAAATATGAAAATGACGTGACAAAGATTTTATATGCACTTAATTGACATGTTCCGGGGTATGAAAGTTGCAAAATGAATTTGACATAATTGTGTATTTCTAATGTATTGTATTTTAACTTACCAAAACAATTTCAAGCGGCAAGACAAGCTGACATGTGAAGATTTGGGATGACTAAGCCTGTGAAATGAGTAACATATGGCTTAGAGAATTAAGTGACTTATGGCAGTCATACCCTACGTTTGCTTGCTGTCCTTATGGGTGGGGACGGAAGACGGGGACAGAAAAATTCTGTCCCCGACCTGTTTGCTTGCTGTCCCCACCAATTTCTGTC
>JANIIA010000004.1:47189756-47217783 GCA_027478495.1 Erythroxylum alaternifolium
CTCACTGAGTTCGCAAAACTCATCAAAATTGCAACGTTGTCTTTTCAGGACCGAGAGTAGACTCCTAGCTTCAGAGGAACATTTCCAGCCGTGTAGATTGTGTTGGCGAGAGAAGTCATGGCTCACAGGTCGGTCAGCTAGGACTTTTGGGATGACGTAGATAGATCTAATGTTCTTTCTCTTTCATATAGCATTTTATACTAGGCTTTTTCAATTTATGTACAGACAGTACAGTATGATCGATGTATAAACCTTTGATTTTGATGGAATGAAATGAGGAAGAAGTTGATTTTAAAAATATTGTTGTTTCTATTACTGCTTTATTGGTAAAATTGATATGATGCCATGTGAAATGAATGTAGTGATCGCACGTAGCTCACCCTTATCACAGGATATGTACCGGAATGACCTGCGGGCGTCCCGGTGTGTACCTAATGGTAAGAGGGTGCTACATTTTAAGCACCTAGAAAACTTAAGGACATGATTTTTTTTCTCTCCATGAAGTCTTTAAATAAATGTTGAATCCATATAAGCATCGAATGCCTTGTTAAAGAACTAATGTTAGTTGAAGACGTTGAAAATGAAGTCTCCAATCCTAAATGCTCCATTTTTCTACTATACATTATAACATAACCAAGCAATAATAAGAAGGATAACCATAAATTAACAATATGTAAATAACCATCAATAAACAAGAAATAAATATGCAATTTGTATGTATTTAACAAATGCAATGATATTCATTATAGGATTCGCACTTATTTTTTAAGTAACATTCTTAATTGTTGTTCAAAAATTATAAGGGAGACAAACTAAGAAGTCATTTTCATTGTTTCAAAGAAAAAACATAAGCAAATATAGCAACATCACCCTACCAACATTTAGTTGGCCATTAAAAACATTTAATTTGGTTCTAAGTTGCTAAATTGTTCTTTTCCTTTTTTTTAATCACTTTTAAAAGTTGTTAACAAATGTATTCATATCTTGAAACCTTGTAGCCTCCAAATTTTACTCAATGCCAAAAGTCTTTTATTTAGCTATATTCTCAATAATAGACAAGAACTTAAAAAATATATTAAGGTGGTATAGTTGAATTTATGTTCAAACAAAGATGTAATTTTATAGACCACTTAATTTAACTCAAAGACTAGAGTCATCCACCAATGCTTGATTCATAGATAAGAAAAAATAATAATCAAATTTGAAAGATATGTGGGACAGTGAACAAGCCACCATTGGAGGAAGAAGAAGCAAGAAGAACAGATATCGATTAGCCAAAAAACAATCAATGACGATATAGAAAATAAATAAATATTTGTCCTTTCTCTGTAGGCATTAAGGATTTGTTACAAATTAGGGACAAAGGATGAAAATTAAGGATAAATGCAATAGAGGCTAGGTTTTAGGGGAAATTAGGTTTTCGATTTTAATTTGTTGAAATAAATAAACATTAATTAAAAATAAGAAATTAAATTTTAATTACGCATTAGTTGACCTTATATGGCATTCTTAGGTGGCCCAAATTATATTTGATAGAGAGATGATGAAGGGTGTATTTTTTGGGCAAATTACTCCATTTTAGAAATTTAGGGGATAAATTGGTACTAGAGATATTGATAAGAGTTATCTTAGACTTTTGCCTAAATGTTAGGGGCCAAATGGGACCTTTTGCCATTATTAAAACTAAAGTATTCTAGAGTATTAATCCCACGAGGACAATACTATAATATTTATTAATCTAGCTAATTAATAAAACTAAAAAATAAAACTTAATGAAAGGTAATTAAATTATGAAATTAACTAAAGTAATTAAATACTAAAAGGAAATCAAGATATCAGTTGTTAAGGTTTTAAGCTTCACTTATATAGAATTATAATTATTATGCAAGATTTATTATTATGATTCAAATAATAATTAACCTAATGTATATATGCCCTCTCCTGAGTCACCATATGTGTATTTAACTAGGTAATTACCACCTTCTTTTCTCAATTTTAATATAATTAAACTCATTAATTATAGTTAATCTATTTGTTGTCACAATAATGTAAGATATTATTAACTCTAAATCTAAGGAATTTATTCTCCTAGTACATAAATCATACTTCAGCTCCCAATCTTTCATATAATCTATAAAATTGAATTTATGATGGCTAGTCATAAACTCAATGATTAAGAATAAAGAGAATAAATTCTATCAAACTATAATTGCAATAATAATTAAAGAATCAATCACAAGTTATATCCCTAATCCTTACCAGGGATTCCATAAATAAGCATAACAAAAATAAAACTAAAAAAATCTTAATATAAAATAAAGAAAAGGAAGAAAGACTAGAAGAGTTGTTATGGTCTCCTTTAATCTTTCCTCAAATTCATCCTTCATGCGAAGAAACATTAAAACCATCAAAGCAATGATAAAGGAGGTTGTACCAGCTTTCAAAGTCCCATACAAAGAACCATAATAAGAATATTTGTATTTTAGGATTATAAAAAAGTTCTAAGTGATTAAACTTGTAATTCCTTATGTCCTTAAAGTGTAAATCAAGAATCTAGAGCTTGTTACACTTCCATACCAGTGTCAATTTCATTTAAACTTTCAGGTACAAATATGATGAGTATAGTGTCAGTTATACTTTATATCTAGTGTCAATTTTATTTTTGGAAAAATAATATGACTCGAACAAGTCAAATATGTACCCATTTTGGTCCCAATTTTTTATCACCATTCATACCTTTCTCTAATTTTTTCTTGATATCTCTAAGCTTGAATTAATACCCGACGTCTTTATAAAGTTATTACCCTTCATGGTAGCTTCGAAGTACCTCCAATTTTATCTTATTAGACAACTATGGAGAAAGGTGTTTTCAAAATGTTGACATATCCTTTAAATCATCACCTACAAGGTAATAATTAAACATTGGAGAATATTATATATTCCACATAGAACATTTCATAAAGATGTTAAATCGCAACTAATTTAACCCCTATAAACATGTAAAATATGTCTTTATGAATTCACTTTTTGAGACATACTCCAAAGTGCCTTATGTGATAGTCTAGAAAATTATGAGAATATGAGTAAGGCGAATCTTTTTGGTCCTTGTTGGAAATTCTCACAAAAAATCATCACCATCATTATGCTAGAATTATAATTGGCTATAATGAGAATTTTTTCAAATTTTTAAAAAAATTCTCAAATGAGCAGATGATGCATCTAAAAGTACATTTCATTTTTGAAGGGGTTTTAATTCACTCCTCCTTTGTATATGGTTCTAATACAAGTTTCCAAAGAAGTAGTCTATGGTCCTACTTAAGAAAAATCTAAAATATCTTTTCAAGTCCCTGCATCATATTTGGAGATTTCAATTCTACTATCTATAGATCAAAAATAGAGGGCAATTATAGTATAAGGAATTATAATAAAGTTCTCAAACTTCGTGTAGAACATTTAGGGATAACAGATCTTAAATAAAAGGGTTACTTTTTTACTTAGAGTACTAAATAAAATAATGTATGGGTCATGCAGGAAAAACTAGATAGAGTGCTAGTAAAAGGTGATTGACATTCTCAATTTGCTAATAGTAAAGCTACTTTCTTGGATCCTCTTTTTTCATATCACACTTTGATTATAATTGATGCTTTTTTCAGAGAACCACCAATCATTATCCTTTTAGAATTAATAACTATCTTATCAAAGTAGATGGTTTTAATGATGGAATTATGGAGGGAACAGTAAATTTGTCATTAAAAGCCTAAAGACATGAAAGCATAATTAAAGAAGATTAAAACACCTTACTCTCTAAACACTTAAGTAGCTATTGAAAAAGTTAAGGGAAGAATAGTAGAAACTTAATTTCTACTTTCTCTTAATCCCAGGGATCCTAATCTTATTTAAAAGGAAAATATATAGTTGGAAATTTTTCTAAGAGCCATTCTATATCACTTTTCACTCATCCAACAAAGGGCTCAGATTAACTAGCTTAAGGTGGGTGATGGAGCTTCCAAGTTCTTCTTTAATTCCTTATCAAATAAGAGAAATACAAAGAAAATTTGATCTACAACTAGTAAGGATGGGAGATTAATTTCTAATTAACCAAGCATAATAAAGGAGGCTTTCAATTTCTATAAGGGGCTTCTAATCTCAGACCTTGATCCTTTTACCTCAATAGGCTCTCTTTAATTTCTCATTTCCAATAAAATCCCTTGTGAAGCTTCTTGGGAGCTGGTGAAACCTATCTATGATGATGACATTAATGCTACTGTCTTTGTTATGAATAAGATGAAGGCCCCAAGACCAGATGGTCTAAATGGCTTTTTTAATCAAAACAACAGGTCTATTATTAGACCTATGGTTAGAGAGGCAATTCATAAGTTCTTTGAAAAGGGTGTGATTATAAAGGATTTCAATAAAACTTATGGTTAAAGAGGCAATTCATAAGTCCTTTGAAAAGAGGGTGATTATAAAGGAGTTCAATATAACCTTTCTTTACCTAATACCTAAAATTTCTATTCCCTTTACTTTTGGTGATTTCAGGCCTATAGCAGGCGCAAAATTTATTTATAAAATTATTGCTATATTGAAAGGAGTTCTCATTCTCATTATCAGTGAGAATCAGAATGTTTTTATGAAGGATAAAAGCATTAGTGATAATATTCTAATTGCTTAAGAACTCTTAAAAGGTTATACAAGAAGGAAAACTCCCCAAAATTATGCTATTAAGATTGACTTCAATATAGCCTTTGATTGCATTAATTTGTCTTTCCTTTTACAAGTTCTTAAGGCTTTCAACTTCCCTGACATCTTTATCAAATGGATTAAGGCTTGTGTCTCCTCTACAACCTTTTGTGTTTTAATTAATTGCACCCCCTTTAAAATTATTAATGGAAGAAGAGGGATTAGATAGCATGACCTTTGAACACTTATCTGTTCATTTTTTATATGGAAGCACTCTTTTAAATGTTGAAGATGTCTTTAATAATCCCAAATTCAAGTTCCATTCTAAATGCAAAAGAGTTTCTCTTACTGTCTCTGTTTTATAGAAGATCTAGTTCTCTTCTCTAAAGCTCATCCAAAATCTGTTAAACTATTGATTGATACTCTCAATAGGCTTACTGAGATGTTATGTCTCAAGGTGAATCTTAATAAAAGCCATTTCATTGTCTCATTAATTGTGAAATTTCTATAGGCTACTATTTCTACCCTAACAGGCATGAATAGGAAATTCCCACTTTTACAATATCTAGGCCTACCAATTACTACTAGAAGTCTTTCTTTCAATGAATGCCTTCTACTAATTGAAAGAATTCAAAGGAGAATCAGCAAATGGACTAACAGATTTTCCTTTGGAAGATAGGTTTAGTTAATTAAATCTTTCATATGCTACTTACAATTATATTATAGCATATATTTTCCTCTTTTTTAAAAAAAATTGGTCAAATACATTGAAAAAATGACGAGAGACTTCTGTAAAGCAAACAAAATGGGATTTCAGGTCTTCCTAAAGTTAAAGGGGAAGATTTACGTAAACCTAAAGAGAAGAGGATTGAGAATAATCCACATAAAGGTAGACAACAAAGTTTTTGATCAAAAGATTTTGTAAAGTGCTTCAAGAAAAATACTCCCTTTGGATGAGACGACATCACAGCTACTTTCTGATTGGGAAAAACCTTATGGTCTCTTTCTTGTAAACCAACCTTCTCTTGGTTCCTTACTCAACTTTTAAAGATTAAGGATGAGGTGGACAATGATGTATATTGAAAAATAGAGAATGGAAATTTGCCTTTTTATGGCATGACAACTAGACTGGTTATGGTCCACTATCCTAAAAATCTAATGTTGTCTTAGCTCTCTTAGTTATAGATTACAAGGACAAGGTTGATGTACTTATCAATCAAAATGACTGCGTGAACTTTCCTGAAGCAATATAGCAACTTCCATATACTCTCCTGATTCTAATCTTTAGGACAATTATCTTTGCTTAGTATACCAATTGAGAGATTTACAAGCAAAGGCTACAAGAAATGGGTATATAGTTACTCCCTAGTATAGGGTTATCTAGAATAACATCCTAAGACCCACTACAACATTCTTAATTTGGCTAATGGTCAAGAACAGAATTGCTAATATAGACAGACTACATTTCATGTTAAATCTAAATAAGATTTGTTGCTTATGCAAAGAAGAGATTAAGACAAGGGATCACATAATTGTTCTGTCTCCCTTTTATAAATCTATCTAGAATAGGACCAAAGACATTTCTTATGGAAAAGCTTTAGAATTCACTCCTCTCAGGAATTATGGAAGGAGAGGAATCTTAGGAAGTTCCAAAACAAGGAACATTATAAGTGTGTATTTGTGCAAACTATCCTACAGAGTGTAAGGGTACAAATAATGTGATGCTATTTAGAGCATGAATAAAAAGATGAAGCTTTAAGGTTAGCTCTTACCTAGATTGAGGTCTACCCATTATGTGTCGCTCCCTTATAGGCTGGTTGGTTTTTCAACAAAATATATAAACCTAGCATATGAGGAACAATGATTAAAGTAAGAAGAAGATGACGTATGCTACCTGATTGAAGTTTCTTTACCTTTGGTCACACAAATCAATAAAAAAACAACAATTCCCATCGAAGATTTCTAATCTCCCAATCCCTAATTAGGTAAGATATAGAGGCTTCGACCTTCAGTTTGAGAGATTTTTACCCCTTTTACAAAGTGTCACTAAATATGATTGTTCATAACATTGTTGTTTCTTGGTTTAATTTGTTAAAGGAGAGTTGTTCATAACGTTGTCATTTCTTGTATTCACTTGGTGTAGGGGGAGTTGATTTTCACTCCCTAGGTGTTTGTTCTTCTTTTACATCTATATTAATGAAAAATTTATTATTTCAAAGAAAAAGTCTAGAAAATCATTCATTAGTTAGAAAACAATGTAATATCATTAATAATGACATTAAAAAAGAAGTGATCTTGATAAGGTAATAAGAAAAGAGAGAAAAAACTAATTCACAACTTGATTAAATAAATTCAAATTCACAATATTCATATTTGACTAACCCTAAAGAGTACAAAAGAAAATGAGTAGGAATTATCATGCCAATAGGGAAAATAAATTGACTAAATTTCGTGAAAATAGCAAGTACAAAACAATGATAGGGTTGTAAGACCCTCCTTTGTGTTCTTACCTAAGAAAGAAAAAAGATATTAATACCTCTAACCCTCCTTTGTGTTCTTACCTAAGAAAGAAAAAAGATATTAATATTCGGTAACTCCATAAAGTTTCTACTTGAACTTCTTCCTTAATACATAAGCAAAATATTTCTCTCGTAACGACCCTACAATTAGTCTTTTGAAGTTTGGAGATCCTATACCCTAAGCCAACTTAGGAAGAGGGGCATCTAAAATTAGTTCAATATTAACAAACTTAGTTGTGAATGGAGGAAAAAGAGTTTTCAAATTGAATATTGAAAAAGGAAAAAAATAAAAATATTAATCTATAAAAATTCGTAATATGATAATTGGAGAACAATCTCTTTAATTTCCCTGTATATAAACTCATTTTTGGAGCAATTTCGTCAACCTTATTATAATATCATTATCAAAAATTTTATTTACTAGTTTTTTTAAATTATTGGATTGCAACGATTCTTGGAGTTTCAGTTATAGGATTTTTTGTCTTTAAAAATTTAGAAAATTGAAAAACATATTGAATTCTCTTAATTATGAATTCACTTTATTTTATTTCAATTAATCGAAATATTGACCAAGCATACTGAGGTTCCTATCCACGCGAAATGTTATCAATGAAAGGAAATATTATGGACTGCTCTTATTGATTAATAAGAGGACAAAGCTTGAAAGTATTAAAGTATCTCCACCCATACACGGATGAGTTAATTATAAGATTATTATTTTAGTGATCTTCAGGTTGTATTGCCTAAAATACCCTTACGTATACATATAATAAACTGTTTTTTAAATATCATTTCTAAAAAACATAAACCGCATTTTATATAAAAATGCACTGGCTATAGCAATCCTAGAACTAATGGTTTGAGACTGGAACGTCAAAACCGTGGTTTTGAATGATCATCGTCAAATGACTATAATATTTTCTAGAGCTTTCAAAAGCAAATAATATGCTGTAAGCTGAGGGAAATGACCTTCTGTATCCAAGATCCTAATGTTAGCACCACCACCAATCTTTGTTTCCATGTAGTGGGGCACAAATAGTGGAACTACAGGATCTTTTCTTGACTGAATTATGGAACAGGGTACTTTAACATGTGGTAGAATATGCCTCATGTCACTTAGGTACACAGTTTTGGCGACGCTGATAGCTGTCTTAGGATTCATTCTTCCTAACGTGCTTTCGAACTCTGCAATTGCTTCTGTGTTGTTGACACTAATGGCTGTTGGAGCATAACTCTGAATCCAACCTGAGAAATTCTGTTCCATACTCTTGAGCAGTGCTTCTACCTGTGTTCTCTTAAAGCCTCCATCATATCCTTTTGAGTTCAAGTACCTGAAACAACATTGAAGTACGCTAAAAGGATCGATGGGCGGAATTTGCAACAGATGAGAATCAACTGATACTTTTCTGTAGATTACTGGAAAATCACTGAAAGAAAAAGCTGCAAATATTTAAGGTACAAAAGCTTAAGATATGCATATTTGATTGGAGTAGTAACCACTGCACAGAGAGAGTTGATAAAAACTACCTTGGTGAGCCACCAAGTAAAACAAGGTGCTGAAAGAGCTCTGGTCTCTTTATTGCAGCTAAGCATCCGATCATGGCTGACATTGAATGACCAATATAGATAGTGTTCTTCAATTTAAGCTCATCCAACAGGTCAATCAAGTCCGTTGAGTACCCAGAAAAACTAGAGTACTTGTGTGGATCATAAAGAATGGGATTGACATTTGGTGCAAAAACCAAGTCAAAAACCACCACCTTGAAGTAGAGAGCAAGGCAGGGCACGAGGTAGTGCCAAACACTCTGGTCTGTGCCGTACCCTTGAGAGAGAACAAGCGCTTGAGTTCCATTTCCATATATTTTAGCATTTAGAGCTTCTGCAATACCTCCTCCTCCGACATGGTCATGTAACAAATTCATATTTCTGGTCGAAGAACTGCAACAAACTACAAATTACGATATTGTAAGTTGTAACTGATAAGTTCACAAATATGAATGTACCGAGCTTCAATGTGTTGGTTATATATAGATACTTTTGTTTCGTAGGACTTCGTATCTACGTCTTCTTTACACGCGGGGCCGGCAAGGGCAAGTGCAAGGGCAACGCCAGCACCTACTTGGAGCCCATTCTTATAAATCATAAAATATGACTTATTTTTATTTTTATAAAAAATAAAATAAAATAAGATAAGATTTTTTTATTTAATAAGATTTTTTATTTTATAAAATGCAACAAAAAAGATTCATATTTTATTTATTTTTATTTTTTATAAGGGCAAAAAAAGTAAAATTAGGAAAAAATTATTTTGCCTAGGATCTGGAAACGAGCCTGTTTATAAGTAATGTAACTTATAATAGTTAAATTATGCACCAATGTATTGGGTATATATAGATACTTTTTATTTCATAGGGCTTAATACTTTTACCGAATTCATGCACCAAGATTTAAGCAAAATGAAAGGGTGTTCCAATCTCTTATCATCACAGTAAAGGATATATGAATATTATATTATATTCTCTACGCGAAAAAATAACTTATAATATTTAAATCATGAAAGGGCTTTAAAGGAATCCAAGAAAAATTTTCAGATTCAATTACTTCCTTGCTTTCTAGTGTAATAAATATTAAGCATGCTCACAAGAGCCTTAAACAATAAATATGGTCACAAGAGCCTTAAATAATAAATATGCTGGAATTAGCGAATATTTACACCAAAATAGATTAAACCCATCAATTAAAAGATTTAAAGTTTCAGTCCTCAACTACTCCCCCAGTTTAATCTTTAAAATACCAAGCCGGCTTGGACAATTGTATCTTTAAAATACCCCATGGATCCAAGCCGGCTTAGACAATTGTCAACCAAACATCTTTATAAAATTTTCAGTCCTCAACTACTCCCCCATTTTAATCTTTAGAATACCATATGGATCCAGGCCGGCTTAGTCAATTGTCAATCAAACAAAATGCTCTATTAAATAGCAAAAACGTTTGTTTTCATAAGTTTACCTTTCGTATTCATTCTAACTAAGTATTGTGTTAAAACTTTTATTCGTACATAATGTCTTATACTCAAATAAAGAAAGAAAATTAATCAAAAAATCAAGAAAAATTAAGAAAATATGTAACTCATATTCTGAAATATTCTCTAAAATGTCGACAACAATGATAAAACAAACTATAATGCTGAAGAATCCAATTAGAGTTAGATACGTGGCAATTAAACTAGACAACTTCTTAGAAAAGTAAAACAGATTAACTTACAAGGATCCTTTCTATTTGCAGGCCTTTTATTATAACTTAGCCTTGGATATTCATTCACTAATTTTTAATTTGATATATTTGATTCGATCTATTAGAAATATATAGAATCATTTCAACTTCGAGGTTCATTAATTTATGTAACAATTAACAAGTGCCAAGTAATTAATTTAGATTATTATTAAGGATGGATCTAAAATATGCTTTAATAAAAACCAACTATAACGTAATAAACAATACAAGAAGGTTTATAAACAATACGGCCACAAATATTTTGATTTGAAGATAATGGAAACGCCTATGTTCATAGAAAAAACTTGATACTATTTATTAGGAAATTATATCTGTCAAAATAAAAAAATTTCATTTGTCGAATTTGGTTATCTAAAAGTTAATTTAGATTTTCCATATTCTTTTGATATCATGAGTGGACATAATGGATTGTTCAAGAATGTTGAACTCTAGCATATTATTGTTTGAGGAGTTTGATGAGCAATAGATGCTTTTTCTTGCTTAAACAAATGTAATAATGTAATGTAACTTGCATATCTCTTATGGGACACTTTTTCTTAACCAAAATTTTTCATTACTTTGAGATTGATTGGGTCTAAAAGGCTTTATTGTGGCTAAGCTCTGAAGTAGACATATTCATGTTTTAATGCAAGTTGTCTCCTTTATAAAAACAAGATAAGTCTAGCCAACAAATTTGCCAACTCAAGGTTTTATTATTGGTTGTTAAGGGAGCGATTTGAATTAAATGCTCTAAGTTTTAGTTGAAGCATGCAATTGCTTCTGTGACTACACACGTTAAAAGTCCAACCTAATAGGAAAGTACAAAAGCCAATTTTATAACAATTGCATTTATTTCCAAACAACAACCAAATGTTATATCATAGTTTGTTTCTTTCACATCATTACTCCATATCTATTTGAGGCTTGGTCAATGGTGATTTTGTGGTCAATCATTAATTACTATTAACTTATATGGTAGGTGTTATAAAGGCTTCGCAAGAAACTCCAAGTTCACATACAAAATTATCCAATGTCTAAGTACAATAATTGAACTTTCATAATTCAACTCAGCCTTACCAAATCCCCTGTGTTTAAGGTGGTTACTATAAAGGTTAAAGTAAACTTGAATTTTACTAAGCCAACATAATAAAATGAATAGTAAGAAGAAGAGAAAGATGTATAAAGCTTTACATTAAAATTACCAACCTTTATATTACTCTCAATTGATAGAAAAGATACAAAAGCTCAAACGCTCTTTAATTGAATGAAGCTTTCTCTCAAATAAGCTATTTATAGGCTTTTGGAGACTTCTTGGGAAAGAGTACAAGAAAGTGGGCATAAGGATACTAAGTCACTAACTTAGTTGGTGATTGACATCCCCAACCACTTTAGGCACTACTTTAGTAAGTGATTTACATAACTTGCCACTGTCCCACTTATAAGTAAAAGGAACATGTGATAAATTAAAACAAGACACGTCATCCATGTTCTTTGTCAATTCCTCCTACCTCATTGATGATTCATCACACTAAATTTTCCATGTGAACCATGATCATTATCCAAAGGTGAAGGTTATTCGTGTTTTGAGCCAATTTGCACACGGTTCAACCAATGCACTCTCATGGTCTATGTTTTTTGTCCATGATACATCATTTGAGAATAATTTCATTATTAGTCCCACCAAAGATTTTTAAGCCAATCAATGCCCCACGATCCATCAAAACTAGGCGAAGCTCAAACAATGCTTGATTTTACTTGGTTATCTTACCTTGGTTCCTTTGGCATGTCGTCCTCATGCTTATACCCATGCTAAACTTTGGCTAAGGCTCACCAATGGCTAGTAAAAAGAGTCCTACAATGTTGAAGGGATAACAAAACACCCCTACCAGATGAACTCGACACCCTCGTCAGAACAAATTGAAGGTAGTCATTTACCTTGTCTTTGAATTGTGACAAGGTAGTGTCTTTCTCCCAAGTAACCTCTGAGACAGGTTTATTTTTCAAATGAATCAAGAACCCAATATTAAATGATTCAAAATCTTCTCAATTTGATCATCAAACTATTTCATTACAACTAGTAAAGTTCTCTTTACTTGACTCCTTTTTAGATATGTTGGATCCTCGTGATATGGTTTAAAGAAACTTACATAAAAAGTAAGATGCAACTTTAAACACTCAGGTAACTTGAGACTATAAGCTACATTTCCTACCTTTTCAAGGATATCAAATGATCCATCATAATTTAGCACTAACCCTCAGTGCCCTACTTACTACTAACTTTCTTCCAAATTTGTGGTGTAAGTTTTAGAAGTGCCGTATGCCTAATATAAAAGTTAAGTGGTTTTTTTCTTTGGTCCACATAATTCTTCATCCATTTAGAAGCTTTACAAAGACTATCCCTTGCTTCATATGATAATTATTATTTTTCCTTCACAAATCGATAAGCAATTGGACACTTTCCTCTTAGAACAATTTCAAATGGAATTTTCTCCATCGTTGAGGATCTGTGCAAGTTATAAAAAATATATATAGTATCAAGTAAACTTATCCAATTTCATTAACTTGCACATATATAATGTTGTAATTATTCCTCTAACAAGCCATTAATCCTTCCATTAGGTCATCCATTTACGGTGATTTGCAGTTAAGAAATTTAATTCACAACCCATCATATTGAAAAGAGACGTCCAAATTCAAATAGGAAATCGAGCATCTTAGTCACTTACAATGTCTGCTTGAATCCCTACTACTTTTTTGTAGAAAAGCTCCGTAGCAACATCTAAGGGACATGAAATTATAGTTGCAAAATAGACTATATAGTTGGAGAACCTATTAACTACCACCACGATTGAAGCCATATCGTCCACCTTTGGAAACCCACCAATGAACACTATCAAAACCGACATCCATGGTTTTTCTAGAATAGGCAAGGGCTGCAATAAACATGTCTTCTTTCTTTCAGTTTCTCCAATTGAAAAACAAGATAAGTTTTGATGTATAACTAAAAGTCGTTCTCCATCTTTTTCCAATAGTAAGATTGAGAAAGGAGTGCGAACATCTGTTGGACTCTGGGTTGACCATCCTATTATGAATCAGATGTCTCCTTTATTAATTATTTCCACAATGCACCAAAACTTGGCACATATGATTGGTTGTTCTTGTTAGCAACCTTTCATCATGAAGCCAAAATCATCATCAAACACCATCCTTTACTTGTTTATAATTTAGGGATAGGTTTTGTCAAGTAGATCTATTAGTTTAATTTCCTCCAATAAGTCCAATTCGACTCAAGTGATAACATACAAGGCTGCCAAGACTTCTTTTCAAATCAATACATCTGCCTTATTATGTCCTCCCAATTTATGCTCCCATAGAAAGTCATATTCGGAAAGAAAATCTTGCCACCTAGCTTGTCTTATAGATAATTTCTTTTATGTCCTGAAAAATTTGTTAGCCATATTATACGTACAGACAACAAAATTGGTACCCAATAAGTATACTCACCAAGCTTCAAGGTGATGTACTACTATTAACATCTCCTTTTTACATGTTAAGTATCATTACTTAGTGCCATTAAACTATCGATTGTTAAATGCAATGCTATGTCTTTCTTACACTAAGAATCCACAAATAGCTTTTTTTAAAGCATCTATATGCATCTCAAAAGGGAGATCAAAGTTAGGTAATTTCAACACTCAGTTAAAATGGCAGTCTTCAACTTTTCAAAGGCTTCTTAGCACGTCTCCAACTAGCATCACTCTTGTTTCTTTTTAAATAAATCCACCAAAGGTGTTGTTTTCTTTGAATACCCCACAATAAATCGACAATAGTAGTTTGCCAAGCTAAGAAAGCTCTTAAATTCTTTAGCCATTTTACGAACATGCTAATTAAAAATTGCTTGTACATTTTTAGATCCATTCGTATCTTTCCTTTTCTCACTAAGTGTTCCAAAAACTTTAGTTTTGATTGTGCAAATTCATACTTCTCCATCTTCATGAAAAGTTTATGTAGACGTAATTGTTCAAACCCATATATGTCTTGTTAATGTTATAAACCTCAATATCTTCTCAGTAGAAAACCACAAAATTATCCAAAAAGTCATATAACAAGTCATTCATCAAATTGTAAAACGTAGTTGGGGCATTAGTCAAAACAAATGGTATGAACAAAATTTACTAGTACTAGTGGGGTACTTAATAACTTTTTATTTTTGCTTTCTTTTTTATATTTATTATCATATGCCCTATCTCTTCCAACTCCACATAGCTTTTTAGCTCTATTATATTTACTTTATCTCTATCTAACCCATTCAAGAACAAAGTCATAGTCACCTTTCTATCCTCCTTTTTATTAGTTTGGATCATAACGACTTCTATCTCTTTATGGTAATCTTCTATATTATTTCATTCTTAGGTAAGACTTCGCAACCTCTTATATAGATCCTTTTAATAATTGCATTTCACAAGTATCTTTTTAATGAAATTATCCAATTTATGCTTGTCTCTATAAGTCATTCATAATTTTTTTCTCTTATTATAAACTATCTTATCCCGTTAAATGATGGCATAATCACTAAACTCCATAACCATAAACTTAACCTTCTTCTCCTTAAAGTAGTTATGACCTCCAAAGATTAATTTTATCTTTATTTCCCACTCTAAATAAGTTTTAGGATCATTCCTATCTTAAAGAAAGGTATCATCTCTCGATGATGTCAAGATTCTCATCCACTCTTTATTGAACTTTAGGCTCCCTTCTTTCCTCTAAATCATACCTAACTCTTCTTTAAGGTCTAATCTTATCCCCTTTCATTATAAAATACAAGATCAATATTATCAATACTTAATTTATTTTTCTCCTTATCAACCTCCATTAGAGTATTAGACAACGCCCATTATGCCTCCTCTTATTATAGCCTATAAATTGAAAATTAAAAAATAGCTCCAGATGATACTAATGTTTAATGCACATTTATTAACTTTTGGATAAATTACGTTAGGCTATTTGAGAATTTGACAAACTATATAATGATTAATACACAAAGCTCAGTAACATTCCTTTAATAATGCGTAGTACAAATTTCTAGGCAAACTTCGTGACCCTATCTCCATCTAGCTATGAAATACAATAAAGTTTTTCACGAATTTTAATCATGTGTCAATATGTCTTCTCCAAAAATACAACCCCACCCTCAGTAAGAATCTATAATAGCACATCAAAGCTCAATGCCTTATTGATGTGCTAAGGTGGAAACTTGGAAGTCATGATCTTAGTGGTATTAAGTTGAAGTAGCAATTTAACTTCTACTTTCCATTTAATTTTCCAACTGCTTCTGCTAGAAGTTATTGTGCATCTTTTCTCCTTTTATACAAGTTAAAAATTAGCATTTAGTAAAGCATTATATCAACCGAAATTAAAGTTAAACTGTTGCTTACATTTAATGTCTTATACAACAAAATGGATTCTTAAGCTATATCTCTTATAATGATATAAGATAAACAAAATTAGGTAAAGAAACCTCAGTAATATGGGAACATAGCCAATCAATACAAACTTCTTAGGATCTAATTACTATGCAACCCTTTTTCTTATTGTCGCACTAGAATTGAATAGTTATAATCGCTTTATTTCTAATGATTTACATACCATAAAGATGGTCTATTTTGGACCATGATGGTTGACTAACTATGCATTACATGCTAAAGATACAACAAGAAAACTCAATCTAAAGATAAGGATTCCTAAAGATGAAGGAGAATAATTGAAATAAACATTTACATCAACTTGTTTTAGATCTCCTTGCTCTCAATATATATAAATAAACAAAAATATTATGAAGCTTTATCAAGACGTATAGATCATCATAAAAAAATATTACTCTAGGAATAATAACAATGTCATGTTTTAAGACTTTCCATTAAAGGGCACATAGAAAGTGCGGGGACTTTGGGTCATTATTGGAATTGGTTTATACTTTAATTAGTTGGAAGTCTTTATCAAAGTTTGACATCATGGCTATCATTTACGTCTTTGATAAGGTGCAGGATTTAGATATCTATTTATTTGAATCATAATGTAAAAGATCTTTTTATGCTTAGGAATTTGAGGGTGGTGAATCATTATATATAAGGTAAACAAAGTAGTTGAATTTGTCAGAGGGTTCACCTAATAAATTAACTTTTAGATCTTCTCTATATCTCTAGTTGAGAAAATTTTAAGACATATCCTTTTGTTTTTGTTTTTGAGTTAGGAAACTTCCTTTACCTTATTCTTCTTGTTTAGAGCAACACGAATAATTATGAGTATCCTAGTAGTAATATCCCTCCTGGCCTTTAAAGATAAAAATAAGTCATCTTTCAGATGTGAAAAAAGTCAATTAGAGCATAATATATTAATCAATCTATTACGTAAATTGAGTAGGGAAGGCTTTTGGTGGAGCGTCTTTCTTAATTAATTTAAATACGACTTTTATAGTCCCATCTTTCTTCTAATAGGAATGTGTATCTAATATAGACAATGATTTTTTGATTTCTTAATAGTTTTTTATTACTAATAATCCATTGATATATGACGAGCTTAGTATTATCTTAAATTGGTTGAGGGATTTAGGTACAATTTGGTGTTTGTGATAGTAAAAATTCTTAAATAAATAGTGCAACATTTGAAAAAAAAGAAGAGTTAGATCTAGAGCATGATCTTGTACCTTGTAAACCATATGACAAGGTTATTAAAAGCTTGGCTCTTACATTAGAGCATCAATGATTTGGATATTTGCTTTACAAACATTATTTTGGCACTGAAAGGGGATTGACTTGTACCTATTATAGTAAGCATGATGATATTGTCTTAGTTAAGAAACAAGGGTTCAATAGCTTCAAGTAAGCCTTTTCAGCATATAAAGTAACAAATACCCAACAGTGAAGATAAGTGTATCTTTTTTGTCTATTTTTTGGGAAAATCCTTGGGACTATTAAGAGAAACAAAATTTTCTTTAGTCGCGGCTAGGATTTGTTGAGTACTAACTAAGAAGCTTAGAACTTAGGTAATAGCTCTGAGAATAAATGAAATGAAAGAATACATTCAAAACAATTTATTGTTAATAATTAATTGATCTTATAAAAAAATCTATTCTGGAAGTATTAAAAGGTTACGAGTTATTTCTAGTGATAATAGTATTAAATCTCAACGACTTCCAATAGGACTTTGACAATAAACAGGATATGGACAGTTAATGATACATTGATAAATAGAAATTTAAACTTAAAGAGAATGCTTAATTTTTAATGCTTGATATTTAATATATTAGTAACAAGGATAGAACATACATTTGACTAGAGCTAATATACTAAAGACCTAAGAGGGAGGGGGAGATTAGAATATGAGCAAGAGAAATTAAATTATAAATACGAATGAAGCCATAATCTTCTATTTATAAGAAAGATGGGATACTGGTTGGTGGGTTCAGTTTTCTTAGTGACGCATTATTTACATGATCATAGGAAATGACATCTTTCATTACATCACCATACTTACGTTATACAAATTAAAACATACTTAAACATTATACTAATTAAAACATACTTAAATTCAAAAATATTTGATTATAAAATAATAATAATAATTTTTATGTCGAATTGTCTTTTAGTGCTTACGAATATGTTCTTGTTTTGGACACATCTAAGCATCTTGATCGATGTCAAAGGTATCATGTGCTGTATCATCGTATTCAAACATTTCATACGTCTTGATCTTCTTCTTCACTACTGTCAAGAATTAATTAAAGTGCTTGAGCTAATTAGATTGTCTATTTTTCCGGGACTAAAACGCACATCTGTGTCTTGATAATCTTAGAATATAGAAGATTGAAAATCCGGAACTTAATGAGTTAAGAGATGATACTACAGTCTTATAGTAATCCATCCATATTGTATTGTCCGAATCTAATGTAGCAGCAAATCAAACGGGTAATACTACCAATCATCATGAATAACAAGGAGCTTTGAATGGCATTATTACTTTCGAACACTAGGGATTGCCACTCTGATAAGCCTAAATATTTTCTTGAATAAGGAGTGCAAGGTTACGGGGAAGTTTCTTATAAGGATGAATTTAGGGTGCATTTAGAGGGTATGATTAAGAAGATTAGAGTGAATAGGAAAATGAGAAAGTTGCACCACATGAAAATTTTTTGGATAAGAATGGGATGATGGACAAAGAGGGTCTTTGATTTTGTATTTGAGTAGCATGTTTTGTATGCTTCCAACAAGTAACTTTCGCCAATGATCCTTTTATGAATTAAACTAAGAAAGGAACTAAAACAAAAGAATATTATAAATATTGACAAGATGCAAGTGAAATACTAGAGGAAGCATAATGCTTGGTTACAAAGTTTGTGGGATAAAGCATGTCAAGTTGATTTGCATAAGTAGCCCCGGACCTTGCCCAGGGTCCACTTTTATTTTTTTTTTAAAATACATATAAAAATATAATTTTTTGAAATTTTTTTTTAAAATTTTTTTTAATTAATATCAGGGTCCATTTTTTCTCTTTCGTCCCGGGCCTATAAAATCTCAGAACCGGCCCTGTGCACAAGAGTAGTAAGATTGAATACTGGTTGGTTGAATAGGTGATATCTTTGGATGAGTAGACTTTTGTAATTGAAAACTTTGGACCTGAGTCGAGAGCGTGGAGGAATTGCTTCGTAACACCACAGGAGCATCTAGCGGCATGTCTTTCTCAAAATCATATATTAGAATAGGCTTGCTAAGTATTTACTAAGATAAGTTGAGATAAAGATGTCCCAAAAGTTCGGATACTATACTTGGAGGTGGTTGTATCATTTCACATGCTTGACATCAAAGGTATCCTTAGGCTTTATTTAGTTGAGGGGTTGAGGATGGAATGAAATGGAACGTAACATGCTTTCATCATTTAGAAGGAAGTTTTATAATGAAATAGAATAGGATGGGATAGAAACGGAGGGTTTTATGTTATATTTCTTTCAATCCTAAACAGTGAAAATAAGAAACCTCCGATTTGGGAGTTTAGGATGGAACGTAAATTAATAAATACAAACTACCTAATATACCCTCAATAATTTTTCGTAATACCATCTGTGATCAAGTCATAATATTATATTAAATAGAATTAATATATTAGATAGAACAAAATAATATTTAACATAATAAATTTTATTAAATAATTAATAATATTATTTTTATATTATTAATAATAAATTGTATATAATTAAAAATAAAATAAAAAATTTTAATTAATAGAATAGAAAATATATAAACAATTATTCTTTAAGTGTTTGTATATATTTCTATATAAATAAAAATAAAAATAAATTATTTTTAAATATAAATCACATGGAATAGAATAAAATAACATTTAATAAAATAAAATATATTAAATAATTAATAATATTTTATATTATTAATAATAAATTGTATATAATTAATAACAAAATAAAAATTAATAAAATTTTAACTAATGAAAAATAGAAAATATATTTAAAAATTATTCTTTAATTGTTTTTATATATTTCTATATAAAAATATAAATAACTTATTTTTATATATAAATCACATAGAATAGAATAAAATAAAATAAAATAATTAATTAATAATACTATTTTTATATAATTAATAATAAATTGTATATAATTAATAATAAAATAAAAATTAATGAAAGTTTTATTAATAAAAAATAGAAAATATATAAAAAAATTATTCTTTAATTGTTTATATACATTTCTATATAAATAAAAATATAAATAAAATATTTTTATATATAAATCACATAGAATAGAATAAAATATATTAAATAATTAATAATAATATTTTTATATAATTAATAACAAATTGTATATAATTAATAATAAAATAATGAATTTTAATAAATTTTTTATTAATGAAAATAGAAAATATATAAACAGTTATTCTTTAATTATTTGTATATATTTCTATATAAATAAAAATATAAATAAATTATTTTTAAATATAAATCACATAGAATATAATAGAAGAAAATAAAATAAAATAAAATATATTAAATAATTAATAATAATTTTATATAATTAATAATAGATTGTATATAATTAATAATAAAATAATAAACCTTTTGCAATAATCATTTTAATATATGAGATATAATAGTCATTTATTATACATTACATTCCATTTCATCTAAAATAATAGAATAAAATAAAATAAAATAAAATATAATTTATTAAATAATTAATAATAATTTTTCATATAATTAATAATAAACTGTATATAATTAATAGTAAAATAATAAACCTTCTGCAATAATCATTTTTAATATACGAGGTATAATAATCATTTATTATAAATTCTATTCCATTCCATCTATATTTCAAACAACATTTCACTACATTACATTATAAACCCTTCCATCCCTTTTAAACAACACTTCACTGTATTACATTTTATTCCATTATAAACCGTTCCATTTTGTTCCGTTATATTACATTCCATTTCACTAATTAACATGCAACGAAAGAGGTCCTAAAGTAATGTGTTTGCTACTGTGCTACCGGCTGGCCTTTTCTTATTCTTTATCACTGCTGTGACACTAAAATGAGGTTGATGAACTATCCTTTTCTCGAACATTACTCGAGCAAATGTTGTCATGTAATTAGTTTGGGAACTTTAAGTTTAGAATTCCTTGGCTGGCGACTAAATTAATTTATAAAGAGGTTCATTCATCATAAAAACAATTATTTAAAAATATTAAGAATTATAAAAAAATTTCAGTAGATCGATTATAAAAATTAATTTATAAAGATGCTCTACTTGAAAAAAACTGTATATTGACAATTGAAACTTGTATCTTCTTCAGGATTACCTTACGTGAAAACAAAATAAAAAGATGTAAAAGTACTAGTAGACAAAAGAAATTATAACCAATGACGATAAGATGTTGCTTGTATTTTTTGAAAATCCCAAAGGGCACAAACTATTCAGTCACAAAATAGCTGTGCCTTCGGCGAATTGATTGAGCTACTTCAATCATGCATGACGCCTTTGTCCAAACGGCAAAATCCAATCCTTGTCCTCGTCAGCGCTGAGACTTTGCCTAAACCCATGATTTGCCCCCGGCCGTGGTAATTGAGAACCGTAGCCTTTACATCACAAACATCAGCTAGGTTTATTTTAATCTCCGTGTGCCAACTGCCGCCATCTCGTTATTCATCTCAAGAAAATCACTATTTGTGATTCCGACTCCGAACTCATATTAATAATAAAATTTTATCATTTTCTGTAAAAACTACTAATAAGCAACACACTATTTATTTTTTCTTATTTTATTTTTAATCTTATCCGCTACTCTGGACTTTTCAACACTTCACCCAATATATAACCACATCAAAATACTTAGAAAACAGCACACAACAATATCAATAACTAGTTGGGCGAGCCAAGAAATGAGTATCGGAATCGTTACAGCAGCAAGTCAACCCACCTTCCATAACTATGCTAAACCCAACTTCATACACTCAAAAGCCTTTCTTGATCCTTGTTCTCACCTTAGATTCGACACCCATCTCCAGAAACAGAGAACTCCCAGGTCCACCAGAAGCAGTCCGATCAAGGCTGCTGTCAGCAACCTGTATGTGAGCACTGAGAATTTCTATGATTTGCTGGGTATTTCTGACAGTGGAACACTTAAAGACATCAAACATGCTTATAAGCAATTGGCAAGAAAGTATCACCCCGACGTGTCGCCACCGGACCGTACAGAGGAGTACACAAGGAAATTCATTCAGGTTCAGGAAGCTTATGAAACCTTGTCTGATCCTAGCAGCAGAGCTTTGTATGACAGAGATATGGTCAAAAGAATGCACCTTTCGTTCTTCGCTAGAAGTCCGTCTCACCAGAGCGAGGTTTGTTTACTTTTTTCCGTCACTTCTCAGTTTTTTTTGATACTACAGTTAGGCCATGGTTGGGCCAACGAATTTTAAAACTTCAGAAACTTAGCTATCCTATTTTATCGTGAGCAGGGATGGTTTGGAGGATATGAGTGGAAACAACAGTGGCAATCTCAGCTAGTTGAGTTACAGAGAAAGAGCACAAATGGGACTTCAAGAGGGAAAATGTCGTGGGGAGCTAGAATGCGTGCTCAAGCAAGAAAAGCTACCGAACGCGCTTACTAGTCTAATTCCCAAGGATGAATTCCTCCTGAACGGCTGAACCTTATTGGATGATGTGATTTCATGTCAATTGGATCGTGTATATAAGTTTCTCCTTTTCGATTTCTGGAAATCTGTAGATGTTCAGGGCCTCAGGATAGAATATTAGTGTTAGAAGGTCTAGAGTAGTCCATTTAATGTAAATCATCTACAGCATATACGTCGTATGTGAGCCATAGAAGCAGTTAATGTAATTATAAAAAGATCAACATGCCCAGTGCTGGTGATTGTACATTTTCATTAAGACAGCCATACTCTGAACCAAATTGACGGAAATAAAGTGTGGAATACATTAAATAGAAGCGAATTAAAAATATGGAGATAAAGTTTATAAGAGCGTCGAATTGTTTTGTCGTTCAAAAATATTATAGACATAGAACGTAACGGTTAAGAAAACTAAAAAGCTTGACGAATTTTGGAACGTAACATGCCATTTTTTTTTTTTTGATACAAAAGGATGGCAAAACACATTATAGACTACACCCTAAATTTCTACGAATCGATAGGCCCTGCAGGTCCTGTGTAAAAACTGAGATGCATTGCTCTGGATTAGTTCTGAGAATCTGAAGTCCCGGAGCAGTGAGCGAGCTAACTGCGCCAGCAGGTCTGCACACCGGTTGCCTTCTCTGTAGACATGTTGCAACTTTAGGAACCATTCGCACCCCTTTACCTCCCGAAATTCCTGGATCTCCTGTGACATATCAGAAGACAAAATGTTAGAAGAAGAGAGGATATTAATCACCTCTAGTGACTCAAGTTCTAATATAACATGACGGTAGCCCAACTCCCAAGCCAGTTGTAATCCTGAGATGGCCCCACGAAGTTCGGCCATAACCGGAGAGCTTATCCCGATGCGCTGTAAAAACCCACCATACCAGTGACCATAACTATTACGGATTAGCCTCCAGCTGTACCAATACCGGGTCCTGGTGTCACTGCCCCATCTGTGTTAACTTTGACCCAACCATCTGGGGGCTCTATCAGCCTATGGGGGTCCCCAAAGGAGTCCCCGCTGGCAGGACGACTCGGCTTGTCACGCCCTTCGCTTGTTCAATCCATTCGACATATTCCAAGACGATTCTGGTTCCGTCGATTGGCCAGTCGAACGCCTCCTCGAAGATGTATTTGTTCCGCCATTGCCACACGTACCAACAGGCAGTTCCGAAAATGATCGCCCACTCAAATCGTTGGCCTTGATATTGTTTTCCGAGATTATTAAATAACCACGTCTTGAGAGTCAAATGAAAGAACATAGTATCCCCTTGCACGACATTAAATTGGCCCCAAAATCGGGCGACCTATTGACAGTCTCGGAGGGCATGTAACACGGTTTCATCCTGGTGGCAGAAAGGGCAAGTGGCGTCCGTTGAGATATGTCTCGTCACCCGCTCCTTGTTGGTAAGCAGTTTATTTTTGGCCAGTAGCCAGAGGAATTATCTTATCTGTTGAGGTCTTGACCATTTCCAGAGCATGGGCCAGATCCTGCTAGGTGCATCCTCAGGAGTACCCGCGATAAGCTCATAACCATTTGATAAAGACAAAAACATAATTGAGGGATCAGAGTGTAGGGAAAAATGAGGAAAGAATGAAAGGATCCTGTGTGTAAAATTACCAAGCTTTGTATTAGTATGTGTTGATTGTAAGAATATGATATTTATTACATAAATCAAAATTGACATTTATAATTTTGGGATCTTAAATAAATAATTGTTACAAATCAAAAGAGTGTGGTAATATTGTGGGCCTAATGTGAAACATGTCATATTGAAAAGAGATCGAGAAACTTTTCCACATTCATCCCTAAAATCATTCTTTCTTTTGACTCTTTTGCGATTACAGAAACTTGAGAGAAAATAAGTTGTTTCCTTAATTAGTAAAAAGAGAACCAATTTATATATCTATGAATTTTAATCCGGTACGTCCATCAAGTAACTAGAATAAACAGTTGATATTTATTTCATTACTAGATAGACAATATAGACCAATTAGTACTCTTCCATTATATTAATAGTGATATATACATATATAAACATTAATTGGGCCACATTTTAACACTATCCTATCTGCCCCATACTTCAAACTTTATTTTAATAATGTAACTATTAGACGCATATAAATAAATCTCTTAATATCTTCATAATTTATCACAACATAATAAATCACATAAAGAGGGTTATAGCGGTTATACACTTCAACATTGCATACTTCTTTCCATATACTACAACACTAGTAATTTATCAAGTCAGGTAACATAAGTGATAAATAAATATCATAAAGATCTATATTCATGTATTATAGACAATTTTAATTCTTTTTTAATATCAGTTACATGTATATATTCATAATAAACAAGAAAATTGTTAATCAGAAATTTTATTGAGCTCAATAATGTTAAAAAATCATAAAAAAACAATCATCAATATAATCAAGGCTTATTCTTTAAACATGTTCCTTAAATATCTTTAGTGGAAGGTCTTTAGTTAAGGGATCTGCAATCATAAGATCCATCTTAATATACTCAATTCACACTCTTTGTTTCTAAACTTCCTCCTTTAAATATTTCAACTCCATATGTTTAGCACCTTTAAAGTACTTATCATTTTTGGAGAAGAAAATTGCGGCATAATTGTCACGATAAATTTTCAGCTACTTACCCAAGCCCTGAAGATACCTTAAGACTTTCTTTGCAACTTTCCAATGGTCTATAATAAGACTACTTTGATATATGCCTAGCATTCCAATTGTAAAGTTGATATCGAGTCCTGTGCATTTTTGTAAATACATCAAACTGCCAACAATAGAAGCATATGGAATAAATTCCCTTTGTTTACTTTCCACATCATTCTTTGGACACTGCATGAAACTAAATTGACCCCCTTTTTGTATCAAGACAATCCTTGTTAAACATCTATTCATATTAAATCTCTCAAGAATTCTTTCAATATAGTCTTTATAAGACAACTATTCCAGTCCTTAATATTGAGATTCCTATTCTTCCATATCTTTCATTTAAAAATTCTTAGAGAGAAAATCTTTAGTTTAGTATAATATGTCTTAATAACAGGTAAAATATCATCAACATATAGAACTAGAAATATAAAATTACTCTCACTCATCTTTTAGTAGATCCAATGACCAACCTAAAAATGAAAAGATGTATTATATCATTGAACTTAATATACCATTGTCGGGAAGCTTGTATAAGCCCATATATTGATTTCTTAAGTTTACACACTAAGTGACCTGATAATTGTATATTATAGTATGTTATTTAGGTGTTTGAGTATGTTTTTAAGTGTTTTCTTAAATGATAATCATATATTTAGGACTTAGAATTGTGTTCTTATTAAGTGTTTCCATTGTTTTATTAGTTTAGAGCAAGAATTTAATCTTAATTTTAAGTTTCAAGGGGTATTTGATGTGTTTTTTGGTGAGTGGAAACAAGAACTTGAAGAAAAGAGGAAGAATTTAGAGAAGGGAAGAAGCTATGATCATGCACAATGCCACTATCGTTTATAGCGAAAGAATGAACTCTTTGGATTATTAGGATGCTAAACATAATTATAGTTTTCTAAATCCTTATTAAGGATTGTTTTTGGTATGTTTTTGTTAAACTTTATTCTTGTTGAATTCAATAGATATATCAATGTTTTATGATATTTGTTATGCTTATACTTAGTAATAAATCATGAGATTGAATCAAGTTATTTATGTTAAGGTATACAGCAAGAGTTGGTAGCTTAATAGACCTGCAAATATCAAATTAATGAACAATCAAAGAGAGATGTTAATTATGAATTAATCATTCTTAAGATTACTTCAAATCCAAGTGAATATTTAGAAGTAGTTTTGTGAATCGAAAGGCTGCAATTATATTATTATTGATTTCAATTAGGATTACTTGTTTAGATCTTAAGAGAAGGTAATCAAAACCTTAGAATATCTAGGATCAAACATAAATGAATCAACAAGATAAAATGGGAGAACAAACAAGGATATGATAATTCCTAAGTTTCTAACTTTGATTAACTTTATTCTTAGTGCTAGCTTATTTATTCAAGTGCTTTGTTCTTAGTGCTAGCTTATTTATTCAAGTGCTTTGTTAGATTAGTTATTTTAATTTCAGTAAATTTATTTTCATTCAATCAATCTTTTAGTACCTTAGTCAAAGTACATTCAAATTTTTAGGTGTTTAATTAATCTGTGAGGGAACGATGCCCTTTGTACTATAAGTTACAATCTGTATAATTACAATATTGAGAGTTTTCTATATAAAAATTTCAACAAGTTTTTTACATTGTTGTTAGGGATTAAATTCACATCTTATAAAATTTGAATTTTCTGATTTAACGATTGTAATAATTTTTCTTGTGTAATTACAAGTGTTTGAATATAAGACTTTAAAAAAAATATCAACTTCAAGCTATGTAACTTGTAGAACTTTTATTCCAACCTAATGAAGGCATTATAACATGAATGGGAGTTACTTAAACTCATATGATCATTGGTGATAAAATTGTCCAATTATCCTTGCTCTAATGATGTAGGAAATAATATGAGAAGCACAAGGTCCACTAAGTTTCTAGCAAGATAGGCTTAAATCCTTAGAGTCCAAGTTAGACAAGTCAACAGATTTGTTAAGCTACAAGCTCGATAGCCAAGATGAAAGTCAAAAGTGAATAGAAGCCAAATTTGATCAAATAATCAAGAACCACTCTTCTATCTTTCATAATTTGGAGGTTTAAGTTGGGCAACTTACTGATGCATTGTTAACCAAAAAATTTGGGGACTCTTCTAAGCAACACGAAAGCACAACTAACATCCTTGTTGTGATGTGACAGTTATGGAGGTAACTACTACTGTAACACCCCACTCCTACTGGACCCCAACCCGATATCGATGGTGATATCCGAGTTCGTGCCCCGCGAGGGTGGCATGTTAAAGCACTCGATCACTCTGAAATTGGTATAAATTTTTTTTAAAAACCACAAACATAAAGTACAGAAAATCGATAACCAAATCGGCTCACTTTGTTTTATAATTTTCAATATAACAACATAGTTTAATAAAATTTTCAATAACCTTTTTGGGCCCATTACAAAATACAAAACATTTCCAATTTCTCAAAATTATTACAAACTGTAATATTCAACTACAAATGATACAAAATTTTGCGGAAATACAATTCAGTGCAAAAATAAAGAGACACAATGCAGACGCGAACTGATCCCGACCTCTATTCCTCACTTGCATGCAATAGGTATACTCCCGTTGCCTAACGGGGTATTCTTCTGAGTCCTGAAAAAAATAATTGCAAATTTTGGGTGAGTTTTGCGAA
>JANIIA010000004.1:47237696-47253199 GCA_027478495.1 Erythroxylum alaternifolium
GCCATGTGGAGTCTGTAGTGATCGCACGTAGCGCTCCCTTATTTTAGGATATGTATCGGAATGACCTACGGGCGTCCTGGTGCGTACCCTAGGGTAATGGGGTGTTACACAAGATTTGATCTCCATGCAACAAAATAATTATGAAAAATTTTCATTTGATTTCTTAAAAGCTAAGATCACTTAAATTCTATAAAATAATTAACATATAAATCATAATAGAATGTGAATTCTTCCAAATCATAATAGCCCTCATATTATTTCTAAAATTGGTCTATCTTAACCATAGTAACCGTACAAGTATTTGGCCTCTAACGGTATCTACAGAACGAGTTAAGAGAACTCTATAATTTTTCAGAGAGGGTTAGGCAAGAAGTGCTATCTCCCTTAGAGCTTAATCCTATGTATAATAGGTTGATATATGGTTAATTTTTGATAAATTTAATCCATGAAACTTAGTGATTAATGTTTTAAAATGCTTAAGACATTCACTTATATTTCGTTTTAGGTATAATTTGGAAGCATAATAGCTAAAGTGAGTTGAAAGCACCCTTGTTAAGTCATTTTCTTGAGATTCACACTCAATTGTCTTGATGAAATAAGAAAGAGAAGGATTAGAGCTAAGAGGAGGCAAGAAAATGCATAAAATGAAGGGTATGAATCTCACCATTAAGCCACGGCTATGAAAATTAAGTCACGGCTGTGACACTTATCTCACACCTATGACATTAAGTCATGGGCGTGACAATCATGTCACACCCATGCAAGGAAGGCTCACGATCATAAGCCTCAATGAGGCCATTCACCATAGTGAGTCATCAACTCATGCTTGTGACTTTTATAACCTGACACCCTGAAAAACCTAGTTTTTAGTATAAATACAGTGTTGTGACGACAGAAATGAGAGATATCATTCTTGGGTTTCAGGAAACGACAGAGACTTACTATTCTTGGAGACTCACGAAATCCATGGAAGGCTAAGCTTCCTAACACAGGTTCGGAGGTGAAATCGATGTCTAGAGTCACGATTAAGCATATCTTTCTATTATTTAATGTTAAATCTTTCTCTTAATGGATTGTTATCATTGTTCTTCATTTATTGAGTTAGGAATTATGTAAAAATGATCTTAATGCATTCACTAGATTGTTTTATTACAAACATATTGCTAGAATCTTCAATATAATCTGTAATCATTACGTTTTAGATTCGTTTGTAGCTACTAATGACCTTGAATCATTAGGAACAACATAACTTAGGTTATATAACACGAGCTTGTGAGGTTACTGCCTATATTGATATGTTTTCCATTTTTTAATGCAGCTGTTCAATTAAATCTAGAAAGCGTGTGCTAGGTTATTTAGTAATTAGGTTTACTGAAGAGCTCGTTTTTTAATTAAACACGACCTAAGGGAAAATCAGGATTAACAAAACTTGTTGCTAGTCTAAGATCAATAGCTCTAGGAGAGGTGTGAAAGCATTATAACAATGAGATATGTTTAATCATGCCTAGGTCGAGATTTATTCAAGAATTGGATTTTACACATATTCAACACTTTTATCACTTTTGATTGTTTTCTATAAATTCCTTGCATTAGTTTAATTTTATTTTGTTTTCTCGATTGCATCAACTCAAAACCCTATTTTTATTTCCTTAACATCAATTATTATCATTGCAAAAATTAATCAAACATTCCTTATGGATATGGTCTTGACTCGCCACAGCTATAAATTTTTAGTGTGCAGAATTAAATAAATTTTACAGTGCATTTGACACTCATTGTCAAATTTTGGTGTCATTTTTAGGGAGTGTGGTGTTTGTTTTTTGATTTTAATTGGTATTGTGTGTATATAGATGTTTATAATCATTTATTTTGGTTATTTGTTAATCTTTACATGTTTGTCAATGTTGGTATATGGTAGTGACCAGATCTCCTCATAGAGAACCTGTACCATTTTATTGGAATATCAAAAGGACATTAAGAAGGTTATGAAGGGAAATAAGAACAAGTTTGGAAGTAGAAAATGAACTTGAATTCAAAGAGATAATGGTAAATCCAAGAACATTAAGGGAGTTGGTTGCATCACAATTAACTCAAAGGCCATTATACATTACATTTCCTAATTTAGTGAGCATGTTGCATTTGAACTTATGTCTGGATTAATACATTTGTTGTCTAATTTTGATGGTTTTTCAAGTGAGGATGTGCATAAGCATCTCATGGAGCTTAATGTGGTGTGTTTGAATATGAAGCCTCCAGGGGTAACAAACAAGCAAACATGTTGAGGGCTTTCCTATTCTCACTGAAAGATGTAGCAAAGGAGTGACTATTTAATCTACCTACTAGAAGTGTGAACACTTGGATAAAGATGAAAAGGTTATTTTTGGAAAAACATTTTCTAACATCGAAGACAACAAGTATATGGAAGGAAATCTGTAGCATAAAGCAACATAATGGGGAGGACTTTTTCTGAGTATTATGAACACTTTAAAAAGTTGTGAGCTAGTTTTTTGCACCATACCATTCTATAGTAACTTCTTATAAATTTCTGTGAAGGATTGCTACCAATGGAGAGGAGTTTAGTTGATGCGGTAAGTGGTAGGGTACTGTGTGAGAAGACTCTAATTATAGCCAGGATTTTAATTAAGCATAAGGCTGCTAATACTTAACAATTTGGCATTCGCAATGATGTTCGTCGTGTAAACGAGTTAAGTACTTCATCTATCGAACATCTTTTAGATGAGCTAACATCTTTTGTTAGAAAAATTACAGTTGGACGGTCGCAGGGAAAGGCATGTGGAATATGTTCAAACATGAGCCATTTGGCCAATGACTATCTGATATTACAAGAGGGAAGTATAGAATACATGAATGCTATAGGAGGGAATTTTCTTAACTAGTACAACCTATACTTCCAGATGTATAACCCAGGCTAAAGGGATCATCCTAACTTGAATTAGAGGGAATAGGCAACCAAATTACTTCCAAAATAGGCCATAAGGATCACAAAAATTTCAACCAAGGCCATAAGTGTCCTTTTCTAGTTTAGGTACATCTCTAGAAGACTTGTTTAAGAATTTTGCTGCTAATAATATTGAACTTTAAAAGAGTGTACAGTAGTTTTAACAGAACGTAAAATCAAGCATACAAAACTTAGAAAACCAAATTAGTTAGATGGTAATGAAAATCAACTGTCTAAAATCACAAAGTGGAAGAAAATTTCCATGTCAACCTAAGGTTCAGCTAAAGAATGTTAGTACTATAACTTTGAGGAGCGATAAGGAGATTGAGGTTCCTAATGGGGCCTTACTAAGGATTGTCAATCAAGAAGAAATCCAAAAAGAGTTAGCAAACAAAGAAATTCCCTCATCTAGAACAAAGATAAACTTTAAAAGCCCTAATATCATTAAGACTAATCCTCCATCTTTCCTAACAGATTAACAATGCTGAATAAGGAGGAAAAAGATAAGGAGATATTAGAGACGTTTTGGAAAGTAGAAATGAACATATCTTTGCTAGATGCAATTAAGCAAGTACCAAGGTACTCAAAATTCCTCAAGGAACTATATACGCATAAAAAAAGTTGAGTGGTGATGAAAAGGTGATGATGGGTGAGAATGTGTTTGTGATTTTAAGAAGTAGATACTTATAAAATATCGGGATCCATGTATGTTCACTATTCCTTGTAAAATTGGTAACATTGTGATTAGTAGAGTTATGTTGGATTTGGGGTCTTCAATTAACGTTATGCCTCGTTCAATTTTTGCTTTCTTAAATTTGGGCCCTTTGAAAAAAAATGTGTTTATCATACAATTGGCTGACTGCACTAATGCTTACCCTGATAGTGTAGTTGATGATGTAATAGTGCAGGTAAATAAGTTGGTATTTCTTGTGGATTTTCATGTGGTTGATATGAATAATGAAACTTCGTACAATCCAATAGCTATCTTGTTGGGGAGACCCTTTCTCAATACAACTTAAACTAAGATAGATCTTCATGAGGGCACCCTTATGATGGAATTTGATGGGGAAGTGATCATTTTAACTTTTTTAATGCCATAAAACATCCTTATGATGATCACTTTGTTTTCTCTGTTGATGTGATTGATCCTCTAGTGCAGGAAATGTTTAAATTGAGTTGTAAGGATCATTTAGAATCATTCTTGACTGCGTATAGAGGCAGAAGCTAATAATGATGATTAAGTGGGAGAAGAGCTAGTTAACATGGCAGCTACCTTGGAATCATTAGAGAACTCTCCAAAAAGATATGATTTGGCTTCCATATAGTTAGTCGAATCTCACCAGAAGTTATTACCTTCTAATGTGTAGGTACTTGACGTGGAACTAAAGTCCCTTCCCATCTACCTAAAGTATGCATATTTAGGAGATAAGCAGACCCTTCTAATTATCATTTCGATAGAGTTGACTTTGGACCAAGAAGATAGGCTGATTCGAATGTTGAGGGGGCATAAGAAGGCCATTGGATGGACGATTGTAGATATCTAAGGAATAAGCCCTTTTATATGCATGCATCGTATTTTGTTAGAGGAGGATGCTAAGTTCACAAGGCAAGCTCAACATAGATTGAATCCTCTTACGATGGAAGTTGTAAAGAAGGAAGTGTTAAAGCTTCTTGATGATGGGGTCATTTACCTAATCTTTGACAGTAAGTGGGTAAGTTCAATTCAGGTGGCTCCAAAAAAGTCTAAAATCACAGTATTAACCAATCAGGAAGGTGAGTGGGTTCCCACCTAAGTACAAACTGGGTGGCAAGTTTGTATTGATTATAGAAAATTAAACTTGGTGACTTGTAAAGACCATTTTCCCCTTCCCTTTATTGATCAAATGCTTGAAAGATTGGTTGGTTATGAGTATTATTATTTTCTAGATGGTTTTTCAGGTTGTCTTTAGATCCCAGTCACACTAGAAGATCAAGAAAAGGCTACCTTCATTTGCTTATTAGGTATATTTGTTTATCAAAGGATGCCATTTGGATTATCCAACACACCTGCCACATTCCAAAGATGTAAGGTGAGCATTTTTCCAAGTATGTTAAGAAAATCAGAGGTATTCATAGATGATTTTAGTGTTTACGATTCTTCCTTTGATGAATGCTTAGAGAATCCTGCTCTTATCTTGGAATGATGCATTAAAACAAACCTTGTGATTAATTGGGATAATTTTCATTTTATGGTAGATCAAGGTATAGTTTTAGGGCGTGTTATAGCTGCTAAGGGTATAGAGTTAGATAAATTTAAAGTTGATCTCATTTCCTCTTTAACTTATAACTCAAATATGTGGGAAGGGCGTTCTTTTCTTAGTCATGTAGGTTCCTATCGTAGATTCATCAAGGAATTTTCAAAGATAGCCTCCCTGTTATGCAAGCTATTAGAACATGTCTCATTTAAGTTTGAAGTTAAGCGTTTAAGGTACCTACTCATGAAGAAAGAAGCAAAACTAAGGTTAATCAGATGGATTCTCCTCCTTTAAGAGTTTGACTTAGAGATAAGTTATAAGAAAGGGGAAAAAAAACGTAGTTGCTGATTACCTCAGTCACTTGATTAGAGAGAAAGATGATATCCCTCTAAGAGAGACATTCCTAGATGAACATATATTTTCTACTAATTTGACGCCTCCATGGTATGCAGATATTTTAAATTTCTTAGTTACTAATAAATTATTAGTTGGATTGTCAACAAATTAGAGGGAAAAATCGAAGAATGAAGTGAATACTACATTTAGGATGACCTGTATCTATGGAGGCATTGTACAAGTGAAGTCATAAGGAGCTGTGTGCCTGAAAGTGAAACACATTTGGTTTTAGCCTTCTACCACTCATATGTGTGTGGAGGACACTTTGGAGTAAAGAGGACTACCTATAAAGTTCTAGAGAGTGGCTTCTACTAGCCCTTATTGTTAAAGGATGCATATATCTTTTGTAAGTCATGTGTTAGGTGCCAACGGTTAGGTAATTTGTCTCATAAGGATCAAATGCCACAAAATCCTATCCTTTTTTGTTAATTTTTTATGTTTTGGGTATAGAATTTATGAGAAAATTTCCTCCATTTTTAATTATATATTTGCTGCAGTCGATTATGTTTCCAAATGGGTGGAAGCGAAATCCTCTAGAACTAATAATGCCAAAGTTGTTGCAAATTTTATTAAAGCTAACATCTTTTCTAAGTTCTGGATGCCAAAAGTAATCATCAATGATAGGGGAACCCATTTTTGCAATAGGGTGATGGAAACACTATACAAGAAATATCACATCATGCACAGGGTTTCCACTTCTTACTATCCCCAAACTAATGGCCAAGCTGAAGTGTCGAATCGAGAAATCAAGTCAATTATGGAGAAAATAGTTTAGCCCAATAGAAATGATTGTAGTGTGAGGTTGGAAGATGCATGATATGCTAATTAGATGGCTTATAAAACATTAATTGGAATGCCTCCATATAGACTGGTGTTTAGGAAGCCGTGTCACATTACAGTGGAGTTGTAACATAAGGCGTATTGGGCCATAAATGATGCAATATGAATTTGGATGATGTGGGAGTGCATAGTAAGTTGCAATTGCAAAAGTTGGAGGAAATGCATAATGAATCATATAGGAATGCAATGATATATAATGAAAAGATGTCAGAAAGTGTTGCTCTACCACTCCAAGATCAAATTATTCCCAGGTAAGTTATGTTCCTGTTGGATTAGTCCGTTTGTTATTATTCATATCTTTCCTTTTAGTGCAGTAGAGATACGAAGTTTGAAAACTAACATGATATTTTAAATGAATGGTCATTACCTGAAGCTATATTATGAAGGCTTCCAAATGGAGAATATGGAAGTGTTAATGCTTGAAGACATAAATGGCATCACTTGATGAGAGCAACATACAGTCAAGCCAATGAGAACAAAAAAAGGCATTACTTGAGAGGCAACCCATAGGAAGTTTATTTCTTTTTGTTTACATTCTTGCATTTTCTGTTTTTGTTAAATGCTCCATTTCTTACATTTGATGTTATATTGGGGACAATGTAAGTTTTAAGTTTAGGGGTGGGGATCTTAGTTTTTGTACACGTTTTAAGATTAATTGTTGCTTATATGGCTTCTTAAGCATTTTCAAAATCAATCAAATAAATAAACATTTTCTCTTTTTCTATTGCTTTTAAGACTATATAATCATTATTAAAGAGTGAATTGACTAGAAGAAACCATGGCAACTTGATCATGTACTTTTACTCTTATGATTGGTCAATATGCATTGTCTTTAGAAGAGTAGTGACTTATGGTAGATATCAACCAGTGATATTTTGAGCCTTTATAGATTGACACATCCATATCAGTCTCATTTTCTTTATTTATATGTGACCTTTATGATATGTACATCTTGACTTTGCTTTGATTTTCTATTTAAGACCACATTTTTATCACATGCATTAACATGGAAATGATATAGGCATTTTTTATTTTTACAAACTACATTAGCCAAATATTCTACCTTTTGATATGTTTTTTTCCCTTTGTTAAGCCCCCTTAAACTTTATTAGCCTTTCTTTTTGTGTTAACCACATGACATACCTTAAACCTAACTAAATGTCCTACTAAGCCTTAAAGTTAATAAAGCATTTGTGATTTTTGATGATTATGGATGCATAAACGTATAAGTGTAGGGGTGTGCATATATTTAGGTTGGTTATAATTGTTGGGATGCCATTTTATATCTTATTAATAAAATTCTTATGTTGATGTAGCTTCTTTTAATTTTTATATAAAGACGAGAGAGAAAAGAAAAGAAAAAAGTCTGAATAAAAGTATCGAGGAGTAAATACATTTGTTTTGGAAAGTTATTTATGATTAGTTTCTCCTCCTAAAATTGTATGGAATGGGTGACTTGAGTATAATGCATATAAGGTAGATGTTGCTTTGAAGGATCACTCCTTATGGTTTCAATGTATTTTTATCATCAAGTTTTATGAGTGATCCCTTCCAATTAGTTATGCTTCATGTGGTTTATGGTATGAGAGCTTGAATTTGAGCTGTGAAACATGGATGTTGCATTCATCATAATTGATGGTAGCCAATTTTGAATGAATGTTAGCTCTTATGCTTGGTGTTGCATTAAGTGTTATTTTTGCTTAACTAGCCTTGATGGATTTTACGCTACATTACCCAAATACATCCCACCATATCCTTTCCCACATTAAAACATTAGCAAAGTCCTTTGATTCATGATTATGAATGTGAATCTTAGTGGTTGGGAAATGAAATGATATGCAAAGTTATGGAGTGTATTGATTATGCATGGTGTTTGAGTGTACCTATGAATTTACCATATTTAAGCACATTTTGTCTAAGTCTACCTCTAGATTATTTAGTTTCTAAAGGTGATGAATGTTGATTGATCGTGAGTAAAAGCGTCAAGTGTTGAGTTCTTGCTATGGTTTTAGAAATTCTTTCTCTTTGCTTATGACCATCTATCATTAGTAAATGTGGAAAATGAGTAAGTATTTTAGTTTGTGACTTTGATTTTGATGATTTGTTTGAGGACAGTCAAAAGTTAAGTGTGAAGGAACTTGATATGTTCTTAATTGTTGATATATTTAATCCATGACACTTAGTGATTAATGCTTTAAAATACCTAAGACATTCACTTTAGTTCATATTTGGGTTTAGATACAATTTGGAATCATAATAGCTAAAGTGAGTTGAAAGCACACTTGTTGAGCTGTCTTATTGAGATTCAAACTTAATTGTCTTCATGGAATAAGAATGAGAAGGATTAGATCTAAGAGGAGACAAGAAAATGTATAAAATGAAGAGTAAGAATCTGACCATTAAGTCAACGTTATGAAAATTAAGGCATGGTCGTGACACTCATGTCACACCTATGACAATTAAGTTATAGGCATTATACTCATCTCATGCCGATGAAATTAAGTCATGGTTGTCACGCCTATGTAAGGAAGGGTCTTAACCATGTGCCTCAATAAGGCCATTCACGGCCGTGTCATTAAGTCACGCTTGTGACTTTTATGAACTGGCACCCCGAAAAACCTACTTTTTAGTATAAATTTTTATTAATGCATATAAGCTAGAGTACAAACCTATCAAGTTCGTGTTTTAAAAATTCTAACTTTGATTAAGGTAAAAGGAAGTAGATTCCATATGGTTTCTATATTCTAGTTCAAAAGTGTTTAAAATTTGCATAGGAAAAGGAGCTAAACTTTATAGAGATGCTAAGTTTAGGTTTATAACTAAAATTTCCAAGTTCAAGTACAAAATTTATTGAATGTTAAGACATAGGAGCATGACTCCTCAAACCTGTCGATTTTAGGTTCATCACCCTAAAAATTAAATAAAGCATTGCATCTAGACTCCCTAGGTTTGTAATATTTAATTTCATACGAAAATTGACTAAGGTATTAGAGCTAAAATTTAAATATACTTGATAGCATATTTAATTATTTAAAAATGATAAGTCTCAAAAGTAAACAATTGGGCTAAAAGCATCCAATATTCCATATATCTACACTTTATATATAAGGGGAAAACAAAAAAGAAATTAAATTAAATGTCTAGGTGGATAGTGGTACGCTATTAAAAGTGCAAGATTGCATATCTAGGGCTCGAAGATTCAACACCAATAAGGCTAGTAACCTCAACTTTTTTGTCAAAGCCATAAAATTCATTAGGCTCATTAGTTTAAATAAGCTCAAGCTGACTAAATGCATTAGTGATATCTAGGTCTACAAATGATAGGTCTAGAAACTTCTTTTGTGCAATCTTCATACATCAAACTCTATCATTATTGCACTAATAAGATTATCTAATTTCTAATTCTTAAAATACTTGGAAATACAATAATAATGGATGAGGTTGAACTTGAAGTTTCTTCCTTATACTTTCTTCATCCCTACCTGGAGCTAATTCTTCTTTCCATTAGACATGTTTTCTCACTCTTCAATCCTACCATCTTCCTCCTAAGCTTATCAGGATGTTTGAATAATTAGTTATTTAGTAACATCCTTCTTATTCTTAAACTACTCAGTATCACCGTAGGCCTTTAAGGGTGCATTCTTAACCTTATTGTTCTTCTTGAAAAACTTATTAAGTTTCTTTTAAACTCTTTTATAGACTAAAAAGATTTTCAATTTAGGAAAGGGTAACAAAAATAGATATGGTAAGTAAATTTATCTTAGTGAAATGCCTTTTAGTGAACACATAAAGTTAGTCAATGTGTATGCCTTTCAAAATCTTTTCATCCCTAAGAAGGATCTTCCTACAAATTAACTTAGGCCCACTTCTAACCATACCAAAGTTGATATTCTTCTTTTCATGTTAAATTTAGGGAACTAAAATTAATTTTTCCTTGCTTGAATACTTAAAATAGGGATAAAGAATATGTTCTCCCTTTGATTAAAAGACAAAGGAGACAAGGATGAGAATGTAGAGAGATATGGGTGGATATAATATGGAGATGTATTTTGATTGCAATGAACTCATTATTGTAGGTCACCCTTTTCTTCTACCTTTCCTTAAAAGATGATGTTGGTAGGCCTCTCTCCTTATTTACTTTATCCTTTTCCATCAATTTTTTACGCATTCATGAATGATAAAAATAAATTAGGTATGTTAGTAAGACATCTAGAAACATTAAATGAAAAGGAATAAAGAAGATTTATCCTATAGGAAACCTAGACACTTTTGATATATAATCAGTTTATGTTTTCATAAAAGGGATTCTTGAGGTAAAAGAAGGATGACTTTTTAGAAAAAGAACTTTAACAATGCATTGTCTATATCCCATTAAAGAAACCTCTCATCTAAGCTTATTTAAACATCCTCAAATATCTATAAGCTTATAGGATTTAATAGAAAATGATATTCTTGATAAAAATAAAATTCTGCTTCTAATAGTGTAGCCCCTTTAGAATGATGAGAAATCAACAGCCATGTTTGACACTTAAGGTGTATACCCACTTTATAACCCCTATGCTTGTATTGATGCATAAACTTAAATAATTTGAGGATGAGAGACATTTTTCTTATATGATAGGTGATGATGAACTAGTAAACTCCAAACATGAAAATGTAATTAGCTAGGAGCTTATCTCATTTAATTTCTCATTAATAATGGGATTTGAAGGGAACCAAATTCCATATGTTAAGGTGTTATAATAGAAGCCAAATTTACGATGTATGGGGTAACATACACTCATTATTATTGGTGAACTTGAATGAGATCTCATGAGGGATGTGAAATTCTCTCTCATGTTCTTCAAATTAGTTATACATAACTTATTAAGGTGTAGATGTACTTTAGAATTTTTTTAAGTTTATAGGTATGGAATCTAACACGAGTTTTAGATGTAAAACCTTTTTTCTAGACTTTAATGAGTCAGGTTCATATGACACAATAAAAGGAGAGACAGTTGCTAGGAGTGTCATAGATATGGTTTCTTCAAACTTAAGGGACACATGCTTGTGGCTCTTACAATTTGAGGCTATGGTTCTTACATTCTTATAGTTATTTAATCTAAAACTATTAAACCTATTTGCTTTGCTACTTAGGTTAATGCTATCATCCTAGCTATTCTCCATAATCAAGAATGTATGTAAACTTACCTATTGGAGAAAAAGATAGGTTTATAAATCACCCTAACACTAAAAACCTCTTAAAAAGATAAGAAAAAAAGTCAAATTTATGAGTTTTTCTATTTCTAATAGCTCTTTAAGGATGAAATAAGCCACCATACCCATCTTGTGCAACTAAGTGATGGTTCACCATTATACAAGTAGCATAAACGTCTCTATGACATTTGTATTCCATAAGAAATATTTCTTAAGAATATTCCTTGGGAGACTTTTGAAGGATTATTTTTTGATCATTAACCTATATCATATAAACTTGATTAAGTTTAGCAGAAAAAAGAATGATTGAAGATGATTGTCAGATTATTATAATCATTACCTACTTAAGGTGACTTTAAATATATGTTTGGTCTATCTAACCTTTGGACCTATCTTTAACAAACCTATTAGGATCTATTATTGTCCTTTGTAAAGCATTCTTAAATTAGATTAGCCTTTCTATTACAAAACTACATTAAACATTTTAAGTAATTAATAAACAAATTTGGAGTGGCTTAAGAAATCTCTTAAATAACCTAACATCCTTGTTGGTTTAAGTACTGAAAGTTTCACTTTAAACAGAACAAATTTTGATAAAAATTAAGAGACAAATGATCACTAGATATGATTGTATATATTCAAATTGAGTTAATCCATCACGATCCACTAATTTTCTTTACTCTTATAGGCTTTATCATACATAAAAATACACAATTAATTGAAAAAGTAAGTTCAACTAAAATAGGATTCATCCATATGAAAAAAAAGCAATTCTAATTAAAGACCAATTTAGCTACCTATTAGAGGTTAGATTCAACTTCATTATCGATAGTTAAGAGTCTAAGTATAATTCAAGTAGGATTACATATATAAGAGAGATCACTAAAGGTAGGTTCTCATAATCAATATCATTAAACAAACTTAGTGATCTTCTTGCATACTTAGGTCCTCTTAAATTAAGTAGCTTGAGCATTATAAAGTCCTTACTAAGAATACTCTAACCTATTTGTAATTATTTTTGTAATCCTATCAAGTTGAGACTAGCCTAATTAACCTACCATGAATTCATTCTATATCAATTAACATAGTCTTGATTGTCTCTAACATTTTGATGGTTAGGCGATCCTTAGCTAGTAATATCCAAAAGTTAAGTATCTTACTCATATTATTGTTTATAACTACACATTTGAACTTAATATGTTAGAAATCCTTACTCTAAGTTTCCTTAGGATCGTAAAGAAAATGTTTAACATAACTATGCATTAATTTACTCAATTCAATGAACCTATCATTAAATACTTATCAAAATCTTTCCTATACATGATTCAAAAAAGTTGGTCTAAGATTTTTTATTCCATTTTCACCTATTTATGACATATGATTGGACATATTTTATATAAGGTAAAAGCCAATGTAACATTCATGAGTCTCTAACAATTAAGAACAAAATAAACCAATTTAGTAATTATGAATATAAATAAATTCATTTAATTGGACATAATACCTTTTCCATATCTTAGACCATTATGATTATAGTCTCATCTCTTAAATCCAAGTTTAAATTTTAGTGATCTTCATCTTAATAAGTGCTTATATAATATGATTTAGGGTTGCCATCAACTCATTACACTTAAAAGTTGACCTTGGAACTAGGTCTTTAAAAAGCAACCATGAAAGCAAGTTATATATCTTAACTTCTTCCACTGGCTGTTTTTACGGAATCAAAATACATATATATTTGCATATGTTATCCATTAAGTCTAAATCATAGATTTCTCTCTAGTTCATAGATATCCCTACACATTTTCACGTATATATTATATTGTTCTTTGACCTTTTCTTTTAACACTTTCCTTTTTTTATACTTGCTTATTGATCAAATATCTACAAGTGTAAAAAATTAATTTGTAGTAAGTTATTAAAACTAGAGTAACTTAAAGTATCAATCCTACAAGACCTATATTACTATATCTATTAATCTTGTCAAAAAAGAAATTAAATAAAATAATAATTTGTACAAGAGAAATGACTACTAAACTAACAAAAATAATGAAATTAAACTAATAAAAAGAAATTAATAAGATGAATGTTAAGACTTTATGGTTCACTTATGTCGAATTCTAATTATTATGCAAGATTGATTATTTAGGTTGAAATAATAATTAGCCTAAACTATCTATGCTCTCTTTCAAGGAACAAATGTATATTTAATTAGTAACTACCATCTTTTAATATGCAATTTAGTCTAACCAAACTCATTAAGACTAGTTAATCTTTTCATTATTGCAATATTCTAGGATACTTTTGCTTTCTAGATATAAGGTATTTATTCTTATAATGCACGAAATTTACTTAACCTTTTAGTCCTTTATACAATTCCTAAGATTGTATAAGTAATGATTAGTCACAAACTCAATAATTAAAAATGAAGAGAATAAATTCAACTAATAAATAATCAAATCCTGCATTAATAATTTAAGAATCCATCACGACATATATCCCTAACCTTAACTAGGGTTTTTTGTTAACAAACATAATGAAAAAAACCAAGAAAAATTATCTTTAACACAAGACTAAGAACAAAGGTAAGAGTCAGAGAAGTTGTGATGGTCTCCTCCATTCTTGCTATGAAATCCTTCTTTGACACCAAAAAAAAGACTAAAATTATGAAATAATTGAAAGATGGATGTGACATACCTTCCAAAAGTCACCTAAGCTAAGCCTATTGAGATTATTTATAGCTAAGGATGCCTAATATAGTTCAATGTTTAGTGAAATTATTTTTTTTCATGTCCTTAGAATTTATGCACGAGAACTAAAGCTAAACTAGCTTCCATATCAACATCAATTTTATTTTGAGATACAAGGTCTGATACACAGGCATGTACTAGACTGTGTATATGTCAAAATCTCCAAAATTTTCGATTCTACATTTGTTGTGAGATTTACATGACCATAAACAAGGTCATGTATCCCTTATTTGCTTTAAATCTTTATTTTATGTTGCATTTTCATCCGAATTCTTCTCCTTTTGGTCTATGAAAGAATTTATTACCTGTAAATGCATTTGGAGTGAATTACGTAACAAATATACAATAAAATTACAACATATCAAGCAAAATACATTAAATGTAGTTGTATAAATATAGCTAAATATGCATCTATTAAACATCTCACACTTAAGATTTTGCTTGTCCTCGAGCAAATATTAATCAGAATTATAAATCTTACAACATCAATCCTGTTAGAGTAGTGCTCTAAAGGCAATCAGCTTTAGCACTTTTGTACAAACTTTACTTTGATTAATAAAGTGAAAGGAATTTTTCATTAATTTGATATTCGTTTATATATAAATTGATGTCAATCTTAAATTGAATTAATGAAGTCGATGATACAAAATATAACATGAAGGAAATTATGATGAGATCATGATAATGAGATTCCTATCATATGCAATTATATTAGTATCTAAATAATCCCTAGTCATTTGATTAACGTGACAAGACATTATTAATCTAGATAGACTAGCACATGTTATTCTCCTTGATTTGATCAAGCAATGGATCTCACAAACTGTAAACATGAGATGTTTAGAGTTAACATATGGATGCCTACTAAGGGTAGTAAGTACATCGGATGATCCGCAATGAGATTATCATATAGATGATCTATTGAATGTCAATAATTAAATATCTGTAGACTTGAGGTACTTAAGGATATCTTGGATACCAATCCTATGCTTTGTGTAACACCCCATTACCCTAGGGTACGCACCGGGATGCCTGTAGGTCATTCCGACATATATCCTAAGATAAGGGAGCGCTACGTGCAATCTCTACAATACTCCACATGGCATCACATACATTTAAATAATAAAA
>JANIIA010000004.1:47384067-47408392 GCA_027478495.1 Erythroxylum alaternifolium
ACGTAGCGCTCCCTTATCATAGGATATGTACCGGAATGACCTACGGGCGTCCCGGTGCGTACCCTACAGTAAGGGAGTGTTACAATAAGAGAGAGTCAGTGTACTGAAAAGGATCGGTAACCAGGTCACTGGAAATAACAGTGAAGCCGGTACCTAGGTAGTCATCAGCCTAGTGGTCACCCAAAATTTGTCAAGCCACTGATGCCCAAAAAAGTTGGAGAGTGGGTTTGGGTGGAAAGCAAAAGGAGAGATAAAAAGGAAATACTTACTGCTGCTCAGAAAAAATGCAAAAACAAGAAAAAGAAGGTGGCAGTGCAAGAAGTTGGCTGAGAGATTGTTCTAGGAAAAAGAAGAACTAGAAATAAAACTTCAAATTCAAACCCAGGCTCACTTGGTGGAGAAACAAAAGATGCTTGACAAGGGGAAGAAGTTGGCCAACATGACCAAACAGATGGTTAAGCACTGTGAAGAAGGACTTTAGAAGAACAAATTCAAAAGGAAGGCAACAGAGGATGGTGATATCGAGGAACAGAAAGAAAGTTACTTCAACGTTGGTGATGTCCCTGTTTATTACCTGGGAGCCACTTCGATATTGCTGCCAGCTATTTTTCGCCGTGTCGATCCTGATGACGAAACAGAAGACAACCCAGAAGATGAAGAAGAAATCTGGGCTGCAAAAGAAGAACAAAATGCAGCGGAAAAATTCTCAAAGAAATCACAGGGGACTGAGAACAGCAAAACTTTGACATTCGACAAGCTGTTAACAGTGAATCAGACTAAGCCACTGCACATACGGGCTTGTGTCAATGGGAAGCCACTGAACAGAGTTTTGGTGGACAATGTTTAGTGGTAACTGCGGTGACTGGGGACGTGGCAAGAACATTGGGAGGAATTCCGCTACAAATAACAGTGAGGAACAAGACAGGTGTGTCTGCTTTCTTCGTAATCAACACAAATGCAAGTTATAAGTTACTTCGGGTAGAGATTGAATTCACGCCAACATGTGTGTGCCATCCTCTCTTCACCAGTTCTTATTGTTCTGACATGGTGACAATGTGGAAATGGTTAAGGCAGACAATAATCCTTTCAATGCGGAAGTCAATTTAATGGACAACTGCTACTACCATGGAGACACCACACCAATTACTTTTGAAGGTTTGGACAAAGAAGACAGGCCTACGTTGATGAAATTTGCCAAAGACAAGCATTTACTGCTCCAAGCAATTGGTGCCAATGAGAAGAATAAAAGCATCAGGCCTTTTAGGCCGATGGAAGAAGACGTTGGCCAATCAGGCCAATGATAGCTCAAGAAAGTGGGGAAGGGTGGTCAATGGCTGCAAGGGCCATCCAGGAAGCAATTTTACAGCAAGCCAGGAAATAATTAATGGCCAACTATGAAGTTGAGATTTTCGGAACAGAGTTAGTTTATGAGGGAGAAAACCCAGAAATAATAAGAGATGAAATAAGTCTGGAGGAGCTACAAGTCGCGCTATACAAAATGGAAGATGAAAGACTTCAAGTAAAGATCCCTCTGGAAGAAATCAACTTGAATACTTCCGAGGATCCTAAAGTAACATACATCAATGGGCTTATTAATAAGGAGTTGCGTGAGGAAATAATCAAGTTGCTTCACAAATATAAAAACTGTTTTGCATGGGATTATAAGGATATGCTAGGTTTAAGTCCAAGTTTAGTTGAACATCGACTGTCCATTGAGCCAAAATTTCGTCCTTTTCAACAACCGCCCAGGAGAATGTCCAAGGAAGTAGAGATGAAGATGAAAGAAGAAATAGAGAGACTTCTCATAGTAGGCTTTTTTAAACCAGCTAAGTATACTGAGTGGCTGGCAAATATAATCCTTGTAGTCAAGAAAAACGGAAAAATTAGAGTGTGTATAGATTTTCAAGACTTAAATGCCGCCACACCTAAGGATATATATGTAATGCCAATTAGCGACATGCTTATTGATGCCACTGCCAACCATGGAATGTTAACATTTTGGGATTGTTTTGCTGGTTATAATCAGATCAAAATTGCTGAAAGTGATATTCATAAAACATCGTTCCGGTATCTAGGAGCAATCAGCATGTTTGAATGGGTGATGATACCTTTTGGGCTAAAAAACGTTGAAGCTACTTATCAAAGAGCCATGAACCTCATTTTTCATGATACCATTGGGAAAATTATTGAAGTCTACATCGATGACGTGGTTATCAAGTCTAAAAAACAGGGTGACCATGTAGAACATCTCAGGCAAGGATTTGAGAGACTGAGGAGACACCAACTCGAACTCAATTCATTAAAGTGTGCTTTGGAGTCAGAGCTAGAAATTTTCTCAGATTTGTAGTCCATCAGAGGAGGGTGGAGGTTGACGATAACAAAGCGTCCAAAAGCTACTCTAGGCAAAGACATTAGCTAAATGGTTTTCTAAATAAGTTAAGGGCCACCATAAGGCTTATATTTATAAGCCTAATGGTGCAGGGGGTAAATGTTTACACCAAAAATGGGTTCAGCCCATTTTTACTGTTTTGGGCCGAAAACTCGAAGCCTAAAGAAAAGCCCATGGTTTGGAGTCCAAAAGAAATCCATTGACCTTGGCCCATCAAATTTCAGTGTCCAGCGAAGAGGAAAGTAGTAGAATTGGAGTTGGATTGGGAGTCTAGAAGTCCAAGATAAAAAGGAGATAAGATGATAAACTTGATAGACACCAATCCAAACTTTATCTCTATTGGATATGATAAAGTTTATCTGAATTTTATCTATATCTAGTAAGATAAAATTTTATCAGGATTACAAGTTTAACTGCAATAAGACATTCATCATCGTTGGCTATAAATAGAAGTTTTGAAGCAGAAAGAAAGTCTCTCTAACCTCTGACATATCAAAAGCCTGACATCCCAGCAAACCTATTAGCCTATTTCTATTTTTCACCAATCCTCTATTTTTTCCTAGTATTAGTCTTTCCTTTTCAATTTGTTTCAACAATTTTCAATTTCTTAGTCATTGTGTTTTGTCAAATTGTTTATCAATAAAGTAAAGTTCTTTTCTGTTAGATTTTTGCCCCTTTCTAGCATAGACAATCGTTTGATTTCAGTCTTAGATTACGAGTCACAATATCATTTTCCTTATTTCCTAGTTTAGAATAACTTTAAATTTTTGGCACGCTCGCAAACATATTCACACTAAAACAAAGGGCTACGTGTTAACGTTTAATCAAAATAAAGGCAAACAAGTGGGAATTATTTTTTATCTTCCAAGCTTACTTTCAAGTTTACTAGTCTACTAATGATATTATTATTATTATTATTAAAACTATTATTATTATTATTAAAAACAAATTTATTATTTGTCTTCCTCATTTAACCAGACAAACTTGGAGTTGTTGAGACCCGTAGAAGACTTTGAATATGCTTTAAGATTCACTCTGAATCATTTGTGGCTGTTGATGATTTTAGGTAATTTCCCATGAAACTACGGATTAAACAAATTTAATGTTTCTGCTGACTTCTTCCGTTCTTCGACCCTTTGAAATAGATTTTTCAAACAAAAAAAAAACTCTAGGTACTACACCAATACCTTAAGTTACCGAATCTTGACATTAGAAACCCGCTTGTCAAAACCATCCTACAAATTAGAAACCCGCTTGTCAAAACCATACTATCTTCAGCTAACAATGAACAAATGTAGGAATATCTATAGTTGCTAAGTAAATCATAACGTGGCGATGATCCTTGTTGAGCTTTAGCCTAAAAGTCTAGTTTTGGGTCCATTTCTATCCATCACCTTGATATTAGGAACTTCGTTTTACGTCTGTTATTTTCAGAAAAAGAAAATAACAAAATAAAATAAAAAGTTGAATGAAGAGACGAAGGTGATGACTAACGATCTGCGACTTATGTTCATTTGTTGATAAATATGACATTCCTAGGCACCATTTATCTTGTGCTCTTTAAAATGTTGATATTGTTATCTATATATATGCTATATATCTCTTAATTAATTAGAGGAAGAGTCTATATATTAATTTTAATTAATTTTTATATTTTATTATGTGAAATTAATTCATATAATATATATTATTTGTAATTAATTTTTATATTTTATTATGTGAAATTAATTCATATAATGTTTGTATGGTGTGGGATTTGAAGTACTCTATTTATCTTCATTAAAATGCCTCATTAAGGAAAAAATAGTGATGACAAAATCTTCTGAAAATTTGTAAGTCACAATAAAGAGATGAGCGAGCATTCTAAAAAGTTAAGGCAAGAAAAAAAATTGTGCAATAAAATTTTTTTGCTCCGATCAACAACCAAATGACTTCTGATCAGTGTGAAACTTTTGTGTGATTGTTTTTGGAATTATCTCTTCACATTCAACAGCCAAATTCTTGATTTGAGCTCTTAAAGTCAGTAAACTCTATCTAGTCCTTATTGTATATAAAATTTTACATTTGTCACCCTTTAGATGATGATTGTTCATAATTGTTGTGTCAAGGTTCATCATTAACAATTGTATTTGCCTCTAATTAAGATAGGGCTGAATAATTTATCGTACCCACTTATTTCTTATTGATTAGTGAAAGTTTTGGTACCATTTGGTAACAGTCTAATAGTTTTTTTTTGTTTTTCCAGTAGAGTTTTCATGTAAGTACTTGTGTTTCTTCATATTATGGATTGATTTTATTTACTTATTATTGTTGTGATTTTGGTTGGTATTGATTACCCATTTGACAACAGAACTAGGAAAAAGATTATAGTTATTTGTCACTTTCACTAGCTTATAGTCCTTGCTTATGTATGTTTTAGCCTCTTTCCTTAACATATTGGTTAAGAGATAAAAGTGGCGTGCACCAAATGATTTATCTAAATTATGGGAATTGCTCTATATTGAAAACTAGAATGAAAGTCATCTTTTATGTAAAGGATTTATATGAGCTTATTTTGCAATAAGCAAAAACCAGAAAGTAATGAAAAATTTTAGGCTAGAAGACTATTAGAACAATTAGATAGTTTGCTGAAATGAGTGCCCTCCAACATATTGTAAATGATACAAATGCTTATGAATTATGGTTGAAACTTAAGATTATGTTGAAAAGAATAATGCCTTAAGAAAAGTGTCATTAATAAGGAAACGTGTAAACTAGGAATTAAAGATGGTGATAGCATAGTAGTACATTTGAATGATTTTAAAGCTTGGTTAATTATTTGTTTACCATGAAAATGTCTCCTAATGATGAGTTGTAGGCTTTGATATTACTTTACTCATTATTAAAAAGTTGGGACACTCTTGTTTTGTCGCTTAACAATTCCACTATAGAGGGCAAGTTAACAATGGAGATTGTTTAGTCTATAAAATGAAGAGAGTAGAAGAAAAGAGATGGGTACCTCCCACCATTCAGAGGTTAATATTGCCCAAGAATCTAACAAGGGTAGAAACAATAGTTAAAAGCCCCACAATAAAGACAAGTCTAGGGGGAGATGCAAATCTAAAAGAAAGATCAGTTGTTACTACTATGACAAGCTATGCCATATTCAAAAATATTACAAAAAGAAAAGAATAATTTGGCTAAGGGAAAAAAGAAAAAGTTGAAGAATTTGAAAATATCAAAAGATAATGACACTACAACAATTGCTCCCAATGATGAAAATTATTTTTCATTATTGACCAAGGTTATTTGAAGCTTGCCTATGATGATTGCATTTAGGTGCCTTATATTATCACACTTCAATAGTACTTCTTATCCAACACTAGTGGTGACTAGAACTATATAAGGATGGAAATGATGGCTCATCCAAAATTTTAGGCATAGGTGTGGTGTACTTAGACTCATCCATTGGCCAATAGTTGGTGTTGAGAGAAGCCAAACATGATCCTGACTTTAGGTTGAACTTGATTTCGGTAGGTATGCTAAAAGATTATGGTTTTTCTAGCAAATTTAATGAGAAAAAATGGAAACTCACAAATATGAGTTCAATAGTGACCTAAGAAACTAAACAGAGATCCTTGTATATGATGTAAGCTTAGTTGTGTCAAAGAGATGCCTATGTGAATAATAATTCCTCCAGTAAGTTATGGAACAAAAGACTTGGTCATATGAGTGAAAGAGGAATGCAAGTCCTTACCAAGAAACAATTCCTTCCTAATATACCAAGTATGTCAATAAGACCTAATGCTGTTTATTTAGCTAGAAAATAACATAGGATATTGATATGTGCTTAATTCTTAATACATTTAATTCATAACACTTAGAGATTAATGCTTTGAAATGTTTAAAGCACTCATTTTAGTTTATATTTGATTTTAGGTACAATTTGGAAGCATAATAGCTAAAATGAGCTGAAAGCATACTTGTTAAGCCATCTTTTTGAGATTCACACTTAATTGTCTTCATGGAACAAGAAGAAGAAGGATTAGACAAGAGAAGATAAGAAAGTGCAAAAACGAATGAAGAATAGCAAAATCATGGCCATAAGATGCATCTCACGGCTAAGTCATGGCCGTGAGACTCTTCTGATGCCCATGACAAGTTTGCTATGCTTTTGACACTCTGAAATGGGCATGACATGGGTGTGACTGGAGTGTCACACCCATGACTCACACTTATGTCCATGACACTTCAAATTATGCCTTTGACTTTTTGACACCTATCTTTGAAAAACCTAGTTTTAGCTATAAATGGAATATGTTATGATGACAAAAACCCATTCATCATTTTCTAGGTTTTGGTGCCATAAGAGGCAAGAGAGAGCTATTTCTTAGAGATTCATGTAGAAGATGCAAGGCTAACTTCCTGACACCATTTCAAAAGTGAAATCGATGCATAGAGTGCATGGTTAAGCTTATCTTATCTTTTTTAATGTTGAATCTATCTCTCGGGATTGTTTAGGTTATCATTTGATTAATTGATTTGGGTATTCATGTATGGATAATTGTATTTGTTGAGAAAGTTTTAGTTATAATAAACCCCCAATATCCATAAGTATATAGATCGTAAACTTGTAGTATTAAAGGTGTCGATCCCCTAAAGAGTTAGTGAACTAATGTAACTCTAGGCCTAAAAGGATTATTAAGAAGAAAATAAAAAATAAACATAAAATTGAATTGATGAATATGCGTTGATTGAAAATTAAATTGTAAATCAAAACACAAGGAATCAAATTAATTACTACCAAATTAATAATGGAAATCATACAAGGAAGATTAGCAGATTATGAGAAGGGGAATTTTTCCTATCGTCAAATGCTAACATGATTACTTTTTAGTTAATACGGTATCAATCTTAGACTTTTGAAGGGTGGATTACTCTCTCTCGAGTTATAATCATTAAACCCTAATTGAGTTATGGAATTTACTATCTCTTAATTGACAAAAATCCCACAAATCCAACCAAATCATAAGTCCTCTAATAGACTATCATTTCCTTACACGAGATCTCTCTTCGTATAAATTCCTGACTTAATTATTTGCATGATCTATTAGATTGTTTAACTCTCATTACCTAATCAAATTGTTTTCTTTCGGTTCACTCTCTCGATTTGTTACTAAAGCATAAAAATACATCAAATTATCATAATAACCAATGTATTAACATCAAAAGAAATCATATTAGCATTGATCCAAAAGCAAATCCCTAAAGAAGTTTAGAATGTCATCATCAAACTCAAATCCATCACTATCAAATGCATCTGATACATTCAAAAGAAAGAACAATAAAGATGAAATGAAATGTTACTTAGAAGGATAGGAATAGATTAGAAAGATAGTAGCGTTGCGACCCTTCTTCTCCTTCTTCCTTTCTCCTCTTACTGTTTTCTTCTTTCTCTCCCTTGGATCTTTCTCAAAGTGGCGGAAATAGAGTTCTCTTTTAGGTCTTCATTTTTTTCCTTATATATCATTTCCATTTAGGGCAAACATTAGGGTTTACCTGAGTCCAAAAGTCTGAAATATCCTTAAAATGTCGCATTTTAGAAGTTGATCTGCGTCTGTTGTCACACAGGCCACAATCATGGCACTCAATTTTTGATCTCTGTCATAATCGTGGCAAATGACCACTAGGCTTCTGTCACAATCGTGGCCCTGGGCCTCGCTTCAGGTTTCCTCCAAATTCTCTTCGTTCTTCTATATTTGATCTGAAACACTACAAAATGCATCAAAGCACCTCAAATACACAAAATTTAAGTTCAATAACATGCTCTAACTCATAGAACACTCAAAATACAAATATCTAACTAAATAACATAATCCTATCCTAAACATGCACTAATCATTCAATTTAACAACTAAACACATACTAAACTACCCACTAAAATATTATGCTACCTACAACTATCGGTATTCTTGTTATCGTTAGATTGTTTATGTATGAACCCATTTCTAGAATTAATAATACAATCTTTAATCATTGTATTTGGATTCATTTATGGCAACTAATGATGTTGAAATTATTAGGGATAACATAACATAGGTTTAATAACCCAAGCTTATATGGTTGTTGCATAGATTGGTTTGTTTTTCACTTTGTAAGGCAGCTGCCTAATAGAATCTGGAAAGTGTATTCTAGGTTATTCAGTAGTTAGGTTTAATTAAAGAGCTCATCTTAATTAAACACGACCTAACAGAAAATCGGGATTAGCAGAACTTGTTGTTATTCTATGATTAATAGTTCTAGGAGAGGTGTGAAAACATTATAACAACGGGATATGTTTAATTGTGTCCAGTCGAGATTGATCCGAAAACCGAATTTTACACATATTCAATAATTTTATCACTTTCGACTGTTTTCTATAATTTGTCTCATTAGTTTAAGTTTACTTTATTTTCTCAATTGCATCAAATCAAAACCTCCCTTTTTATTTCTTTACTATTAATTTATTGTGAAAATTAACCAAACATTCCCTTTGGATACGATCCCACCTCATCACATTTACGAATTTTTAGCATGTAAAGTTAGGTAAATTTTGTAATGCACTCGACATGCGCTGTCAAATTTTGGCATTGTCAGGGATTGTTGTGCTTTAATTTTCCTTTTTGATTTTAATTGGTGTTTTGTGTATATATTTGTTTTATAATCGTTTCTTTTTGTTATTAGTTTTTAGTATTGGTGTATGGTAATGAACAGATCTTCTCATAAAGAACCTGTACAATTTGGTCCAGAGATCGAAAGGATGATGCGAAGATTACAAAGGGAAGCATGAACAACTCCAAAAGTAGAACCAGAACTTGAATGCGAAGAAACAATGGCAAATCCAGGAACACTAAGGGAGTTGGTTATACCAGACTTAACCCAAATTCCTTTATACATTACGTTTCCTAATTTTTCTAAGCATGTTACTTTTGAACTTAGGTTTGGATAAGTACATTTGTTGCCTAATTTTCATGGTCTTATAAGTGAGGATATACATAAGCATCTCAAGGAGCTCAATGTGTTATGTCTGAGTATAAAGCCTCCAAGGTGACAGATGAGCGAATCGAGTTGAGGGCTTGCCTATTCTTACTAAAAGATGCAAAAAGATGAAGAGGCTATTTTTGGAAAAAATATTTTCCAGCTTCGAAGACAGCGAGTATACGGAAGGAAATCTGTGACATAAAGCAACATAATAGAGAGTCCCTTTATGAATGTTGGGAACGCTTTAAGAAGCTATATGCTAGTTGTCCACACCACAAAATTCTCGAGTAACTTCTTATCCAGTATTTCTATGAAGGATTGTTACCAATGGAGAGAAGTTTAGTTGATGCGATAAGTGGTGGGGCACTGTGTAAGAAGACTCCCACTAAAGCTAGATTCTTAATTGAGTGAATGACCACTAATACTTAACAATTTAGCACTTGCAATGATGTTTGCCATGTAAACAAGGGAAATACTTCATCCATCAAACAATGTTTAGATGAGCTAATATCTTTTGTTAGAAAACTTATAGTTACACAGGCACAGGTAAAGGCATGTGGAATATGTGTAAAAACAAGCCATCAAACTGATGAGTGTCTGACATTGCAAGAGGGAAATATAGAATATGTGAATGCTATAGGAGGGAATTTTCCTAAACAATACAAACCATACTCCTAAATGTATAACCCAAGCTAGAGAGATCATCCCAACTTGAACAAAATTACTTTTAGAATAGGCCATAAGTCTCTTCTTCCAGTTCTGGTACATCTCTAGAAGACTTGATTAATACTTTTACTAGTAACAATATTCAACTTCAATAGGGTATGTAACAAATTCAACAAAGTGTACAATAGTTTCAATAAGGCGCGTAATAATTTAAGTAGGAGACTATATCTAAACTTCAGGAGGTGAGTTCTAGCATTCATAATTTGGAGAACTAGATGAGCCATATGGTAGTGGCGATGAACTGTTTACAAGCCCAAAAAGTAGGAAAAATGTCATCACAACCTGAGAAAAATATGAAGAATATTAATGCAATCACCTTGAGGAGTAGTAGGAAGATTGAGGACCCTAAAAGAATTACTCAAATGATGGCTAATGAAGAAGACATTGAGAAGAGCTCAAAGAATAAAGGGATATACCATCAACCTGAAAGGTAAATGTTGAATCCCTAATTGTTGAAAAGACTAATCCTCCATCATTTCCAAGTATGTTAGTAAAGTTAAATAAGGAGGATAAGGACAAAGAGATCTGGGAGACCTTTCAGAAGGTTGAGGTGAATATCCCACTGTTAGAAGCGATCAAACAAGTGTCGAGTATGTGAAATTCCTCAAGGAATTGTGTACGAATAAGAGAAAGTTAATAGGTAATGAAATGATTAGGATAAGTGAAACTGTTTATGCAGTTTTTAACAAAAATATACCTCCTAAGTGTAAAGACCCAGTTATGTTTACTATTTCTTACAAGATTGGTAACACTGTGATTAAACAGGCCATGTTAGATTTAGGAGCATCGACTAATGTTATGCCTCGTTCCATGTATGCTTCTTTAAAGTTAAGGCCATTAAAAGAAACTAGTGTTATCATACAATTGGTTGATCGTTCTAATGCTTACCCAAATGGGATGATTAAGAATGTGTTTGTAAAGGTAAATGAGCTAATATGACGTGCCTGTAAAGGTAAATGAGCTAATATTTCCTACTAACTTTTATGTGATTGACATGAATGATGAAACTTTCTATAACCCAATACCTATCTTACTAGGGAGGTCATTTCTCAACACGATCAAACTAAGATAGATGTTCATGAGGGTAATCTCACGATAAAATTTGATGGGGAAGTTAGTTATTTCAATATTTTTGATGTTAATAAGACTCCCATAATGACCATTTTGTTTTTGCATTAATGTGATTGACCTTGCAATATAGGAAGACTGTAAGCAGAAGCACACAAATAAATAAGAAGCAATTTCAACAAAAGAGAAGACCAAAGCTTTTAATGTCTCATCGAAAATCTTTATCATTAGTCAAAAAGTACTTCTTTATTGTGCTAAACATAAATTGTTTCTACATAAATGTCATCCTTATTATGTCAATCCCTTTGTGATAACTAATGTTCTTTCTTATGGTGCAATAGAGATTAAAAGTTTAAAAATAGGAAAAACATTGCATGTAAGTGGTCATTAACTCAAGCCTTATTCTGATGAAGGTTAAGTGGAAAATGCCAACGTTGTGATTCATGGAGATCAAAATTTTTTAACTTGATGAGAGCAATATAGAGTCGAGCCAACAACAATAAATAAAGGTGCTACTTGGGAGGCAACCCAAAGGAAGTTGATTTCTCTTTATGTTCATTCTCGTATTTTCTATTCTCATTAAATACTCCATTTCTTATATTTGATGTTACATTATGGACAATGTAAATTTTAAATGTAAGGGTGGGGATCTTAACTGTTATACACATTTTAAAGCTTAATTGTTACTTATGTGGCTTCTTAGGCATTTTCAAAATCAAATAAACAATCAAACATTTTTCTCTTTTTCCATTGTTTTTAAGGCTATATAGTCATAATTAGAGAGTGAATTGACTAGAAGAATCTATGGCAACTTAAGCATATACTTTTGCTCTTGTGATTGGTCAATATGCATTATCTTTGTAAGATTAGTAACTAATGGTAGACATAATCCAGTGAGAATTTAAGCCTTTATAAACTAACATATCCATATCAGTCTCATTGTTTTTTATTTATATGTGACCATCATGACATGTATGTCCTGACTTTGCTTTGATTTTCTATTCAAGACCACATGACATGGACAAATTTGATCCTTCTTCATTTATTCATCTTCAGTCTTTAAGAAGGGGAGTGGACAGTAGCCGATTCTTCTTCTTCATTCTTGGAGATTACAAATGGAAAGTGTGTAAAACAATGACAAGACTTGATTCTTTTTTAATTATGGTCAGTTTTAACAATGATGTAGACATTCTTGGTTATTTCCTGGAGCTTGATGGAAAAGATGAAGGGCTAACCCACCTGACGTCGTTCGGAGGTGCAATCGATGCCTAGGAGCACATTTAAGCATATGTCATTGTGTTTCATTTTCTTACTCTTTTGTCAGAATGATTATGTTATCTTGAGATTAATGATTTGGTATTATGTAAGAATTCCTTTGATGCTCTATTAAATCATTTTTCATGAAAACCAATTGCTAGAACTTGAATGCAATATATAATAGTTATGTTAAAGGTTGTATGTGGCAACTAACAGTGTTAAATCGTTAGGGATAATGTAGCATAAGTTAAATAATCCGAGCTTGTGTGATTATTACTTAGATAGGTATATTTTTCTCAATATTAATGCGACTGTCTAGATAAACTTAGAGAGCTTGTTCTAAGTTCCCCAATAGTTAGGGTTAATTAACGAGCTCTCCTTAATTAACTACAACTTAAGGAAAAACTAGGATTAACAGAGCTTGTTGTTAATTTACAATCAATAGTCTAAACAGAGGTGTGAAGATGATAATTCAATGACATATGTGAAATTGTGCTTAGGCTGAGATTAAACCAAAGAACCATATTTCAAATTATTAATCAATTTATCTACTTATTGTTGTTTAATTTGAGTCGTTTTTATATATTCAATTTTATTTTGTTTTCTAATTTGCATTAAACCAACCCCCTATTTTACATATAGGTATAATTTAGGAAAGTTATCAGATTTAATCTCTGTGGGATCCACCTAGACTCACCACTATTATAGTTGTAGGTCTAGTTTATTTCGTGTAATGTTACGATGTGCTACTACCAATTTTGGCGCAGTTGTTGAGGATTAACATCCTTTGCTTTTTAAATTTTATTTGTTTTGTTTTTATTTTTATTTTTGATTAACTTCTTTTCTTATTTGGTTAGTTACAGCGTATGACACAATCTTCTCACTCTGGTAAATTGAAATTTGATCAAGAACTTGAAAGAATGCTAAGTATATGGAGAAGACAAGTAGCAAAACGTTTTGAGGATTCGTCATCATCTAAAAGGAAACTTGATTCATCACCAGGAATTCAAATTGTTTAGATTTTCTTTCTAATTCCTCTAGTGATTCCATTTCTGAAATTGATTCTAACATGGCAAGTCAAAACAATGATCACATTCTTAAGTAGTTAGTTACTCCTGATTTAATCATCAATGTTCATACATTGATTTTCCTGCTATTGATGTTGCTTTTGAGCTTAAATTCGATCTAATTCATTTTTTCCCCTACTTTTTGTGGTATTCCATGTGAAGATTCTCACAAGCATCTTAAGGAGTTCTATATAGTGTGTCCTAACATGAAGCCAGCTGGGATATAAGAAGAGCAGATCAAGTTGAGAGCATTCCCATTCTCGTTGGGAGACACCACTAAGGATTGACTTTATTACTTACCATCCAGATCAATTACCACTTGGAATGAGATGCAAAGACTTTTTTTGGAAAGTACTTCCCTACTTCTTGAGTTACGAATATTAGGAAAGAGATATATGCAATCTGACAACATCATGGGGAGACATTATATGAGCACTAGGAACATTTTAAGAGGTATGTGCTAGTTTCTCATACCATCAAATCAGTGAGCAGCTATTGATCCAATACTTCTATGAGGGGCTTTTTCCATAAGAAAGAAGTATGATAGATGCAACGAGCGGAGGTCCATTAGTAGACAAGACCCCTATTAAAGCCAGAAATTTGATTTCCAATATGGCTGCTAACTCTCAATAATTCAACATTTGATAGGACCCCTGACCATTGAAAGTCAGTGAAGCTAGTACCACTACATTGGAGCAACAGATAGCTGGGTTAATATCTTTAGTGAGGAAAATGACTTCAAATTGTGCTCAACAAGTCAAGTTATGTGGAATTTGCACAATGGTAGGATATCCTACTGATATGTGTCCAACCTTGTATGAGACTTCAATGAAATAAGTGAATGCTTTTGGAAATTTTATGGGCCAACCACAAAAGAACCCCAGTTTCCCCAATGCACAGAACTCAAGATGGAAGAATCCTCTATTCAATATTTATAGGAAACAAGGACAACAACAAGGCTCCTTCCAACAACCATATCAAAGACAAGCTCAACCATCAAGCTTTGGACCTTTATTAAAAGAAATAATGAAAAAATTGGCTTATAATAGCATACAATTTTAACAACAAACAAGAGCTAGCATTCAGAATATGGAGAATCAATTGAGTCATATAGCTACTGCAATGAGCTAATTAGAGAATCAAAATTTAGGTAAGCTTCTACCTCAAACAATTGTGAGCCCAAAAGAGAATGCAAGTGCTGTCACCTTGAAAAGTGGTAAAGAAATAGAAGCACCACATAAGTCTCCTGTTCAATGATGAAGAATATGAAAGGCAACTTGAAGTGTCTCCAAAAGAAGCTAAAAAGGGAACTAAGGTAAATCCTTAATCTCCTGTGATTAAAAATTTTACTAAAACTTTGCCTCTTTTTCCTAGTAGGTTTACTAAATCAAAGAAAGAGGAGCAAGATAAGGAGATTTTACAAATTTTCAAAAAGGTAGAGGTGAACATACCTCTAATTGATGCCATAAAGCAAGTTCCTCGATATGACAAATTTCTCAAGGAGTTATGCACGTCTAAAAGGAAATTGAAAGGAGACAAGAAAGTGAGTGTGGGGGAATCAAACAAAACTTCCCCTAAAGTGTAATGACCCAGGTACGTCTACAATTCCTTGCAAAATCGGTGATACTAGGTTAAAAAAAGTAATTTTAGATTTAGGAACTTCAATTAATGTCATTCCATATTCCATTTATACTTCATTGAATTTGGGTTCATTGAAAGAAACACTTGTTATAATTCAATTAGCTGATAAATATAATGCTTATCCTGAAGGGGTTGTAGAGGATGTCTTAGTGTAGGTTAATGAATTGGTTTTCCCAGCTGAATTTTATGTGTTAAACATATAGGGAAGACCTTCTTCTGATTCTGCACTAATCCTTCTAGGCTGACCATTTTTAAAAACATCAAAGACAAAGATTGACGTGGATGCAGGAACATTAACTATGGAGTTTGATGGTGAAATTGTTTGCTTTAATATTTCTGAAACTATAAGGTACCTTAGTGATGTTCATTCTATTTTATCAATTGATGTCATTGATTGTTTGTCTCAACAAGTTTTTGATATACATGGTAAAGATGAGTTTTAAGCCATTCTTTGCATGAATTTAAAGGAAAACACTTTGCATAGTTCTAACTTGTTCATTATAGATGACATGGAAGAAATTGTGCTAGCATTGCAATCACTGTAACCAGTACCAAGAAGGTATGTAATTCTAAATATTGAACTACGAATATCTAAAACAAAATCTCTGCCTTTGGTTATGCAGGCACCTAGAATTGAACTGAAGCAATTATTAGAGCATTTGAAATACATGTTTTTGGGAGAAGGAGAAACACTTATGGTAATCATAGCTAGGAACCTAACCAAGCTTCAAGAAGAAAAGCTCATTCGAGGGCTTAAGGATCACATGAAAACTATAGGGTGGACCATAGTCGACATCAAAGGTATTAGCCCTTTGAAATATATGCACTAAATTCTTTTGGAAGAAGGATCCAAACCATCAAGAGAGCCACAATGAAGAATTAATCTTCTGATGATGGAACTGGAAAAGATAGAGATCTTAAAGTTTCTTGATGTTGGTATAATTTACCCTATTTTAGATAGTAAATGGGTAAGTCCAGTCTAAGTGGTACCGAAGAAGACCTGGATTATAGTATGAAAAATAAGAATAATGAGTTTCTCCCCACAAGAATTCAAAATGGATGGTGATTATACTTCAATTACAAGAAGTTAAATGTTGCTACACATAAGGATCACTTTCCACTCCCATTCATCGATCAAATGCTTGAACGACTTAGGGGGCAATCTCACTACTATTTTCTTGATGGGTATTCAGGTTATAACCAAATTGTGATTGCTCTGAAGGATCAAGAGAAAACAACCTTCACATGTCCATTTAGTACATTTGCTTATAGAACAATGTCGTTGGGACTCTGTAATGCCCTAGCCACCTTTCAAAGATGCATGGTAAGTATTTTCTCTGAGTATGTTGAGTACATTATTAAGGTCTTTATGGATGATTTTACTGTCTATGGTGATTCATTTGATGCATACTTGGATCATTTGAATTATGTACTTGACGATGCATTGAAACTAATCTTGTTCTAAATTCTGAAAAATGTCATTTTATGGTTGCATAAATAATAGTTTTGGGACATATAATCTCATGTACAGGTATTAAGGTCGATAAAGCTAAGGTAGAAATTGTGCGAAACTTACCCTGCTCCATTAATATGTGGGAGGTTCATTCTTTTCTTGGGCATATAGGTTTTTATCACAGGTTTATCAAGGACTTTAGTAAGATCTCAACAAGTCTCTGTCATTTGTTCCAAAAGCATATGTCATTTGAGTTTGATAAGGGATGTAAGCAAGCATTTGATAAGTTAAAAGAGCTTTTAACTTTGACACCAATCATTCAACCACCTACTTGGAGTCAATCATTTAAAATTATATGTGATGTGAGCAATTTTGCTTTGGGTATCGTTCTTAGTCAAAAATGTGGCAAGATGACTCATGCCATTTACTATGCTTCAAGAATTCTCAATCAAGCACAATGCAACTACTCCACCACAAAAAGAAGCTTTTAGGTGTTGTGTTTGCTTTAGATAAATTTAGACTTTACTTGCTTGGTTTTAAAGTGATTGTATATTTTGATCATGCAACATTAAGGTATCTTTTATAAAAAAAGGAAGCAAAGCCAAGGCTTATTAGATGGATTCCCCTACTCTAAGAGTTCGATTTGGAGATCAAAGGCAAGAAAGGTGTAAAGAATTCAGTCACAGACCATTTGAGTCGAGTTGTGAAGGAAGAGGATTTAGTACCGTTACAAGAGTTGTTACTGGGTGAACAATTAATATCACTTTAAGGTAAGGTTTCATGGTATGCTAATGTTGTGAACTATCTAGTGAACCATAAGATACCTATTGATTTGAGTAAAGCTAAATGAAACAGAATAGAGAGTGAGTCAAAATATTATATTTAGGATGATCCTCAATTGTGGAAGTGTTATTCTAACGAAGTGATTAGGCGATGTGTGCTTGAACATAAATATGAATCAATTTTGAAATTTTTCCATGCATATGCTTATAGTAGTCATTTTGGGCATAATAGAATTGCTAGAAAAAATACTTGAATGTGGTTTTTATTGGCCAAATATATTTCAAGATTCTTATATGTTCTACAAAGCATGTGAACAATGCCAGAAACAAGTTAAATTATCCCATCGAGATCAAATTCCTTCATCTCTAATTCTTGTATATGAAATTTTTGATGTATGGGGCATCGATTTTTTGAGACAATTTTCTTCTTCTTTTGATTTTTTTCAATTTTTTGGCTATAGACTATGTTTCTAAATGGGCAAAAGTTAAAGCTACCAGAACTGACGATTTTAAAGTTGTTGTAGAATTTGTCAAGTATAACATTTTTGCTAGGTTTGGAACTCTGCAAGCATTGATTAGTGACAAGGGAACTCTTTTTTTCAACCGATTGCTGGGAATTAAAGAAGCACCATGTCACTCATAAGGTGTCTACGGCCTATCATCCACAAACGAACCGGCAAGCAGAGGTATCAAATAGAGAAATCAGATCCATCCTTAAGAAAATGGTGTGCCTAAATTGTAAAGATTGGAGCCACAATTTAATGATGCTTTTTGGGTATTAAGGCCGCATATAAGAAATCAATTGACATGTCTCCATACTGAATAATTTAAAAAAATTTGTGTCATCTTCCTGTGGAAATTGAGCACAAAGCCTTTTGGGCCATTAAGCAATGTAATATGAAGATGGACGTTACAGGTGAACAACGAGAACTGCAACTACAAGAATTGGAAGAGCTTAGGCTTGAATCTTATAAGAATGCAAAAATTTCAAGGAAAAGACGAAATGCTTTCATGATAAGATGATTGTTAGGAAGAATTTTGAGGTTGGAAGAAATTTCTTCTCTAAAATTCGTAACTTAAGCTTTTCTTAGGTAAATTGAGTTCCCATTGGATTGGACCTTTTTTTGTTACTAATGTGTTTTCACATGGTGCAGTTGAAGTTGAAAGTTTACAACAACAAAAAAATTCAAAGTCAATGGTCATCGACTGAAACCTTTCTATGAAGGATTCCAAATGGAGGATGTGGAAGTGATAGGGTTAAAACCCTCATTATAAAGACTGAACAATGTGGAGTCAAGCCAATGATGATAAACAAAGGCGCTGCTTAGGAGCCAACCAAAAGAAAGTTAATTTTTGTCTATTTACATTTTCGCATTTCCTAATTTCGTTACATGCTCCATTTGTTACATTTAATTTTACATTGGGGACAATGTAAGTTTTAAGTGTGGTGGTAAGGATCTTAGTTTTTATGCATGTTTTTTAGCTTAATTGTTGCTTATGTGGCTTTTTTGGCAGTTTTCAAAATCAAAAATTTTCTCGTTTTCAATTGCTTTTAAGACTATATAGTCATGATTAAAGAATGAATTGACTAGAGAATTCCATGGCAACTTTAGCATGTACTTTTATTCTTATGATTGATCAATGTGCATTATCTTTAGAAGAGTAGTGACTAGTGGTAGATAAAGCCAGTAAGATTTTAAGCCTTATTAGACCAACAAATCCATATCAGTCTCACTATCTTTTGTGTATTGATCTTCATAACATGTACATCCTAACTTTTCTTTGATTTTCTATTCAACACGACATTTTTATCACATGCATTATCAGGAAAATGATTAGGCATTTTTGATTTTATAAGCTACATTAGCCAAATAACCTACACATTGATATAAATTTTCCTTTATTAACCCCTTTTGAGCTTTATTGGCCTTTCCTTTTATATAAACCACGTTACATACCTTAAACTGAACCAAATGTCCACCCCAAGTCTTAAAGCTAGTAGAACATTTATTGATTATTGATGATGGCTGATTGTACAAAAAACTAAGTGTGGGGGTTTGCATACATATAGGTTAGTTATATTTGTCAAAATGACATGTTATAAATTCTCATATTAGTGTAGCTTCTTTCAATGTATAAAAAAAGAAAAAGAAAAAATAAAAGAAAAGAAAAAATATGTTTAAATAAAATTATCAAAGAGGAAATGCATGTGTGATGTAAAGTTATATATGATTAATCTTTCCTCCTAAAGTTGTATTGAATGGGTTACTTAAGTATGTTGGATATGAGGTAGATGTTGCTTTCAATGGTCATTCCCTATAATTACAAAATTTTATTTACGATCAACTTTTGTGAGTGATTTATGCTTCTTGTGGTTTGTGGTGAGAAAACTTGAATTTGAGCTAAGAAACATAGTTTTCGCATTCAGCATATTTGATGTACACAATTGTGAGTGAATGTTAGTTTTTGCACTTGATGGTTTATTGAGTGTTTTTCTTGTTTCACTAGCTTTAATGGCTTTCATGCTACTTTACCCAAATACATCTCACCTTTCCTTTGCCCACATTACAACCTTAAAAAGTCCTCTGATAGATAATTTTGCATGTGACTTTTAGTGGTGGAGAAATGAAATGATATGAAAATTTGTAGAATGTCATGATCATAACTGGTGTTGAGTGTACCTGTGGATATATCTTATTTAAACACATTTTCCAAGTCTACCTCTAGATTGCTCAGTTTCTAAAGGTAATGAATGTTGATTAATCATTTGGAGAAGCTTTAAAAGTTAAGTTATTGCTACGGTTTTTGAAAGACATTCATCTTTACTTACGATTATCTATTCTTAGGAAATATGGAAATTTAGTAAGTGTTTTGGTTTTGACTTTGATTTTGATTTTGACGATTTTCCCGAGAACGGTCAAGAGCTAAGTGTGGAGTAACTTGATATGTGCTTAATTGTTGATACATTTAATCCATTACACTTAGTGATTAATACCTTAAAATGCTTAGGATACTCACTTTAGCTCACATTTGATTTTAGGGACATTTCGGAATGAAGGAGCTAAAGTGATATAAAGGCATACTTATTGAACCATCTTCTTAATGTTCATGCTCTAATGTCTTCATGGAGCAAAAAGAAGAAAAGGATTAAAATAAAAAGAGACAAGGTAGAGCATAAAAATAGAGGAATGTGTAACATTTTGATTTAAAAAGACTATAGCTGTAAGATGAATTACACTACTAAAATAATTAAGCTAGTTGTCCATTTATCATATGATTTTAACCTAGTTTTTAATATAAATGAAGTGTATGTGTTGGTTGCTAAAAGAAGAATCAAAATGTAGCTGTAATATGGAGAAAAGAAGAAGACACATGCATAATGTTAGCAAAGAAAGAAACCTATCCATTTATCTCATTAAAAACCTAGCTATTAAAGATGAAAAGGATATGGTGTATGTCACGGTTAAAGCATGTGAGGGTATGGTGTGTGTCACGATTAAAGATGAAAAACCTAGCCCTCCATCTTTTCCATCAAGCTCTAAGAATCGGCCAAAAATGTCTCCATCATTGTTAAAAATTGACCAAAATTAAAGAAGAATCAGGTCTGGTCATTTTTCTGCACATTTTCCATTTGTAATCCCCAAGAATGAAGAAGAAGAAGAATCAGCTGATGTCCATTGCTCTTCTTGAAGACCAAAGATGAATAAATGAAGAAGGATCAGGTCTGTCCACTCTCTTTACTCCAACCCTTACCAAGATAATTTTTATATCATGAAAATAGTGTTGTCCCAGTTTTATATCATCTAGCCATCATCTTAGTGTAGCCGTCACACACCTTTTGTTTCAACCCTCCACTCATGTTTTTATTTCAGCGCTCACCCCTTCTTTGGTTCAACCCAGCCGACACCTTATATCCCTCAAATCATCCAAATGCTAGGTGACAGGTGTCCCTTTTTAGCTACCCTCACATGCTTTAACCATGACACACACCATATCCTTTTCATCTTTAATAGCTAGGTTTTTAATAAGATAAATGGATAGGTTTCTTTCTTTGCTAACATTATGCATATGTCTTCTTCTTTTCTCCATATTACAGCTACATTTTGATTCTTCTTTTTAAAAACCTAGCTATTAAAGATGAAAAGGATATGATATGTGTCACGGTTAAAGCATATGAGGGTAGCTAAAAAGGGACACTTGTCCATTCCAAAAATAAACCTAGCATTTGGATGATTTGAGGGATATAAGATGTCGGCTAGGTTGAAGCAAAGAAGGGGTGAGGGCTGAAATAAAAACATGAGTGGAGGGTTGAAACAAAAGGTGTGTGATGGCTACACTAAGATGATAGCTAGATGATATAAAACTGGGACAACACTATTTTCATTATATAAAAATTATCTTGGTAAGGGCTGGAGTAAGGAGAGTGGACAGACCTGATCCTTCTTCATTTATTCATCTTTGGTCTTCAAGAAGAGCAATGGACATCAGCTGATTCTTCTTCTTCTTCATTCTTGGGGATTACAAATGGAAAATGTGCAGAAAAATGACCAGACCTGATTCTTCTTTAATTTTGGTCAATTTTTAACAATGATGGAGACATTTTTGGCCGATTCTTAGAGCTTGATGGAAAAGATGGAGGGCTAACCCATCTGACACCAGTTCGAAGGTGCAATTGATGTCGAGGAGCACATTTAAGCATACGTCATTATGCATCATTTTCTTTCCCTTTTTTTGGAATGTTTAGGTTATCTTGATATTAATGATTGTGTATTGTGTAAAAATGCTTTTGATGCTCTATTAAATTGTTTTTCATGAAAACTCATTGCTAGAACGTGAATGTGATATGTAATAGTCGTGTTAAAGTTTGTATATTGCAAATAACAGTGTTAAATCATTAGGGATAACATAACATATGTTAAATAATATAAGCTTGTGTAATTATTTCTTAGATTGGTCCATTTTTCTCAATTGTGATGCGACTGTCCGAATAAACTTAGAAAGCTTATTCTAAGTTACCCGATATTTAAGGATAATTAATGAGCTCTTCTTAATTAACTACAACTTAAGGACAAACTGAGATTAACAGAGCTTGTTGTTAATTCACGATCAATAGTTTAATGACATATGTGAAATTGTGCTTAGGTTGAGATTAAACTAAAGAACCATATTTCAAATGATTAATCAATTATTTTCTCCTTAGTACTGTTTAATTTGAGTTATTTTTTATGGATTCAATTTTATTTTGTTTTCTAGTTTGCATTAAACCAACCCCTCTGTTTTGCATATAGGTATTATTTAGGAAAGTAAACAGATTTAATCTCTGTGGGATCGACCTAGATTCACCATTATTATAGTTGTAAGTCTAGTTTATTTTGTGTAGTATTACGACGCGCTACTACTAGGTGGTTTTCTCTAATGTGTCCCTTAATTCTTCTTCTTCTGCATACATTTCTCTATTTCTATTCAGAGAGGACTACGGATTTTTATAAGAGAACAGGTTTGTTTAGTTGTTGCAGAAGAACTATCCACAGATATTTGGTAATTGTTCACTTTTTCATTAAGGCGTTCCTATGAGAGTCCTGATTTGAAGAATTTTTTAGTGGCCTTCTATATCTAGGTTGGTGTTTTAGTAAGAGGTTTCCAGACATATGTGATCCTTACTAGGTCCTTAACCATCTCCATAATGACATTCAGCTTCAAAATAGGTACTTCTTCAGGCAAATCTTGTTAGGCCTCCACAACTACATAAACTCTCGCATAGTTGATCCTACTTGTTTCTATTGTTGCTTCATCTAAACACAATGGTTTCCCTACATAGTTGGCTATGTTACTTAGTCCTCTTGTAGTCCAATATCCCAACAGATTCTTATAAATGCACATTCGTATAGGAATGTTAGTTTGCTTGATGTCTTAAATCGTGACTTTAGGTTTTTAATTTTGCTAGAAGATTGGCATGCTTCGTATATTCCATTGCACTGATTCAAGGACTTTCTTGGCTAAGTTACTACATGAGAATCTGAAGAAAAAGATTTCCACGTTGTTCATCAAAATGTTCTTTAATCCAAGTTGTTTTTAGTGAGTATTGTCTCAGTTCTTCATCACTAAAAAAGCAACTCTTTTATCCATAAAAATTTCAAAAAATTCAATATACTCAATGCACAAGGCTCTTCACTTTGCTAGGATCTGAGAAGGGTCACATCGATGTATCCAACCTTCCCTTTGTATTTTCTACAATGACACTGTTTCCGTGATTCAAAATTGTGATCTTCTGGTCACAAAGGAGCAACTGTTAACAGTTGTTCTAAGGCTCTCCCTCTTTTATCCATGAAGTAGCCTATAAATGTGGAGTTCCTGTTCCACATATCCATTCTAACCTTTATGGTGTTGATAGAGGGAGCAAGTAGTAACAATTGGACATTTAGCTATTTTGTCTGGCAAGTAATAACGAAGCTTGGAGTCAATGTTCTAATCACCAACTAGCTGAGTCTATGTCCTTCTCATGGTCACTAGACAATTTGCATTCAATGAAGCTTTTGAGGAGTTGGAAGGACTACGTACATGGGAGGGGGAGGGGCAGGTGGAGTTGGGAGAGAAAGTATGAGCAGGAGAATGGACAATGAGAGGCAAAAAATGGTTAGTATTTTCTGACCTTTCCAAAAATAGAAATGAATAGTGACACATTTAGTTAAAGTGAGTGATGTAAGGAAAAAAACAGTGGAAAGAGTGAATCAAAGTGATGGAGAAGCTAGAAATTCAGGAATGAAGATGATGATGTATCGAGTCTTTTTTTTATTACATTAGATATCCTAGCTTAGTCGGACTAATCCTAAGCCCCTAAGACCCCACCCCAAGAGCCTTAGAGGATGTAAATGTAACACCCCACTCCCGCTGAACCCGAACCCGATATCGACAGTGATACCCGAGTCCGTGCCCCGCGAGGGTG
>JANIIA010000004.1:47420943-47442189 GCA_027478495.1 Erythroxylum alaternifolium
CTAACTTGAGCGTCGGAGAGGCCTATCGGGAAATAACCCCCGACGTGCCTTCTTTGTTTTGCAGGAATCCTTAAGCCTGAATTCTCGTGTTCAACATTTGTCTCTATGGATCCAAACGGCAACATACAGCCTCATCAGAATCCGACTGAACCACATATAATTTTCAAGTAATTATATATTTTTAAATATTGAATTATGTGAATTTTGACAGAATACTGAGTTCTCTAATTATAAATAAAACGTAACTTTTTCTAAAATTCTCAAATTTTAGTAATTAATATATAGATTATATTTTTAACTAAAATAAATTGCAATGATTTAATATCATATTTGTGAAAGTTAAGAAAGAATATACCTTATTGGATTAAATGAATGATAACTTATTATCTTCCAAAATAGAAAAAGGTTAATCAATTAAAGACACACGTGGAGTAACCAGAGACGGATTACATCTACACTCTACAGGCATCCGTACCGAAAGTACAGCTGGTCCGCATGAGAGACCGGAAAATGACAGTTGGCGACCTTGACTCCTTATAATGTTTGAAGAGAAGAATTTCACGGGACACATCAGCGCGTGTATCTTCTTCTTAATCAGAATACGAATAGTATCGAGCGTGGAAGTGAATCTATCCTAAAGCGTTTGTAGGATCTACTTCCATCAGCAATCTAAGATTTTGTTAATTGTTGGACTTTCCCAAATTGTACTATAGAGTACAGTGACGGTGAGGGCTGACTTTCGATCACTGTCCTACTTTCCAACACATCTTTAAATTTTTAAAAAATTATCTTCTTCTATTTCGTAGTGTTAAATGCTAACTTTTTGGCACCGTCGAGAATCTAGCTTTGCTATTTTTTTGACTTGTTGAACAATGGATCTGTTAGGAAGTTTTTACACAAATAGCATCACGATACACCTTTTGGCTTTAAAATGCTATTTTTTAAAATAACAATGCCGGTTTTAGATAATGATGGGGACGCTCAATTGTGAACTAACTAATTCTGTCATCAAATTAAGAAAAAAAGAGAAAACATGACTTGAGAGTGAGAAGTGAAGTGAGCTACTGAAAACAAAAATAAAATTCAGGCTCCACGGATTCATGAGTGCTGAAATAAAATGTATGTTAGATGATTCCAAAGAAAAAAAAAATCTCTTCCTTTAACAGTAATAGATTTGGGATGGTTCAAATTTTCTCGTCTAAATTGGTCACCGCTGTTAGTAATATTTTCAAAAAGCCCATCTCTTTGTTTCCAAGAAGTCAATCTACGCAATAATATATATTTTCCTAATACGGTGTGTGGTTCATGTATATATAAGGCTTCTCGTTTTTCATGTACTACTTTAAATATTCCTATTTTGTAGAATTAGGGGACAAATTTTCTTATTAGAATCCTATACATATGTACGTCATCTCCCATTTGAAATTTGTTAGAAATATACAAGTCTTGTTCTCTACTTCTCTTATCCATATGTAATCTTCTTTGCCTTGATTCTTTTCTTTTCATCATGGTTGTCGATCTTGGGCTACTTTAATCTTATTATTGTACTGTGTATTGTCTTCAACCCCAAGTCGACTGTTTAATTAAAAACTAAAAGTACAATATTCCCCCACGAGTCAACGATATGGTATTGAATTAAAAGGGAATTAGTAGCTTGATTCAATCCTCTGAGAAAGATGTAAGAAAGTTTGATAATTGACTAGGTCAAACCATTCTTTTGAAAACAACTATACTATCATATTTTACTTTAACCTTCAAGAATGACTAATATTAAGCGTTTGAAGATTCTTATTTGTAAATCAATTAGGCATAAGATCTTCTTTTTTTTCTCTAAATTATAATTTTCAATATAAATATAAGAATGCAGCAATACATAATACCACAAGTAACATCACAAAAAGTAGCATATTTAGTAACAGGGTGGGGAGCGAGTTTGTTTACTTTAGCAAAACTATGGTTTTATGTTATCCTGATTTATCGTTGAAGAAGTACCATTTGAATGCAAAAAACAATAAGAAATGACTGAAATGGAATTCATACGTTCATTTTTTTGAACCAGAAGTCTAATGATTATTGAATCTTGTTCTAAATTTAAATGAAGTTCAATCCCAGTTAATTTACTTTATAATAAGTCCTATACGTATTTATTGAATATTATAAAATTTTAAGTTTTCAAGAAAATATGACAGGGATGCAAGTGATAGACATTAGAGAAGTATTTCTATGACAGGGATGCAAGTGATAGACATTAGAGAAGTATTTCGAAAGTCAAAATTGAAGCCCATCTCTCCAACGCCAGTATCTCCTGCAACATTGCCAACGGCCGCCGAAGAAGACAATAGGAAATGTTTTTCCCAAAAAAAAAAAAAGGAAATGGAAACAAAATAATAAAAAGAGAGATTGAGCACACATTGCATCGAGTGACCGAAATGACACTATGGTCTCTCCTTCTGTCGTGTGTCGTCTCTGTTTGATTAATTTTTCTTCCAGTCTGTCTTTGTCCTCTCTATCCATCTCTCTATATATGTAGTGTGCTGACCTTACAAGAATAGCATGTAGCCAACCTATATTTTCACTTTCCATAACTAAAACAGCCCTTGGAGAGGGAGAAATCAAGAAACGAAAGAGAGGGGTAGGAGAGATAGAGGGAGGGAGAGAGAGAGAGAGAGAAAAAGCTTGAACAACCACAAAAATTGTTGCTGTCTTTCTCTCATTCCATTTCTGAACCATTTTTTCCTTCTGGGTTTTGCTTCGTTGATCCAACCTAAACTTTCCCACTTTCCTTTTCTTTCCCTCTCTCCTCTTTCTCTCCTTTACGTTTGCTTTGGCTTTCTCCTCTCTTGCAAAATTTCACCTTGACTGTCGTACGTCAACGTCGTACCTCAGTTTCTCCGTCATTGCTTGAGGTAAGCTTTATATGCTTACCATTTTCTCCTGTTGGATATTGTTGAGGTGTTTTTCCTTTTCTCATGTTCCTTCTGAGGCTTTGCTGCAAAACTGTGTTCAATGAAGTGAAATGGATGCAGTGTATGTAAAATGGTTTAAGAAAATGGGTTCAGAAATCTTAATTTCATTGCTTATCTCTACCCCCATAATGCATGTATTTTGTTGAACTCATGTCCATGTAGGTTAAGAGCAATGATCAAGCACTTTTCTTCACCAGTAGAACGGATAACTATATTTACATCTATGCTGTCCATTAATACTTGGGACCTTGACTCTGGAGGATTGGATTTCGTAAATATTTATTTCTGGATGGTGGGAATTTTGATAATTCATGTTTCCGCAATATATAATGCCTGTTACAACTCAAAACTTTTCTTTCAATTGCTGATCCGTTTGTCAGGTGGCGAGACCCCATAGATCCCTTCGTTGCTCAGAGACAGAAGACGCCTTTTTCTTGCGTTCTTCAATATCATGGAATTATCCATATCATGCCCTTCTGCTGATTCTGAAGATTTGGATGGCCATATTGAGAAAATCTGCGAGAGACCAATGGGGAATTCTTCAGACCCTGTCAGTTTCAAAGGTTGTGATTGGGCATCGTCATTGGCGAAATCTTATGGACCTGGAAAGATGATACTTGAAGGATCCTTGAGCTTTAAGGGTAGGGAATGGACAGCAATCTTCTCCTTCAAAAGTCCAAATTCGACGGATGCGGATAACAAGCTCTTTGCTAGTTCTTTTACTCCTAAAAGTGGATGTGGTCACTTAAGATCAGACAACTTGTCTAACCACAGGAACCAGGCTGCAGTGAAATTGCAAAAAGTTTACAAAAGTTTCAGAACCAGGAGACAGCTGGCAGATTGTGCAGTTGTTGTTGAGCAGAGATGGTTTGTGTTAATTTCTGCACAACTTTCTTTGCAGTTCCAACGCGATGTCACATTTTGTCAAGTAAAAGAAACGTTGTTTTGGATTTTGCAGGTGGAAACTGTTGGATTTTGCAGAGCTCAAGCGAAGCTCAATATCTTTCTTTGACATTGAGAAACCTGAGACTGCAATCTCTCGTTGGTCAAGGGCAAGGACAAAAGCTGCCAAGGTAAATCTAAGTCGTACGGTTTGTGTTCCCAAGATTTGTGCGCTATATGGTCCTCAAATGTGAGTATTTATTCTCTTTTGCAGGTAGGAAAAGGTTTGTCTAAAGATGCCAAGGCTAGAAAGCTCGCTTTACAGCACTGGCTTGAAGCAGTAAGTTCTCATCTTGAAGTAAAACGCAGAAATTAAACCACTGGTTCCTTTACCCACCACGCATTTTTAACTGTCTCCCTTAAATAGATTGATCCTCGGCATCGGTATGGGCACAATCTTCAATTTTATTATGTCAAATGGCTCCACTGCCAGAGTACTCAGCCTTTTTTCTATTGGTGAGATTCTTTGCTGGCAGTTTGCTACATAATAACAATATATTTACTTCAGACTAGAATTAATATGTCAACCCTTGAATTTCAGGCTGGATATTGGAGAAGGGAAAGAAGTTAACCTTGAAAGGTGTCCTAAATCAAAGCTTCAACAACAATGCATAAAGTATCTTGGGCCTGTGAGTTTTTCTTCTATCTCCGTCTCTTACTTTTAACATATCCAGGCGAGAAACTGCAAATATTAAATGCTGTGGAAGTAGGACCAAAAAAGTGTTGATTTTAGTTTACATAACTGAATTGAAATAATATATGCATACTCTATACGAGTTCATTTGAAAACTTCTGCATTTTGCCCCAAATATATCCAGTAGTCAACAGTAACTGAAAGGTACAATTTTAATCTTTTTCTTGTGTATTTCAGACAGAAAGGAAGGCTTATGAAGTTGTAATAGAGGATGGGAAATTGGTCTATAGACAAAGTGGCAAACTTTTTGATACGATTGATGGACCAGTAGAAACCAAATGGATTTTCGTTCTCAGTACATCCAAAACCTTGTATATTGGTCAGAAGAGTAAGGGCAAATTTCAACATTCAAGTTTCTTGGCTGGTGGAGCTACTCTGTCTGCTGGAAGAATAGTTGCAGAAAATGGTATTATTAAGGTAAGGGAATTATCATTTCTACTATGAGATATTAACCCTATCCTATTTGCAGCACAATATTTTTGGTAATAGTTGTATAATTCTTCAAATTTGACAGGCAGTTTGGCCTCACAGCGGGCACTATCTCCCAACGGAAGAAAACTTTCAGGAGTTTATGTCATTCCTTAAGGAACACAACATAGACCTCACCATCATAAAGGTAACTAACACTGGTTTGTCAAAATTATCTCAAATTGTTATCTGCTATGAATCACGAGAAGAAAGCTTCACAAAAACATAGCATCTACAAAAAATATCTGGACATATTGACAGACCACCACTTGTTCCCGATTCAGGTTACAAATTTAACTAGATAGTAGGAAAAACCTGACTGTCTTCTAACCAGACGTCATGCCATACTACACGTGTTTGTCTCAGGGTATATGTATCTATATACCAATATAGAGGCTTGCTGTTCATTTAAGGTATCTTTTATTCTATTCAGCAAAACCCAACTGAAGAGGAAGAAGAAGCCATGTACAGAAACAGCAGTGGATGTGGAATCCGAGACAACCAATCAACTGCAAATGCACCTCAAAAAATGGAGCTAATAAACATGGATAGCTTGAATCAGGAGAATGTAGAATCAGGACAACAAAAGTCAAATGATGACAACGCTGATCTACAGACATCGAAGTTGTCTCATGGATTATGCTCAAAAATTACCAAACTTAAAATTCCATCTAGAAATGACATACCTGACATCTTTAGGAGTGAAAGCAGCCAGAATGAACCTTCCAATAGTTCTGCAGAGGAAGGCTATGAGTCAGGCGAAGATTCTTATTTAACAGAGGAAGATTTCATGTTTATGAAAATGAATCTGTTTGATAGTGACGAAGAAGAAGAAGAAGAAGAGATGATCATCCCCAAAGAAAAGATAATGAAAAGGATAGATTCACATAAAGGTATGAAGTCATACCAATTGGCAAAGCAGTTATCCTCAAAATGGACAACAGGGGCAGGACCAAGAATAGGCTGCATGCGGGACTACCCACCAGAGCTTCAGTTACTGGTCCTGGAGCAGGCGCACTTGTCTCCAAGAGGAACAAGTGCAACTGTCAGGCATTCGTCCCCCTTGAATCCCAGGGCCACAAAACCAACTTCTCTACACAGAAAAACCACTTCAGAAGCCCACTTGGTGCAGACCAAGAGCGATTATCTCGAATTGCATCATCTTAGACCGTCTTAGATGCAAGAATAGTTATTTTACTAATTACGTAAATGCACTGGAGTATACAAAGAACATAGTTCACTCTTTTACATTCTTTATTGTGCACTTACCCTCCAAAATTTCATTTTGATGATCTCTTTTGTGAAAATGGAACAAGGCTATGCAGAGATTCTTTTTGATGCCTCCAATAGTCAAGAAAAGTCACTTCTGCCCATTTCATCCTCTTTGAGCTAAAAGCAGCTGAAGTAATTTGAATCAAATATCCTGTAATCACCAGCCAAAGTAGGTCTTCAGATTATATTTGTGGAACTACTTTGCATATATACATACATAAATATATCAAGGGTGATTTGCAATCGCTAACAAGTAACGAGCAGGTGATCTCCTTATTCGACCAGTGTATGGAGGTCTACAATTATCATCCACACAAATCACCGGGAATTTGTAGAGATAATACGTAGAGCCAAATATGTTTCTTTTAGACTACCAAATGGTTAATAAATGTTAGGCAAGTGAACAGAAAATTATTTTCAAAGTATCATTCTACTTTGGCCAAAAATTTTCTAAATCAATATTAATTGAAAGTAACAAAACATTCTCTATAATTACTTTAGGGTAATGAACCTATATTGATTTCTCAAATACAACCATATAGTTCATGTTATATCCAATTACTACTAATTGAGCTACCCTTAGTTTAGAATAGGTCATAAGTAGTATCAAAATATAATAATCCTTACACAAGATAGTTTGGAGATCTCAATTCAAATAATCACTTAAATAATCATCAGAATGAGAATTTTCAGACATGTTAGTAATTTCCCAAATAGATTTCTCATATGAGATCAGTTTATTTGAATTTGTTCTCTAATAAGCACCCACAAATTTGTTTAAGTATCATCATACTTTAGTCAATGAGATCGGCTACTTTCTTTATAAGGAAAAATAAAATATGTGCTAGTCTTTTTACATTTTATTTATGTCTAGTCTCATTAGTATAATGGTTGGAATACTTTAGGGATAATACATAAATATAATATGAATATCATAATTATAGCCTTATCATAATTTTATTTGTAATGTGTGTTTATCCATAGACTTTATCATATACATCTAAATATGTATAAGATAAAGAATATCTTAAAATAATTATGTCACTAATTACAACCAATTGATTAGCTGTGAGGCATAAGCCAATAATCTCCCACTTGCATTGAGCCAATCATTTCAATATCTTATACCATATCTTTATATGACAATTATGCTACTGTTAGGTCAATGATTTAGTAAGAGAATTCTACAAGATTCACTATAGTGAGTGATTTCTTAAATCTTACAACTTTCATCTTAATTATCATCATAATTAAGAGAAATAAATTAAATACATACTTGGACTTTTTATGAGATCTTAGCAATTTTTATATGCCCATTGGCTATAATGTTCTACAATACATTACTGTCTAAACAATACAAGGAACTATACCAACTTCATTAAAGAACTCCTGATTCAAATAATCATTTCTACTAAATAAAAAATGTATTAAAGCTTGATTAGAAATTAATGCTATGGTAGAAAATTTTCAATCTCAAGATAATATTGTTCTAAATAAAATGTAACTTAATTAAAATTTATTTCTAAAGTTAACATCCATATAACCTTGAACTCAAATATCTTTAGTAATTCATAAATATTATATATCTTAAATAATAAACAGTTGTAATACAATATCTATATATTTGGATTAGAATAGGTAAAATAACTTCAATATCTATCTCTATAGATCTAATTCCTAGAATTAAGTTGTTACTGTTTCATATCTAACAAGAGTTGTACTTGAACAATTATATTTTTCAACAATTGAAAATATGAATTGTTGTTCTTTATGAGCAATATGTCTCTAGATACTCCCATTGAAGAGAAAACAATACTCCCACTAACTTTCTTGTAAACATGATAAATTCACAATCACCTCTAAAACAAACTCTTTGAATTCATCTTAAAAGTTAATCTTTCAATGTTTTATAACCTTTCAACTATACATAAAATTTATCAACAAAGGCAATAATTCTAATTGGATACAGTGTCATGAGATTTTAACTTTTTAAATTTCATCTTACTCCTACTACTTATCTTAAGAACTATTCTCCTATAAGTAACTTTGAAACAAAAAGATAGGTTATGTAAGATTATATCGAACTTTTTGGATATCTCATAACCTTTTATAATCTCTTTTATTTCTAAACTTATTAGACAATATACACTTCAACTAAGCGTTACATTCGAAAATCATTAACTTTGAATGTTTTGAAGCCTTACTATTTCATATTTAATGGGAAATTTTGCCAATTGATTTAATTGAAACTACTAAAGGTAAGTTGTAGTACTAGGCTTGGCTATAGAAGAAATGAATATTACATGATATAACATCTTATATTGTATTTTCCTCCTTACATAACGCCATACTTTTATGGAATTTAGTTGTGGTGATATTAATTAGAGAATCTCGTTCCCTATAGATAATCAAAAAATTTTATCTTACCACATTGATTTCATTGAAGTGCTTCAGCATTCTTGATGCTTAATTTCTACATAGATTTGAACAATTTGAAATTTTTAAAATTTTAAATCAATATTTCATTTAATATTATAACATAAATTTGTTAGTAATATAATGAAATATAAGTATCATAAGTCTATGAATTGTTATCACATCTTATACACCCTATGCATAAGATTTAACAATTCATTACCATCGTCATCCTTTGATCAAAGGTTGATTTTGGCTATTTTCAACCCAACAACTTTTACAAGTTTCATTCAATTCATAATTAAAAGGATCATGTCATAAATGGATAGTATTAGTTACCCAATTTTGTATTCTTACCATTTTCTTTAAGCATGAGTCTCTTTTGATCTAGTATATAAAAATTATTTGTATAAATTTAGATTAATTACTTTTACTCAACAACCTATCTCTTATCATGTTTTGAACATTATAGTAATGTTGAATCTAAATTAAGTATCAAATACTTATAAGCATTAACTAGAAATATATATGATTTTATCATATCACGTATAGGCAAAAAAAAGTCAACCAATCATTTTTTTCTAATATCAAATATTATCATACTATAAAAAAGCCTTTAATTATGGTCCATATATAAGCTTTTAGTAGGCTAAATTGAATGGAACAATGCCATTAAAGTACTATACCTTTCAACTCTAGTTCATGTAACATCTTGCATTTTGCTATCATGATATTGACATATGTCTTACATATTATTATTAAAATTTATGAGACATTAGTCAAATCAAAATGTCATTACATTTTCTTCATCCATATGATATTGACATATCTCTAAACTTTTGTCACCAAATCCTCAACAAGGATTAATAACAAAATTGCATAATGGATATACAACTTTTTTATCTAACTTTGAGAACTATTTTCAAATTGAACCTATGTCTAAGAAATTTGGTGCACTAATAACTCACTATCAACTATACTAAACAAAGGTTATTTATACCAGAACAAAATATAAATGTAAGAAAAGTAGATAATTGGTTATGTGTTATAATAATAAAATAAGATAAGAAATTTACTCATTTAAATGGTTACTCCCATTATTTTATTTAAAATAATATCCCTAATTACTATTCAGAAAGATTACTCTAATCTTTCTAGTGAACCAGGATTCCATTCAAATTTAGTTAATCTTGAGTTTGCTCAACAAACCAATTAAATTTAAATTAGGTAGAAACATCTTTATCAAACAAGTCACATGTGATTCCTAGATCTTTTAGATGACCATTTCTGTCAAAACATATCTTATATGTTATTCCTAACACTACCTCTAAATTCACGTGATAGTGAGTTTGCTTATCCAAGTAACACAAATTTAGTTAAGTAGGACCCACTATTATAGTACTAAACATATTTAGATTAAAGTGGCCTTGAGTTTGCTCAATAAGCCTAATAATAAATAGAACTCTAGTTTATTTTTAGAACAATGAAAGGCAACAATCATGTTCAAAACAGTTGACTTGTAGGCATCAAAGACCTAAATTTTCTTCAGTTAACAATGAATTTTAGGAGGCTGTAGAGAGTTGTCTGTTTTGTTTAGCTACTAGGAATGCGATGTCACAAATTTCCTTGTGCTACGCGATGGTTGTGTCGTTTGTTAATTTTTTAGTTTTGGAGGTTTAAGACATGTGAGAAGCCGTTAGTTCTATTTAGTGTTTTTTACATTAGAGTGAATCAGTGGTGGATTAGTAGTAGTGAACCAGTAACAGTGGATCAGTAGGAACCATAACAAAAAACTCCCTACGAATAAGCCCCCAAGAATTAGGATACTTCCTTTCTTGGAGCCTCCTTTATGGAAGCTTCCTTAGGAGGAGGTGAGAACTCCCTTTTATTGCATAAGCTAGAGAAAGGTTTGGTTGAATATGTCCCCTGGGAGGAAAGCTCAGATAATGCTTTCCCACCCCTTGAAAGATGATGTCGCTAACAAATGGTCAGATTTTAGATCCATTACTAAATAGGGGGCTACAACACAAAATTAGAAGCTTACTAAATCTTAGAATAGAGTACTTACCTTTTAACCTGATAGAACCAAGTTGAGGTTTGTTGAGCCAAATCTAGTTGATGGAGTGGTCACTCCTTCATTGGAGCTATCACAAGCAGGAGCAGCTGCTAAGGCAAAGTCTTTGGTGGGATTCTTTATTAGTAAGAGACCTACATTTCCATTTGTTTACAATTGAGCTATGGCATAGTGGAGTAAGAAGGGTCTTAGAAAAGTACTTCTTATTGACATACGAGTCATAAATTTAGTCAAAATAAACTAGACCTACTACCATAGTAGTGGTGAATCTAGGTCGATCCCATAGAGAGTGTTTAGTTAACTTTTGAGAAGAAATTAATCGGTGTTTAGGTTAAATAAAATGAAACTAAACTAGCAAAAGCAAACTAAAGAAAAATGTAAAAGTGATGAAAGTGGTGAATTTGTTAGGGACCCAATTTTTTGGTTCAATCTCGGCCTACACCCAATTAAACATGTTTTATTGAATTGTTGTCTTCATATCTCTATTTGAACTATTGGTCGTAGATTAAGAACAAGCTCTATTAATCTCAATTTTTCCTTAAGTCATAGTTAATTAAGAAGAGTTTATTAATTAACCTTAGCTATCAGATAACCTAGGAGACGTTCTCTAGATTTAATCAGATAGCCATCTTACCAATGAAAAAAACATACCAATTTAGGTAATAATCACACAAGCTTAGATAATTTAACCTAGGTTATGTTATCCCTAATGATTACGAACCATTAGTCGCTATAAATTAAATTCAACATAACAATTAGGGATTACGTTAAATATTCTAACAATGGTTTTGTAATAAAATGATCCAATGAACACATCATCTTTTCATAATACCCAAATCCATACACATAGGATAACATAATCAATTTTCAAAGAGTGAAAGAAAACAACAAATACAAGGAAAGAGTGCTTAACTAGGTCATAACGTCAATATCCCTATTAAATTGGCATCAGGAAGCTACCCTTCTATGGGTCTCTCATGGTTGAGGGGTTTGCCCCTTTTTCTCATATCTTCTGAAGCTCCCTCTCTATTTTTCTCCCAACCGAAAACCCTTCAATCTTTTATATCCTTTGTGTTGTTACACCCTCAGTATACATTAACGCTAGGTTAAATAAGGGGTGAGGTGTCATTATGTCATACCCATGACTTAGTGATTCACAGGTGTGACATACCATATATGGTCGTGACTTTAAGTCATGGATGTGACTAATTGAGTCACGCCCATACAAGGAGAGTCATGGCCATGACATGTTATGTCATGGCCGTGCATCACTAGTCGCACCCATGACACTTTGTGACATGGCCGTGACTTGAATTATGATGACTTCTCTTAATTTTCTACAATGTATACTCTTCATCTTCATGCATTTTCTTATCTCGTCTTGCTCTAATCCTTCTTCTTCTTGTTCCATGGAGACAAAGGATTGTGAATCTTCAAAAAATGACTCAAATGTAGTGCTTTCAACTCACTATAGCTCTTTCGCTTCGAATTATGCCTAAAACCACATATAACTCAAAATGAGTATCTTAAGCACTTTCCTAGTAATATTCACTAAGTATTATTTAATAAATTCATCATCAATTAGGCACATATCAATTTCCCTCACACTTAGCTTTTGCCCTTCCTTGGACAAAACATCAAAATTAGCTCATAGATCACTTAATTCCCATATTTTCCAAGAATACATAATCATAAGCAAAGATGATTGACTTTCAAAAATCATAGCAAGAACTAAACATTCCAAGATTTTTCTCATGATCAATCAACATTCAATACTTTTAAAAACCGAGCAATCTAATGGTAGACTTGAAAAATGTGTTTAAACAAGATATGTTCATGGGTGCACTCAACACCATTTATGATCATGTCACTCCACAACTTTGTATATCATTTCATTTCTCCACCACTAAGGTTCACATGCAAAATCATAGATCAAAGGACTTTTCAAGGTTATAATATGGGCAAGTTAAGGTGAGATGTATTTGGGTCAAGTAGTATGAAAGCCATTAAAGCTAGTGAAATAAAAGTAACACTCAATACACTATCAAGTATAAATTCCAACATTCACTCATAATTATGTACATCAACTATGATGAATGATAAAATGATGTTTCACAACTCAAATTCAAGCTCTCACACATAAACCACATGAAGCATAACTAATCAAAAGGGATCACTCATAAGGATTGATGATAACAATACTTTGAACTACAATGAGTGAACCTTCCAAGACAACATCTACTTATGTCCAGCATACTCAAATAACCCATTCAATACAACTTTAGGATGATGGATTAATCATAAACAACTTTTCAACATGAATTAATCATACTTCTTTTTCTTTTTCTTCTCTTTTTTATAAACATTAAAAGAAACTACATTAACATGGAAATTTTAATGATAAGACGTAAAATAACATACCAATCATTATAACCAACCCACAAATATGTATCCCCCCACACTTAGAATTTTGTACACCCATAAACTCACTAGCTTTATGGCTTGGGGAGGACATTTGGTTAAGTTTAAAGGATGTAATATGGTTAAATCAAAAAGAAAGGTATAAAGTTTAAAGGGGCCTATCAAAAAGAAAAATCACATAATAGGTAGGCTATTTGGCTAATGTAGTTCAAAAAAGCAAAGAATGCCTAATCATTTCCATGTTAATGCATGTGATAAAAAAAGTGGTCTCGAATAGAAAATCAAAGAAAAATAAAGATGTACATGTCATGAAGGTCACACATGATCAAAAGATAATAAGATTGATATGGACCAGTCAGTCTATAAAGGCTTAAAATCTTAATGGCTTTGTCTACCACTAGTCACTACTATTCTAAAGATAATGCACATTGACCAATCACAAAAGTAAATTACATGTTAAAGTTGCCATGAAATTCTCTATTCAATTCATTCTCTACTTATGACTATATATTCCAAGAAGCAATAGAAAACGAGAAAATGTTTGTTTTATTTTCTCTCTCATTTTGATTGAAAACTTAAAACAAGCGTGAAACAAACCAACATAGAAACACACATGCATATTCTAACTAGTGTGAAAAAAAAGAAAAGAAATTTACTTCCCTTGAGTTGCCTCCTAAGAAGTGGCTTTGTTTAGGGTCACTGACTCGACTCCATACTTCTCCTCATATGACAAAATTATGATTTTCTGGTTGGCAAATGTGATTCCTCCACATGAGGTTATTACAGATAGGGACTTGGTTGATAATCATTCCTATTCAGTTTCTTCCCTATTCTCAGACTCTTAATCTCTACTGAGTCCATGTACTTTGGAAAGATCTCAAATGTCTCTTCACCTTTTCCTTCCTCATTTAATTCCTCCAACCTACTAGCTCAAAGTAAAGAGTCATTGTCAACAATAAAATGGAACTCATTATTTACCTCTGAGCTAAAAGATATATCTGTTTCTGCTCCAAGCTCCTCCTTCACTTCTTCGTTACAAGTATTTCCTTGAGTATTACACTCAAGATTCTCAAGCTCCTCTTCACTCTATAAGGTCTCTGCGTTAACATCCCTTAGGTACACCTCAGGTTAACATAGTTTTGTTTCTTCACCTTGTGATACCAGGTGATCAAGAGCTTCCGTTGACTGATCCATTTAGCTTGCCAAGTTCTGGAGCCTAGAACTTGTTTCTTGCTAGAATTGCATCTCTTCCTGTTGTATCGCAAAGTATTAACATCACAAACATTAACTAATTCCTCCAGAGAAGTACCTGATTTTTTTGGTTTTCCAAATATAGGATGCGAAACCTTGTATCTTGCAAAAATTGCTTTACTTCTTACTGAAACTCCTGTACACTATGTTGAAATTGAATATTGTTAGTAGTCATAATATCAAACAAATCTTTCAAAGATCTCTCTGATTTGTGATAAGAAACTTTTGGTCTATCCAGGAATTGTTGTGCATCCTACATACTATCAAGGAAGTAATTTTATAGTTTATCCCATCTATAACTAAAATTAGGTTGATCAGTTCAACCTTGGTTATAGGATTGAGAATACAGGTTATAAAAAAAATTACTTCTATCTATGTAATTTTTTTATATCAAAAACATGAAACAAAAAAGTGAAATGATAATGAAATAAATGCAAAGAAAGTAATTGCAAACAAATATGTAAAAAACACCAATTAAATTCACAAACAAAAACTAAAACATCACACTCCCTGACAATGATGCCAAAATTGACGTGCACGTCATAATGTTAGTTAAAATATACTAGACCTACTACTACTATAGTAGTGGTGAGTCTAGGTCGATCCCACAGAGATTATTCGGTTAGATTTTGAGAAGAAATTATTCGGTGTTTAGGTTTAGGGGGTTTTGGTTTAATAACAAAATAAAATGAAACTAAACTAATAAAAGAAAATTAAAGAAAACATTCAAAAATGATGAAAGTGGTGAATTTATTAGAGACCCGGTTCTTTGGTTCAATCTTAGCTTACACCCATTTAAACATATTTCATTTAATTGTTGTCTTCATATCTCTATTTGAACTATTGGTCATAGATTAACAACAAGCTCTATTAATCCTAATTTGTCCTTAGGTTATAGTTAATTAAGAAGAGCTCATCAATTAACCCTAGCTAGTAGATAACCTAGGAGACGCTCTTTAGATTTAATCAGACAGTCACTTGATAAATGAGAAAAATAGACCAATCTAGGTAATAATCACACAAGCTTGGATTATTTAACCTAGGTTATATTATCCTTAATGATTATGAACCATTAGTTGCTACAAATGAAATTTAACATAAAAATTACGGATTACATTGAACATTCTAGCAATGGATTTGTAATAAAATGATCCAATGAACGCATTCAAACCATATTTTCACAATACCTAAATCCATACATATAGGATAACATCATCAATTTCTAAAGAGAGAAAGAAAACAACAAATACAAGGAAAGAGTGCTTAACCAAGTCGTGACGTCACTATCCCCGTTAAACTAGCATCAGGAAGCTACCCTCCTATGGGTCTCTCACAGTTGAGGGGTTTTCCCCTTTTTATCATCTCTTTTGAAGCTCCCTCTCTATTTTTCTCCCAGCCAAAAACCCTCCATTCTTTTATATCCCTTGTGCCATCATACCCTCGATATATATTAGCATTAGGTTAAATGAGGGGTGAGGTGTCATTGTGTCGTACTCGTGATTAATTTGTCACGGGTGTGACACACTATATATGGTTGTGACTTTAATTCATGTGACTACTTAAGTCACTCCCATGCAAGGTGAGTTATAGTCATGACATGTTATGTCATAGCCGTGCATCACTAGTCACACCCATGAGACTTCGTGTCATGGCTGTGACTTGCATTCTCATGACTTCTCCTAATTTTCTACAATGTATGCTCTTCATCTTCAAGCATTTTCTTGTCTCCTCTTATTCTAATCCTTGTTCTTCTTATTCCATGGAGACAAAGGTTTGTGAATCTTCAAAAATTGACTCAAATGTAGTGCTTTCATCTCACTTTAGCTCTTTTGCTTCCAAATTGTGCCTAAAATCACATATGAGTCAAAGTGAGTATCTTAAGCACTTTCCTAGCAATATTCTCTAAGTATTATTGAATAAATTCATCATCAATTAAGCACATATCACTTATTGATGTGGACTTCTTTCTTTTAAATTCTCTTCAGATGCTAATATTAAAGGGATTTTGGGGTTAGCCCTTAACATAGTAGCAGTCAATCATTGTTTATACAAAAATGTTCTCCTAGTATAGATCTGAGAAAATCTTGTGTTCAAGCTATTCCGTTGTGGATTAATTTTCATAAAATCCCCCTCAAATATTAGATTATTGAAGGGTTGAACTACCTAGGCAATTGTATTGGTAAACCTATTTACTTTGACTCCGATACAACCAAGATGGATAGAATATGATACCTATATAGTAAACTAGTTTTGTAGCTTAACTAGAAAGGAGAACTCTCTTAGTCAGAGATAACATTAACCTATAACTAGAAACCTAATATTAATAAGAAGATTTGGAAGACTACTAGTATGGTATTCTTTATAGGAAACTACCACAAGGTTATGGGATTCAAAAAGGTGGAAGAAGTTGGCAAAGATTCCTCATTGAAAAAGCCTAATAATGGCAAGGAAGAGACCTCTCCTCATAAGGAACTTCTTGCTTGGATAAAGATAAATATACAAATTTATTGAATAAGGACTTAGTGTTGGGAGAACTAGGTGAACAGTTAGAAGATCCTCATACTGAGAAGGAATTGAGCCCTAAGGAGAGTATTTCAATACCTAATGATGATGATCCTGAAGAGGAGATGGAGGGAAATAATGATTCTCTTATTGATGTGATTGAGAAGGCAAGTTCCCCCTCTAGGAGGAAGCCAGGGAGGAAGAAAAGAAAATCTAAGGCTAAAGGTTGGTAACCTTAGTCTATTCATTTACTAATAAATGGCAATGTCCTTTCTTTTTTGAATATTATAGAAATGAATGACCCTCTTAAGGTTTAATGCATCAAAGAAGTTATTTTGACAAGGAAACCAGTCCTATTAGGGCTAATTGAAACAAAAATAAAATTTAATAAGATTTAACATTGTATGAATTTTTTGGGACCTAATTAGAGCTTGGGATCAAACCATATTAACCACTACAACAGAAAAATTGTATTTTCTTATAATTCAGATAAGCTTATTATTTCCAATTTTGGAACATAAATCAAGTTATACACCTACCTTGCCACTTTATTGGCTCTTATAGTCATTTTGATATTTCTATTATTTATTTTTATAATTTTTAGTTTTAGAGAGTTCAACTTTAGGAGTCTCTTTATACCACTTAGAAGGACATAAATAGGCTATGGATGTTAGTAAGAGATCTCAACTGTATCCTTAACTTTATTAAAGTACAAGGCTCAAGAGCTATACTTGAAAGGATAGGGAGAGAAATTTAGCAAGTGGTTAAAGAACTTTAAATGATTGACTTGAAATATACTGGTTATCATTTTACATGGTCCAATTGGCAAAAGGGGAACTATATATATGAAAAAAAAACTAGAAAAATCACTTGGCAACAATTGTTGGTTAACTCAATTTCTTGATTATTATGCCCACTTTAAGGAACCATTATGCTCAGATTATTATACTATTGAGATATATGGAATTATAGTCTTTTACTCTAGAACCTTTCAAACTCCATTAAGGTTTTCTAATCATCTATTAGAAAAGAAGGCTTCCTTAACTTGGTCAATTGGTATGGGAAGTAAAGAACTAAGGATGTAAAGCCTGTCAGTTAATAACGATTTAATAAGGTTGCTCAAAGATAAGCTTAAGGATTATTTTAAGGACTATGTCTCTAAGTTTAAGTCAGAGACTGAAGATTGTTATAGATAATTTTAAATCTATTCAAGAGATGAGATATTTAGATCTTAAGAATTTACATTTGCAATAGAAGGAAGCCCTAAATCTGAATGAAGTTAATGAATCTTTGGATGATTGTTACTCTTTACTGACACAAAATTCTGGGATTAATTAGCTTAAAATGGAGATAATAACTTTAGATTTTTCCTTCAATCCATCTTATCTATAAGGAATAGGAATAATATTAATCTATTGGTACAGAAGGATGGGACTGTGTATTGACGTTTAAATTCTTCCAGAATATGCTTAGGGATTTTAATGAAGATGGCTTTAGTTGTGGTGAAATTAATCCATACATTAAGAAAACTACTTCTTATGACACTATTCTTTAATTAACAAAACCAATTACTAGTAAGGATATCAAGGAAACCTCATTTAGTGTCAACCCTTATAACTACCCTGGTCTCAATGGCTTCTTTACTTATCTTTAATAAAAAACTTGGGAAGTTACAAGAAGCTTTATAGTTGAGGTAGTCCAGGAATATTTCAATTCGAGTTTATTGCCTAAGGCGTTGAATAATAGGTTTCTATGTTTGGTTCCAAAAGGCCTAAGTCCTTTAATTTTAAATGAATATCATTCGATAACTTCTTGTAATCCTATCTATAAGGTGATTATTATGCTTTTGGCAGGAAGATTTAAGGGTTCTCTAAAGGACATCTTGTCCTTAGTCTAAGGAGCTTTCATTCTAATTAGATCAATCTCAGGCAATATCTTAATTTTGCAGGAGTTTCTTAAGGAATATTATTCTAATTGAGACAAGGAGTTGTGCTATAAAGGTAGACTTTCGAAAAGCCTTTTATTCCCTCTTATGGGACTTTATTTATAAAACTCTCTAGAAATTTAACTTTCTTACTTTATTTATTTATTGAATATATGCTTACATTTCCACTACCTCTTATAGTGTAGTTGTTAATCTAGAAGGGGATAAAGGAATTAGGCAAGGGGATCCTATCTCACCATATCTATTTACATTAGTCATGGAGGTACTATTAGGTATGATTGAATTCTATGTCAATAGGAATCTTGAGTTTGTATTTCATGTCAAATGTAAGGAGTTGGGGATTACTAGGTTGGCATTTGCAGATGACTTAATCATGATATGTCTCTTTTATTATTGTTCTTAGACTAGACTATCAACTCTCTTTGAATTGTCAGGTCTAAGATATAACCATCATAAAAGCACAATATATTTCTCTAAAGATGTATCTAACTATCAAGAATTAAGTTCAACAGTTGGATTCTGTCAGTCTATTGCATTTAAGAAACCTAGGTTTAAAGATTGTGTTCCTCTACTTGAGATGACTAAAAGGAGGATTGATGCTTCGCAGAATAAATTTCTTTCTTTTAATGGTAGACTATAATTTGTTACCTTAGTTCCAATGAGTATGCTCACTCATTGTAGCTCTCATCTTCTTCTTCATAGAAGGGTTAACAAAGAGATTGAAAGATGTATTAAGAACTTCCTATGGTTGGGTAAAGCTGAATGCTCCAAGGGGGCTAAGGTCAAATGGGATGTTCTTTATAAGACTAAATATAAGGGACGAATTGGATTAACCTCACTCCAAACAATACATAATATCCTTGTAACTAAAAGGAATTGGAGACTAATCAAGGATAAATTTTCACTATAGTTAAAATGGGTAAACGAATATTATTTAAGATGCTTTTGCTTTTGAAAACTAGTGGTTAATAAGGAGCATTCTTGGACATTTGTAAAAATTCTAGGAAGAAGGGACTAGATTTATCCCTACATTAAACATATTGAAAGGGAGGGAGCGAGGGGGCGAGGGGGAAAATGATTGCTTTACTTCTTTTGATATGATAATTGTATTGATTTTGGTCCTTTAAGTTAAGTATAAAATTTGAGCCTCCTAAAGTCTAGGTTATCTCTTAGTACTTAGGTTGAGGAAGTTATACAAGGCAATAAGTGGTTTTGCTTAATAAGGGGTGATGATAGACTGTCTGACAAATTCCCTAACTACCCCTTTAATTCAAGGGAGGAGGATAATTTAGTATAGACACTTGATCTTTCTAAACTCCTTATATCTCCTTCTCTTTAGACTCCCAGTCCCTAAAGTTCAGTGGTATGATATATAAAGGAAAAAAATTTTATCTCCTAAAGGGTCCTTCGTTACTTAGTAAGCTGTTATACTAAGGCTCAAAACAAAAGTAATATTGTATGGCCTAGTAGACAAACTATGTGCTTTTTATCATTGAAAAACTTAAAGCATTCCTTATCTATTCTTTCAGCGTAATTTCTCAATATTTATATAGAAAACCATCCAAAATACTAAATTTAGTGTGACTAGTATTAGATTATAATGATATTCTGAATTCGGCTAATTTATAGATAAGAAAACTAGATAAAGATTATCATTTTGTAAGGACTTCCTTTATTTGTAGAATCTATGCTTTGTTGAGGGAGAGGAACAATAGAATTTACATGGGTGTTTCACTTGATAAGCATAATGTAGCACCCCACCCCCATCAAATAGGTGTCCATATGCCCTTCGGACGCATATGCATATACCTGACAGAAATGGTGTGCTAACTATTACACTTTTATTATATAGCATGGCATCAAAACTACTTCATAAATAACATAATGTTTAAAACCCAAAAATTTCCTCATATCATTTCATAAACCATATTTACAACGTAGCATTACAATCATCATCCATGCTTGTATAATATCTGCCTATTATAGTCATAGCTCTATCTACAAAATATGCTACATATATGAAGAATTAAACAAAAATTAAATTATTCCTTCAGTCCCAGCTGACCGACCTTTGAGTCATGTCCTCTATCCAACAGTTGTATAAAATCTCTTCTAAGTAGTCTTAGAAGCAAGGTAGTCACTCTCTCGAACCAGAAAAATATCAACATTGCAATTTGGTTGAGTTTTGTGAACTCAGTTGAGTAACCATCCTCGATGGCTCACTCTTGTCATGCAACACACAATTTATGTCATCACATAATTCACATCATCTCAATTTTCATCATGTAATATCAAG
>JANIIA010000004.1:47473144-47501877 GCA_027478495.1 Erythroxylum alaternifolium
CGGGGTCTGAAAAGGTTTGATAGTACGCAGCCTTACTCTTACATAATAGAGGGGCTATTTCTGGTAGACCCACATGCAGATGTGACAATAAAAAGTGATGCAGATAAAAACTGATATACTAAGAGAGGAGGTAAATAAAATTAAATAGTTACATAAGAAAAAGAATAAAACAAAAACCAAATAAAATAGCTACAAATAATACAAATAATAAAGATACACAAACAAAATACTAATAATAAAATACTGATAATACATAATAATAAATAAATAAATAAATAACGAAAAATAGGAAAGGGAATAGGAACAAATGACATACCTGATATGGAGCCCAACTTTACTAAATACCTGATAGGCTGCACTAGATCGGCTCTGCTCGTCGCTATGTGGGCTAGGAGTGCTGGTGCGGCTACCTTGTGTATATAACAATCCTACAGGGTCCGCCATCTCGTTGGATCGTTTCCGGACACCTAAAAAAAAAATCTAGAAGAGACAGATTATACTTCATACACAGGTGAATAACGTGTGCGAGCAATGACAGTAAATCCTCGTAATACCCTTACTCGACTACCTTGACGTACTTTGAAGGGTTTCCTTTACCCTTATCATATCCCACCAAAATATTCTATATCAAACCAATTCCACTATAAGGGCTAACTCTGACATATCTTTCTTAACTACTTCCCTCCACGTCTTGTATGGCCTGCGTTTTCTCCTCTTGTAGTCATTAAGAATAATTTGCTCACATCGTCTTACCAGAGCATTCAGGTGCCTTCTGTAAACATGCCCAAATCATCGAAGCTTAGTCTCTCTCATCTTGTTGGCAATACTGGTCACCTGTAGTTTGTCTCGCACCACCCGATTGAGGACTTTATCTCGCCTAGTAACGTCACACATCCATCGAAGCATACGCATCTCTGCTACCAACAGTTGTCTTGTATGTCGACTTCTGATGGGCCAACACTTTGCCCCATATAACACGGTTGGTCTATTCACCATTATGTAAAACTTTCCTTTGAGCTTTAAAGGGATTTTTTATCACATAAGACCCCTGATGTGCTTCGCCATTTGCTCCACCCGGCTCGGATGCTATTGACTATATCGTCATCAATATTACCATCTCCCTGGATGATAGACCCGAGGTATTTAAAGCTCTGTTTTTGTGGTATGACATCAGTTCCAATTTTTACCACCGCCTCATGGACCAGCTGACTTCCTGAAAAGTTGCATTCCAAGTACTCCGTCTTAGACCTGCTCAGTCTAAAGCCTTTCGACTCTAATGTCTCTCTCCAACATTCTAGCTTGGAATTGACTCCCGCCCTAGTCTCATCTACCAATACAATATCGTCAGCAAATAGCATACACCAAGGTACTTCTTCTTGGATATGATTAGTAAGCTCATCTAACACTAAGGCAAACAGAAAAGGGCTTAACGCAGAGCCTTGGTGTAAGCCAATATCAATAGAAAACGCTTCTGTGTCACCCCCTATTGTCCTTACGCTAGTTACTGCTCCTTCATACATATCTCTTATAATGCGTATATAGGTTGGGTGGATTCCCTTTGCCTCCAAGCACCTCCATAAGATTTCCCGAGGAACCCTATCATACGCCTTCTCCAAATCGATAAAGATCATATGTAAATCTCTTTGACGTTCTCTGTAGCCTTCCATAAGCCTACGGAGAAGATGTATGGCTTCTGTAGTGGACCGACCAGGCATAAACCCAAATTGATTGGCTGAGATAGAAGCCGCTCTTCGTACCCTCTTCTCGATTACCTTCTCCCACAGCTTCATGGTATGACTTAGTAATTTGATGCCTCTATAGTTGTGGCACTGTTGGATGTCCCCTTTGGCCTTGTATATTGGGATCAACCTACTCAATCTCCATTCATCTGGCATTTTGGCTGAGTCTAGTATCACATTAAAAACGTGAACTAACCACTCAATACCTATAAAACCTATCCGCTTCCATACCTTTATAGGAATCTCATCCGACTCGATTGCCCTTCTGCTCCCCATCATTCTCAAAATTTTTGTAATTTTGCCCTTTGTAACCATACCGGGTTGGGACCAATTTGAAAAATGCTCTAATATGCCATGTTCACCTAACTCTCTATTGACCGAGAAGCCTTCGTTATACAAGCTGAAAAAGTATCTCTGCCACCTACCTTTGATGGCCTGTGTCTCTGTGAGTAAGTGACCTGTTTCATCGCATATACCATAGACTTGGTTGAGATCTTTCGTCGCACGTGCCCTATCCCGCGCCAATTTGAAAATTCTTTGTGCTCTTTTGAACGTATCCAAATCCCTGTACATAGACTCGAATGCTTCTCCTTTCGCTACTGCAATTGTCTTCTTTGCTTTCTGCTTTGCCATTATATACCTTATTTTATTGGCCACCCGCTCTGTATATGTTGTACTTGCTACCAGGTCTTTATATGCTCTCTTTTTTGCCTTTACAGTCTCCTGAACCTCTCCCGACCACCACCAGGATTCCATCCGCTTATCCCTATGACCTTAGAGATTCCTAGGAGTTTTGTAGTAGTTTCCCTCACTATAGGGGCTACTCCCTCTCACATCCGATTTGCATCTCCTCTCATAGCCCATGCTGTTTTATACCGAATTTGAGTCCTAAAACGTTTCACCAGGTCTCCTTTTAGATTCCACCATCTAATTTGACGACATCGCTTAGTAAATCGATGTGTCCTCCTTCTCTTAATCTCTAGATCCAAAACCAACAATTTATGTGGGGTTGATAGGCATGCTGCCAGGAGCATTTTGCAATCCTTGCACCATGCTCTAACTCGCTTCCGGACAAGGAAATAATCAATCTGTGTCTTGGTCGTGTTACTCTTAAACGTCACCAGTTGCGCCTAGTTTTTCTTAAAAAAAGAATTGGCTATCACCAGCTCAAAAGCCACCGTCATGTCCAGTAAGACATTTCCACTCTCGTTTCTAGTGCCGTATCCAAAACCCCCATGAGTTCCTATATACCCATCTGAGGCAGCTTCTATATGACCATTAAAATCACCTCCTAAGATAACTTGCTCAGAGTCAGGAATTTGTCAGAGCACTTCATCTAGTGCTGCCCAAAATAACCGTTTTTGGTGTTTGTCTAACCCAACTTGCAGGGCGTAAGCACAGACCACGTGGAGAACATCCTTGCTAAGAACAAATTTTGCCACAATAATCCTATCATTTATCCTTGTGATCCCCGTCACTTGATTTAGTAGCTCTTGGACTACTAGGATACCTACCTCATTCTGCTTTCGTGTATTTCCCGAGTACCACAATTTGAACCTCCCTATCTCCTTAGCTTTAGAACCCGACCATTTAGTCTCCTAAATGCAGGCTATTTGTATCTTGTACTTATCTAAAATCTCTACTAATTCTAGAGATTTTCCCGTGAGGGTCCCAGAGTTCCAAGAGCCTATTCTCAAAATGTCGCCCCTTTTATTATGCTTGCTTATGGCCCACACCAAACCACTGGTACAGATCTCATCGACGTAAAGAGAATCCATTCCTCCTAACATGAGACCCTCACACCCTCTTAGAGTTACTAATCTAATACGTCTTAGGGAGAAAAAAAATAGATAGATAAAAAAAGTCTATATAGAAGGATAAATAAGGATATATATAAGGATAAATAATGATACTACTTATGATCTATTAATCATAGGTCATTTAATCGGTAGTCATTAGATGTAGCATAAACTATATGGAGATAGTTGTGTGATCAAGATAGAATTCATCACCCTAAAGTAATTAGGGAGAATGTTCCGTTGTTCTCAATTAATATTGATTCAGTAAATCCTTGGCCAAGGTGAAATGATATTTTGTAAATAGTTTACAAATATCATTAATTGAATTAATAGCTAATGGTAGAGAACTAATATGATTGGACTCAAAATATAGTAGACATTAATTCCATGCTCTATGTCTAATCGGAACATTATATGATGAAATGATTGAATTATACAGAAAAATCATGCACAGAAAGGTTAGTCAAAACCACTTTGGCATTCCTAAAAATTTGGGTGGTTATGACGCATTGTAAAACGCCAATCTTGATCTATGATTATAAATTGTTTAATTAGAGAATTAAAGATAAATTAAAAGTAATTTTAATTTATCTAATTCTAATTATGAATTAGAATTATAATTTATAATCATTGCCAACATATTTGAGAACCTAATGGGTCTCACATATAGAATGGGTTGAAGAGAGCAAAGTTAATTTAATTAAGTCAGACTTGATTGTAAAGTTTGAGAAACTTTATGATTAAATATAAGATATTTAATAAATAAAGATCAATATAAGATATTAAATCTTATTTAGGCAGAATTGGTATTTAATTAGAATTATTTGTAATTCTAATTAAAGTTTAATTGAAATTAATATTCAATTTCAATTAAATTACTAAATCGTCCTAAGCTTATTATAAATAGGCTTGAACTCTATAGAGCTAGCATTTCATGCTTAACCCTCTCTGTAAAAGTTACAGAGTTCTCTTAACCTATTCTGTGGATACTGTTAGAGGCTGGACACTTGTGCGGCTATGGTGGTTGGGATCGGTTTTGGAAACGGTTCGAGGGATGCATCAAGATAAAGATCAGACTTCGAAATAAGGTACAAATTAAATTTCGCTTTATTATGATTCGTGTTAATCATTTTATAGAATTAAATAGATCTTAGTTTTTGGGAAAGAGAAACAAGAGAGAAGAAGACGGCTCGGACTCTAGGGAGCAAGAGTATCGCGACTGTGAACAAAAGGAAAGGAGAGAAAGAATGACATTCGCTGCGTAAGAAGCTGGTGATTGTCGAAGTGCAGTATCCTCTTTATATGGAAGAGTTATGGATGGCTTGTGTGTTCGCAAAGTTATGAATAGATTATCTATACTGGATTTGATTCTGGTGTGATATTCTATTCGGTTCTTTTTTTAATTTATACAATAGTTTTTAATTTTCTAAAAATTATAAAATAGTTTTTTATATAGTGCATTGTATAATTTTACATTAATTATGTTTCTAAAAATTATAATAATAAAAATTTAAAATAACAATAACTTATTTATTTTAATAATATTATATTTCACATATTTCATGTATAAACAATAATCATGATTAATATAAAAAATCATTTAATTATCATACAAATATAAGATTAAGGACAATATAAAGAACTTAAAATGTTACAATTTTATCATATAATAAATAATAATTATATCAAAATATTAAATAACAATAATAATAAATATTCATGACTCTTTAATTATTATTATTTACAATAAGAGTTTGTATCAAGGAAATAACCAACTAAAAGTGAAACTTAAAAAAATATTTACAATTATATTTATATTTCATATATAGAATTTATCGTATACATCAAATATAAGTGAAATTAAAAGATGATGACAAATAAAAACTAGAACTTTATTCAATTAGATACCCCACTTTAATTGTTTGACCTCAATTCTCATTTGATACAGAATTCTCATTATTGAGAAGAATCTCATGATCATAATCATTTAAATTTATTAAACCAAATGACATATTAATACTTTTCCAATTAAGATTATCTTCCAAATTACTCTTATTTATTAAACTTGGTTTCTTAAAAACCCAATTTGAGAAAAGATCGAAATGATCAAGGCAAATTAGAATTACAAGAATTACAAAAGTGAAAAAAAAACCAGGATTATGATTTTCTCTTTGATAAATAACAACTAGTATCCCAAAATCACCATGAGAATCCTTATATATCTCCGTTTATGAGCTTAGGAGATATTGTATCATCTCATGAGCAAGAATTGTTGTAATAGTTAATAGTATTTTCCTATTAACTTCAGCTTTCTTTATACAACTTAGTCTAAAATAGACAATAGGATTAAAAAATACTCTAACAACAAACCACAGAGACTAACATTGTCTTTCTCATCTCTTATTGATGACTACAAGATAAGGTGTGTACGAAGAAGAACTATTTTTTAGATTGGCCTTGATCGCTTCTTTTGTCCTCTCTATGACATCATAAAAATAACTCATTTTTGCCTTCTCATTACTATTAACCAAACGAAGTACCCTTACCAAAGGCTTACTATCACATCCTAATACCAAACTTCACTTTTCAATTGACTTCGAGTTAAATTTCTACCTTCACTTGTTATGGAACTAGAAGTTTCCACTTTTATCTTCAGTACTGGACTATAACTCTTTACTGAAAGAATATGCTCATCCATATGAAATAATCAATATATAAATATATATGTTATTTATAATCATAATTGAATAACATTATGATTAATATATACGTACTATTTAAAAAATTCATCTCACTTTACTTTTGACATTAATGAACATACGTTTGCCTAATGTAAATAATAAAGTTAAACTAATAAATTACTAGTTTAAACTAATACGGCCAGTATTCACATTCAACATTCAACATTCAACACAATGTTACTATACTCGTGGGGAATGATCCCACCAATTACTAGTTCAAATAATTACTTTAAATGTAAGTATAGCCAAGGGGTTACAGGGGACTTTTATACTGGTTGGTTGAGTGTTAGTTATTTGGTATGGAAGTCACTATGCGCCAAAACCCTTCTAACTTATTTGGAGTCCATCGTTCCTTGGGATTCAGCTTCATCATCGCTCCATCCCACTTAAGAAAATTCATCTGACTAGATTGTTGCTTGGATGGTGAAGTTCAATAGTAAGAAAGCCACAATTATTGAGCTAAATTCACCCAGAATAAACTATTGGTAAAAGTTTGTATGTCTAATAGCGTTTTGGCTTTTAATTTAAGAACTTATGATGTAAAACCAAATGATTAAATGACAATGATGCAACTGATGGAGTTGCCATGAACTGAACCAAAGAGAAGATGACTACCTGTTTATTAATTAGTTATAGCTTATTCATCTTCTTTGTGTAACTATTTATTAACTTTTCTATTAATTGAGCATTCATTAGAATGTAGAATTATTCCTAACAAAATTATGTAAGTTGCTTTGTATTACCTTAAATGCTATACCCAACGAAAACAAATTTGAGCAGAGTACCTTAATTTCTACGGCAGGATTTAAAAGAAAAGGCCTTTGAGATTATTTTGCTAATTAATCTTTTCTATATAACTTGAAACAATGAAAGAATTTAGCAAAACCAAGTAAAGAAGCTGGCTAATTCATGTAACATTTAAATCAATTTCCATTAAACGAACAATTAACCAGGAAGTCCGAAGCTTAACTACCAGATGAAAATTTCATTAATGTTAAGGGATTAAACTAGATAAAACGTTAAACATAGAGAATGATAAAATAATACGTTGGTGCTGAGAAAAGAGGCTAGAGAGCGAAGGGGTGGGCCGGGTGGCGACTGGCACGATTAGGGGATCGCATTTGTAGCGGTGACTTCTACGAGAGAGAGAGAGAGACAATATAGAGAGAATAAGAGACCAAGCGGCGATGATTTTGAGAAACAGGTGGAGAGGTGAAGAAGAAGAAATAAATATACAACAAAGTGACATCGTCTTGCTTAATGAAAAATATTAAAGGAAAATGATATCGTTTTATTTCTGAGCCAAAATGACGTCGTTTTGTTTAGTTTAAATAGTCGGGTCTTAAGTTTGAACCAATATTTTAAAAAGGGAACGGATCTGAGACCTGATTAGCTCAAGCCTTGCCAGTTAATCACAAGTCGGATCATTTTTGCTATCTCTAGATTTAGTTTGCTCAATTGCCCTTCTATGTAGGTTGGTGATGCTTCTAAAAATTGATAGAATCCTTAGGAAGTGAGGTTTAGGGTAATCTGTACAATTTTTGAAGATTGAGGTCGAACTTGGTACCTAGAGGTTTTAATTTAAACCTTTTGTTAAATTTTAGGGGATGAAGTTATAAATGAATGGTATTTGTTAACTATTTTCTATTTTACAAAAGTTTTAAGTAATTAATAAGATTACTCTTTTACGATCGCTTGCGGGTTCGAATTATAAAAGTTGAGAGAATGGGTAGAATTAATGACTACTGGGGCAGCGCTTTTTCTGAATAGTAAGTAAAAAGCATGCGCTTTTTCTGAATAATAAGTAAAAAGCATAAAAATGAAATACATGTACGCAATGTATTGAACTAGAGAGCCGTCATCGATGGAAGCGAGTGTGGAAGAAGATGAACAAACATGGAACAGAGAAAAAGTCCCAAGAGTAATGAGGATTGTGAGTACAAGACTTTCTCAAAGAGACCTCGTCTCTCTTCTCCTTGTCAGCCCTTGGTTGTATCGTATTCTCATCTCCTATCCTTCTCTCTGGCTGGTACGGTCCTCTTTCTTTTCCCAACCCTCCGATTCATAACTCTTAGTTTTCCGTTCATTTCAACATTTAGGATCTGGGTTTTTGTGACTTTTGTTAAAGGTTCTCGATTTTCGTGAGATGACTAACGCTGGCGATCGACTCGTTGCTGCTCTTTCACTGGTAAATTCCTAGTAAAGTTTGATTGCTAAACTAGTGCTGATGCTTTCTTAGTATAGGTGGAATAACTTGGTTGTTTGTAGTTTATGAGATAGCAGTAGTAATGGCTCTCCTTACTTGAAGTGGAGTCTTAATGGTTTTATTTATGTCTCGTTGAAATTTAGAGCGAGGCATTTCCTTGATGGTATTATTTGCTTTTAAGTTGTAGACGTTCCTGTATACTTATATATTTTTGTTTTGTAGTCTAGATATCGGCATGTGAAGGAGATAAACCTTGAATTTGCTCAGGGTATTGAAGATATTCATCTTGAAGTCCTCAGAAGCAAGGTATGCGTCTCGCTTTTGGCTGCAAGTGTTATAAATAAATGGTTTCTGAAGGTTGTATCGGTTTGTGTTTAGACATCTCAGCGTTTTGAACCCCTTCAAAACCTGGAATCTTTAAACCTGAATGGGTGCCAGAAGATATCTGATGATGGATTAGAAGCTATATCCAGTGTTTGTTCAAAACTGAAAGATTTTTCAATCTATTGGAATGTGAGGTACTTTAAATTTGCTAAGATTCTGCAAGTAAACATCTCACCTGATTGGGGCATTTCATTTCTTCTTTTTACCATTGATTAATATTTTGTATGTTCACTTGAGCTTCAGGGTAACAGACGTTGGTATAAAGCATTTGGTTGAGAATTGTAATCATGTCGTTGTTATGAATTTAAGTGGCTGCAAGGTAATTGATTACAACCTGAATTCAATTTACTTCTGTTTTGCTTTTTCAGCAAGACTACCTGAAAAATGCAATTGTGTCTTTGTTGGATCTCTGTAGCAATTGTATTGCCGTTCGATCTCCTTTGTAGCGTTATAGGCATAATGACATATTTACATATTGTTTTCTAAATTCTGAAAGGACATGCACCTTCCAATTCTTTGTTGACCATTATTATGCACCCACAATGAAATGATGTAGTGCAATTTATAGTCATCAAATATTCCATCAATAATTTGGGTTTGTTTTCTCCACCTTTTGGGTATAATCTTTTACATTGCAGAATATTTCGGACAAGAGTTTGCAGTTAATAGCTGACAATTATCAAGATTTAGAGTCACTGAACCTGACCCGGTATGTAGCTAATTAATGTTTAATGTTACTGGTGAAGCTCATATAGCTAAAAACATGTCTCTTATCAATGTTATTCTAGTATGAATGATGTAATGAAGTAAATTGTCTACAGAAGTAGATGTGAAAGTATGGGAAAATGCAGATATTATATCAAATTTGTCTCAGAATGAATTTTTGGGCTGTTGATATTGAGTAGTACCAAAAACTAACTATGGTTTCATGATACTGTAAGCTGCTAGTAATCTGTTGTTTCTCCTAGGTGCATCAAGCTTACGAATGTTGGTTTGGAACAAATATTGATGAAGTGCTTCTCTCTCCAAAGTTTAAATCTTTATTCACTTTCCAGGTCACAAATGTTCTTTTAATTACCGTTGCAAAGCATAGATTTATGCTTATAATTCTTGTTCTGAACAATGTTCCTATCTTATTTTCTTATTTCAGCTTCACGGATACGGCTTACAAGAACATATCAAATTTAGCCCACTTAAGAATTTTAGATTTATGTGGTGCACGGGTGAGAATCAGTGTTGCTGATCAAGCTTTTACATCTTCTATCTTTATCTTGAGGTCGATCATAACCTAAAATTGGATTTCCAGTATCTATCTGATGAAGGACTTTCCAGTATCGCTAAGTGCAAAAGTCTTGTCTCTCTCAATTTGACTTGGTCAGTTAAATATCTGTCCTTCAGAAATTTCTTTAATAACAAGAAACAGTTGGTTAAGAACATCTTGAATATCTTCAATAGGTGTATATGTGTTACTGATTTGGGGGTCATAGCTATTGCTGAAGGTTGCACCTCTCTGGAATTTCTCAGGTGATCCTTTTTTCTGCAGGCCAATTTAAGTTGAAAAATAGTTCCTCTTGGCACTTCTTGTTTTTCCTGTTTGTTTTATTTCCATACGACTCATTACCTTTGTGCTTTCTGATATTTTCTCTTGCAACAGACTCACAAACTACTTTCTCCCAACATTTTTTAAAAACTTTTGCCAACTCTAAGTAGCCAGTTAACTTGAGGTTAAGGAACTTCTAGTATTCAAAATAAAACTAAACAAAATAGGAATGCTCAACAAAGTGGCAAAGTACTACTGGATAACATTTTTCAGGAGCCTGAGCTTGATTTAAAATGCATTGAATCTCCTGTTGGCATATTATCTGGATTGTGTAATTCTTTGTGTGCATAACCTGAAATTTATCTATCGTTCATGAATTTTGGAGCGTATTGGCATCTTTGCAATTACTGTTGGATGCAAAGTTAGCTTAAAAAGCAATTCATGAGCTCAAATATATTGTTACAAGTTTGCACTTTGCTCATGTATTCATTTTGTTACTGATATCATTGAAATAATCAATGCAGCTTGTTTGGAATCGTTGGTGTGACTGATAAGTGCCTGGAGGTCCTATCAAGATTTTGTTTCAAAACCATCACAACCCTTGATGTTAATGGCTGCATAGGCATCAAGGTATTTCTCTTCTTAGTGAAGAAGGTGTCCTTAACTATATTTGAGTGGTTGCGTGTTAAGGCATCTTTTTACTTGTCTAATGAAAGAATTTGACATAGTGTTCTTAGCATTAAGGACCAAATCCCCTCCTCTTAGAGTGTCGATCTAAGGCAGTTAGTTTAGCAGAATAAAAGGAAAAGATCTACAGTGAGGAGACTGGAAATCTAACTAATGTCTGTGCAAGTTAATGCATAAATAAGTTCTTCATTAGCACAACTAGTTTTATTAGTTTCTGCTCTTTCACCACAATTACTTGGCCCCTACATTGTCACCACCTTGACTTTCACTACCACGTGCAAATCCTATCTGCTCCCACTGCTGATGCTACCCAAGTCCATTTTGCCTTCATAATCCATGTAACTACCAGTACCCTTAAGAGCCTTCTGTTGCAACCATTACTGAAACTTATTGATCACTGCGGCACTAGTTTTACTTTAGAATTGTGGAAAAATGCCAATACCACTGCAATCATTTTTTGCATCATTCTACACCATTTCCATTTCCCTGCTTGTCATCATCTAACCATCTCCATTCTTCAAATAAAGGAGGAATAGAGCTTCCTAGCTGTCACCATTTCCTTTAATTAGAAAAGAAGATTTAAACTAGTTTTTTTTAACCTTACACCTCAATAGTCCACAATCGCTCATGCAACAATTGTTTGCAAAGACAACCAAAACTGCATGAAGAGAAAAGCTCTCATCTTTTGACCATGATTGAATATATATAATAGTTATCTTGCAACTACTAAATCCACAGCCCTTCCTTTCTGAGTGAGAAGAGAAAAGAGTAAAATATCTCTTGCTCCTGTTTACTTTGGCTAGACTTAGTATGACGAAGCTAGAATTAAACTGGTTACGAGACAAATAGGAGAAGCTTATAGCTCATTTTCCTTTTTCTAACTTGAACAATGCCTGGCATTTGAAGCATGCACATTCTGGTTTCTTCCAATTTTGTGTAGATAGAAACAGCTATATCTACTCATATAGGACTCCCTTCCAATTTTGTGCTGGTAGTGGAATCATTTTCCTTGATTTAGGTTCTGCTATATTCAAGATAAACAAAAAGATTCTTTGCCGCGGGGTGTGAATTGGGAAAAGAATGGAAGAAAGACCAATTAGATGTGTTTATGATAATTTCCAAATGAAATGTGTAAAACTGCTCATTTCTTGTTTTATATTTCTCTTATGGGTTTAATTCAGAGTTTTGACTACACAAATTTTTGCTGTAGAGGCGGAGCCGTGATGAATTGCTTCATTTGTTTCCTCATCTCAGATGCTTCAAAGTGCACAGCTGACATGTTGCAACATGTTCTATTATATACATGCTACCCTTCAGATCTAAATATTGTGGGGAGCAATTTGTAAGCCATCTTCTTGTCCTCTACAATTGGTAAAGTTGCATGATTGAAATAGGATCATGCAGAATAACAGCTGCACAGAAGTTGATGACATTTCGGTCAATTATGGAGGAACAAGAGGGTGGTTCATATTAACTAGCATAATATTGTCATTATATCTTGAATACCAGGTGCCCGTAGCTTGAACCCCCTTCCACAAATTCAGTCCCCATTTCTTTTAGTTCTTTTTTTGTTTCTTTTTTGACCTTGGCTTTCTCCCATTGAGGTGGGATGTATTTAGGGTTGGTGGTTGGCGAGTGGAGAAATTTGGTAATAGAGAATTACAAAATTATGGCATTATCATCAGTGGTTTCTGTTTCAGTTTGATTCTTCGGGAAATCTAGTACTTCCATTAGTTGACCTGTTGTGCTTGAACTAAAATGATCAAAATTGTTTTCCAGTCAGGAAATTCCTGAAATTCATGTCGGTGCTTGCAACTAAAAAACTCTTTACCCGCATTGCAGTGAGTGTAATTTTTGAAACTGCCACTGAATAAATCTTAGTTCGTTAAAGTTCCCTTGGAAATAATCCTTTGGATTGTTACTGTACAGCAAGAATGATTGTTGAGACAAAAGAAGTCCTTTTCATTTCCAGATGCGGAGTTCTGATTGTTCGTGGTCTCAAGTGTGGAAATTATCCATAGGCCTTCAGCACAGCAGCAAGTCAGCTTTCTCTTTGTTGGAACTTTGGAGAATTATTTGTTTGAGAAAGGAGAATAATTTGAACTAGGAGCATCCTCTTTATAGACAGTTGATGTTGGTTAACTGCCAAATATTTGTATTGAGTTTCCAGAAAAATATAAGCCTTGGATCTTGGACAAGTAGTGTAGGGCAAATCAGAGTTTGGAATGCTTTGATGAATATGGTGTTTAATTTCATTTTAATACGTTTTGTTGATATGGATAGAGTCTGCATTTGTTTGTGTATCAGAAACGTGTGATGTTTCTTACTGATTTTGACTTGTCAACAACGTTTTGGGTATGGTTGGTTACTGTTGGATGATATTTCAACTTTGTACTTGGCAATAGGTCACTTTTTTTTTTTTTTAATATTAGGCATTTCACTTTGCTTCTAGTGAAAACCTAAACATAATTGGAGCTGAGATGCTAATTCCCGGATTCATCAATGTCTTAGGTCTCTCCTGTACACTGCGAATGAATGGAAGAGCTTAATGATTAATTTTCTTGCATCACCCACCAGAATCCCTTCCTCTTGGGGTTATGAGAGAAATTTTGGATATTTACTAAAAGATTACATCATATAAGGTATTGTCCAATAAGGTATTGCCCAGGTAACATACATTTTCGTTAACATCCATCTCATTAAGTATTTTTTACTATAATATCTCTGGAATGGCTTGGCATGGGGAATATTCTCTATTGTATTGTATTGTTGCCAACTATTTTTTATAACCAGAAATTAAAATAAACAAACAATTGTTACGCAATAGGTAATTGGTTTTCAATAATTACCACCACAAGTTTCAAAATAAGAAAATGCAGAGTTTTAAGTAAAACCATAAAAGAGGAGTCCAACGACTAAGACAAAAGTCGCCATTTACCGATCCAAAGATATGCCCTAAACTAAATCCAACCAACTTGATCTCTGTTTTACCTTTTCTCCAATCAAAACTTCCTGAAAGATCATATTATTCTTGCAATAAACTTCAAGACTGACATGCTATAAATATTTAGCTTCGCAAGTGGAAAAAGAAGAAGCCATCTTCACAGTTGATGATCCTCTTCTTGGTGCTAAGCTCAGATCCAAATCTAATCTGTTGAGAGGAGTGGAAACAAGAAGGATAAGCGTAATATTTTAAAAATCGGAATGAATATTGAGCCAATCAAAAAAGATATTTAAAATTTAAAAGATCAACTGATATTAAACTATTATAAAACTGTTATATGATCAATAAAAAGTAAAAAATGTAATTTATATCAGTAATTAATATACCCGAGAGATGTTATACGCACATCATAAACAACCACCGTATTATCAAAAGCCAATACATAATTAAACTGGTTAGAAATTGCCCTAGAAAAAGTGCTTTAACTCTTTGCAAGTGGAGCATACACACCAAACATATCAATATTTGCTAAACATGTCAAATTACATTCAACCAGAAAATCATATCAGAATGTGCAATAATAAAAATCTTGGATGCCGACTGAACTCACATCCCAACCATTTACAGTTGCTTGAATTTGCATAGCTTCCCCAAGATACTTTCAACTTAGTTGTGTTATAACTCTCAGATTCCAAATCAAACAAATACAATCCCCCATTTTCCGTCAAAACTAGACTCTCTTCAGGTAAATGAGGACTCCAACAAGCAATCAAAATTGAACAACTCTTCCAACCCATACAATCCCCCATTTTCCGTCAAAACTAGAATCTCTTTAGGTAAATGAGGACTCCAACAAGCAATCAAAATTGAACAACCCTTGCGACCCATATATCCCAACACAGGCATTTCATCAACCCCACTGAATTTAATATAATACCAATGCACAGAATATAGGGTATAAACCAGCAAATACCCAATGCAACCCAAATTCTCAAGCAGTTGACCAAGATTTTGACAATCTTTCACTCAAACTCTTTTTGGTTGTAAAACTACCAGCATCGTGATCCTTTATAGCAGCCAAGTTCTTATCTTTAACTGAAACTAGTAAGAACCCAACTTGCTCGTTGTTGCTTCCAGTTGGAAAGAACACAATAACAAAATTCCATTTGGGTATTGAAAGAGTTGCAGGTGAGTATGGTAAAACATCGAAGCTGCATTGTTGAGCTGTTGGGGGCCAAGTAATGAATCAATTGAAAAGGAAACACAGGGGGGAACCAGAAAATTTGAACTAGAAAGGAATGGAGAGAGAGACACGTGGGGAGGAGGAGATCTAACCAGAAAGGAGATCCAAATCTCACAATGTCCTCCACCATGTGATGATCGGGTTCACTTTATGTGATGAGAGAGGGAGATAAAGAGAGCAGGAGACAGAGGTAGCAATGTAGAAAATTAGGAGTGAGGCAAAAAGGCAGACCCAGTCCGATTCATGGTTAAAGGTTAACCGGCAAGTTTTCACTCTCAGAAGTTAAAACTAAAAATCGAACCAGAAATCAATCCAGTTCGAATTTAATCGGGTCAAACCGGCAATCCGATCTTGTTTTTAAATCATTACATACAGGTAATGCCTCTTAATTCTCTATTTCCCACGTGATAAAAACTATAGCCTTGTGCAACTGTCCCAAATTAATTCCTAAAATGGATTTTACTTACTACAACCGATTTTAACACAATTAATCCAAGAAGTTGAAGTCAGGAACTATTATAGAAAGACCTGATCTTAAAGATTGTAGTTCTTTTGTGTGTAAAGCTTTAGGATATGTTGAAGCTCGACACTTCTTACACGTCATTACAGAATTATCTTTATTTGAAAAAGTTCAACAGATTATTGTTTAATTCTTCCATGACCATTCCGAATATGTTTTTGTCTTTAAGAAATCAGGGATGTTTTGGGAAGAACTTCAATATACTTCGTTCGTTCATGAAAAGCAGGGTTGTTCGTGATATGCATAGTGGCTTGGCATAAAAGAGTGCTATAGGCGCAGAATGGGAAATATTGAGACATAGAAGTAAGCTATTAAGTCACTTCAATTCACACGTTGCAGAAGCCATTGACCTATACTCCGCTTCAGCAGAAGAATGTGAAATGGTTGCTTGCTTTTTTGTTTTCCAAAACACAAGAGAAATCCTAAGAAACACAAAGTATGCTATCAAAGATCGTCGATTTAAAGGACAACTAGCCCAATCTGCATCACAATACGCATGTAGCATAAGATCACTATCTGTGTGCAAAAGAATGACCTGACCTGGATTGGTTTTCAAATAACGAACAACAGGTAAAGTTGCTTCCCAATGTGCTTCCTTAGGAGACCATGAACTGGGACAATATGTGCACACAATAACACAATTCGGGTTAAGTAATAGTTAGATAAATCAAATGAATAATAAGTCGTCGATAGCAAGCTGGATTACCCATTTCTTCTTGTAACAAGAACAAGAGGATGATTTTCTTCAATTGGAACATTTGCAAGCTTGGCACCAAGAAGTATTGTTTTAGACAATATATCTAAAGCATACTTTCGTTGACACAGAAAGATGCCTCGTTCACTTCTGGCAACTTCAATGCCCATAAAATATTTAAGTTTCCTAACATCTTTCATATGAAAGACCGACTCAAATATTCCTTAAAAACTTTGATGGCATTACTATCATTACCGGAAATCACCAAATCATCAACATAAACTAATATGGTCAATTATACATCCCCTCTGGAGTATACAAACAACGAGTAATCCGACGGACATTGACAAAGCCTATAAGCACAAACCGCCCCTGCTAACTTTGTATACCAACACCGAGGTGCTTGACGCAAACCATATAAAGATTTGCACAATCGACAAACTTTCCCATGAACAAAAGCATAAAAAATAGGAGGAAATTTCATGTAAACTTTTTTGTGGAGATCACCATGCAGAAAAGCATTGTGGACGTCCATCTAATGTAACTCCCAGTTCTTAGTTGCAGCAATAGCTAAGAAAATTCACACTGTCACTAATTCTGCAGTAGGTGAGAAGGTCTCTGTATAACCTATTCCTTATATTTGATGATTCCCAAGAATGACGAGATGCGCCTTGTATCTTTCGATTGAACCATCATAATTGTACTTGATCCTATATACCCACTTACTGCCTATTACCTTCTTACTGGGAGGTAACGATTCTACAGTCCATGTTCCATTATCTTCCAAAGCCTGCACTTCTTTTTGCATGGCTTCATGCCTCCTTTCATCTTTCATAGTCTCAGCGAAAGAACGAGGCTCCCTGGCTGTGGTAATAGCTGCAAGAAACCGATGATGGGGTACAGAAAAAGCATTACAATTGACATAATGTGCTATAAGATAAGGAGTACCTGAGAACATTGATGAAGGAAGTGAACAATGAGTAGAAGATACACGAGTTGTATAAGTAAAATGGTCCTTAAGTCGAGTTGAAACAAACTTTTGTTGCTTCCCTTTACCAAGCTGATCATCTCCCTCTGTACTATGAATATGTTCCTCAGTTTCAGCTATACCTATCTCATCATTGTGACTACCAGATCCTCCATCAGTTTCCTATACGTGTCCAACAACCTCACTCATTTTTTGGACAATTTCACGCACTTCAGTTGATCCATTCTCAGAATCTGTGTGCTACACATTTGGATCAAACTCTTGCTCAATCCCAACGTGACTTGAGTCACTGCCAACACGAGCCATGTCACGAACCCCATCATCCTCGTCAATATCTCCACTAAAGTCCCCATTATCAGTAAAAGACAAAGCATGTGGATCACTATAGGACCCACTAAGTACGTCTATACCCTTTGCATAAGGAAACTTAGACTCATAAAACACTACATCACGAGAATCAAACAACTCACCAGATTCTAACTCATGCAACGTCCATCCCTTCTTTCTAAAAGGATACCTAACTAATATACACGTACGATTTCGACTGTCAAATTTTCCTTTAGCATGCAAATTTTTTGCATAACACAAACACCCAAAAACTCGTATATAATCCATACTAGGTTCCTTCCCATAAAATATCTTATAAGGATTTTTCCCTTCAAGTAACTTTGATGGAGTACGATTAATCAAATATGCTGTAGTAAGTATACACTCACCCGAAAACCAATTGGTATTTTCTTTTGAAAATGCAATGCTCTGCCTACATTTAAGATATGCGAATGTTTCCTTTTTACCCTGGAATTTTGTTGCAGAGCTTTTGCCATATATGTCTAATGAATCATACCATGTTCACTGAAATGTCCTTTTAAACATGTACACTATTACCATTATCGCTTCTTACAATTTTCACCTTTTTGCTAAACTGTTGCTCAATTAATGCAAAGAAAATTTTCAGCAATTTTGGTACATCACTCTTTTCTTTCACAAGATAAAACCAAACACCTCTAAAAAAATCATTAACAATAGTTAAGAATTAATGAGATCCACAAGATGTAGGTTCAGTATAAGGTACCCATAAATCACAATGAATTAACTCAAAAATCTCAACTGCTTTATTATCACTTAACTTAAAAAACTTCACGAGTTTGTTTTACTTGAAAACAAATATCATAAGGTTTCTCAACTAAATTACTACTCTTAAATGATATACTAACTTAAGGACTAACTTGATGAAGTAATTCTATTACTTTCAAAGACGAAGGACCCAAACGTGGATGCCATAACTTTAACATTCTTTGTTCTTGTTATTGTATAGACACGTGCACATGTCACTGCTCGAAGGTAATAAAGACCACCACATTGTTCACCCGCTCCAATTGTCGTCCTTAAAGTGTGGTCTTATATGGCACAAAGTCGATTATTGAATTGTATACTTAAATTTGAATCTTCTAGTAAGGTAGATATAGATAAAAGTTACAATCAATTTGGGCACATAAAGAACACGCTTCAAAGTCAAACTTTCACCCAATACTATTGTTCCTACTTTTACAGCATTTAAAATATCACCATTGGGCATGCTGATAGAAGTAGATTCAACATCCTCCATGTTTACAAACCACTTTTGTTGCCCCGTCATATGATGTGATGCACCAGTGTGAACAATCCAAAAATCTTCAAATTCCTTACCATTGAGTCGTACACTTACTCCTGCCTTTTGAGTATTCAACAACCTAACCCAATTGTTCCATTCTTTATTGCTTAGGCTATCCAATGCTACACAATTAGCCTCATCTAGTGCCCTTTCGCCATTCGTCACAACACTAACTCCCTGGGACATGTTTGCTTGAGCTATGCTTCCACGTCCTCTACTTGTAGCATTTGCCCCTTGGCCATATCCAGCTCCTACTCGCTCACGAGGACAATCACCCTACCATTTAGGATAACCGATTAAGGAAAAATATGAGTTAGCCTCGTGACTAGGTCATTTGCAATAGGCACAAGTGATGCCTTCATCCTTCTTTTCCCCCCTAAATTCTGAGTGCTTGTCGTGGGAGCTTGAACAATGAAACTCATGGAATCATTCTTTGGATTATTGCTTTTGGTTGAATTTTTAACATCCTCTTCTTGTACCAATTTTGAATAGACATCATTCATGTTAGGAAAAGGTTCAGTACCTAATAAATTTGTCCTCACTGTTACATAAGTCATATCCAAACCTATGAGAAATGCTCGCACTCGCTCGTCTTCACGCCTCTTCTCGAGTTCATGACTCAAGTTACACTTTCACCTATTAGAAGTGCAAGTTGGCAGCACATCATAATCACTAATATCATCCCATATTTTCTTCATATGTCCAAAATAACACATAATCGAGTCACCATTCTGGTTACACTCTATAATGTCTACTTTTAATTGATAAATTTGAGGGCCATTACCAACAGAGAATCGTGGTTTGATATCATCCCATAGGTGTTTCACACAGTCCCTATAAGAGATTGTTGATCGAAGGGTTGGTTCAATATTGTTAAAGATCCAAGCAACTATCATCAAGTTAACAGTCCACCAATCTTCAAGATTTGGGGAGTCAGCCGCAGGTTGTTCAATGGCCCCATCAATAAAATTGATCTTCTTCTTTGCACATAACGAGTTTCTCATCCACTTTGCCTATTCTTCATAGTTTCGGCCTTTGATAACTACATGAGTGAGAATTAATCCTGGATGGTTGTTTGAGCCAAGAAAGAAATAAGATGATGATTTTTTGTTGCCTTTGCTAGTTATATTTACTTGCAAGAGTGTCATTCCTGACTGCAGGACAAGATGCTTTATTTTAGGGTTATAGTGCTCTGTTTCGAGGTTGGAGAATATTGCTGTGTTTCATGCTCTAATACCATAAAGAAATCAAAGATGTTTTCGGAAGAACTTCTTGTCCTCATATTTTAATTTATATCCCAAATATATAGAATTACAACACACTTTGGGCACCAAGAAAAGGAATCTTACGTTGCTGGAAATCCAAAAAATCTAGCTAAACTTGGAAAACCAAATATACCCCACAATCTAATCTCCTAATTATTTACAATAATCTCCTAAATAGATAAAACTTCCTGATAGTCCTGAGTTTTATGCCTACCAAACTTCTAAGGATTACATTCATATTCTTTTTTTATACAAAACAAAAATTTAGTGAGCATAATGTCACCTTCCTCTAGACTTAAAGTTACTGCCTTTATGATCACAAAATTAATAACATCTTCTTTTTCTCTGTATTGTTTTGAATTAGTCTTTGTTTGTGGTAAATTTAAGAAGAAACTAGTAGTAGTTTAGAAACGTTTGCTGATAATATGTGATTAGTAGTGTAACTAACGAAGCAGTAGATCAAACTGCATACGTTCACCTTTTTAGTGCTATGTTTGGTACTAGTTTATTTCATCCTCTCTTGCTCTCTCTGCTCCCCTTAAGCATGCCAAATGCAAGTGTGCGTAAGTTATGCACAATATCTGGCTACATGTTGGGTGAAGGCACAATGTTTAACTCTTTCTGTCCTTAGACATTTTATTTCTGTGCAAAAAAATGCACTACTTCTACAGCATTGTTCCATTCTGGCTCAAAGAATTGCTTCCTTTCTTGTTCCTTGTCAATTGTTCCAACACCGACTAGATTAGCTCTATTTATAGATTGAGGATCAAGCTAAGTTGCTTGGCAAAAGACCATCCTTGTCTCAATTGGGCAGCCTAATCAGCAGGCCGTTCTTAACATTTTATAAGCTCTAGGCAAATTAAAACAAAGTGCCTATTTTGTTTCTTTTTGTTCTTTACGAGGGTCAAGAGTGAGCCCTCATAAAGAACAAAAAAAGGTAAAAATAAGGCCCCTTTTTGTTACTCTTTATAAAGGTTATGAGAGTGGTCCTAAGGAGATGCCTTGCCTGCCTTTGCCCAGAATAGGGCCTGTTAACCTACCTCAATCAGCTGGCTATTTGGATAACACTCCATGGGGCCTATTGTTGTTTATATGGTTAGAAACTTGGAGTAGATCTCTTTTCTAATGTAGTAACTATGACTACCCGCTCTTTTCCACTTCCAAAACATTAGTAGTATTCTTTTACGGCTATATTCCATACGTGTAAGTAGAGATAATAGTGAGCCGGGCCAAACTTGGACTAGAAAGGTTAGGGCCTGGGCTTAACCTGAGGCCCGATCGGGCCTTACGAGTCAGGTCCAAGGTCCCAACTCAAATGAGCTTAAATTAAAAAAAGTCAGGCCAGCCTAAGCCTGATTAGACTTATTAGGCTTGAAGCCCAATCGTGCTCCCACTGGTCTAAGTTTTTTAAATTTTTTTGAAATTTTAATAGAAATTCATTTAATTAAAAATATAATATGAGAAATTCAATTAATTGAAGTTATCAATTTTAATTAAATAATAAAAATTGAGATTTTATAATGAATGAATACATAAAAAATACATATAATGATAAAATGAATAAGATGAAACTAAATTCATTAATGAAGGAGCATAGGACTATAGAAAATAAAAAATATTATATATAAAGTGAGAAATTCAGTTAATTGGAGTTACAAAATTCAGTTAATTGAAGTTAATAAAAATTGAGATTCATAATGAATGGATATATAAAATGTATATATATTGATAAAATGAATAAGATGAAACTATTCATTAATAAATGAGGATAAGATTATAGGAAATGAAAAAGTATTATATATAAAATAAAAATTCATTTAATTGTTGATAAGAACAAAATTCATTAAATGATAACATAATTTACTGAAATGATTATCCAAAATTTTTAAATAATAAAATTTACATAAATTAATGTTCTGCACTGAGACCGTGAGACTGGGGACTGGAGATTGGATACTGGAGAGAGTAGATAATCATTGTAGTTATGATCATCAATAGTTTGCATCACTTCTTCTATATGTAGAAACATTATATTTAGTATTGTAATATTAAAATTAAAGGAACATTAAGCATATGGTAATAATTAATAAATAATTAAATATACCTTCATAATCAAATATTTTATCAAAATAATGTCCACTTCATGATGAGTATGAGTTTATGTATGACTAGTCAACTCCATATCAGTACCTATGGCTTTATGAATATAAAAATTAAAAACTAATATAAGGTAAGACAATAAAAAGATAGATGAAATTGCTATATAAAAAAGAAAAGATGTTCACCCTCAATATCTTTATCATCTATCCAACTTTGAGCACATATAAAGGCTTTCATAATACGAGGATGACATCAAGCATGAAGAGGACAAAGAACCCACCACTAATGCTAAAAGAAAACTTTGAAGCAATAGTAGATGATGGAATTGCTAATAGGTCTTGTGCAATTGTTTGCATGATCGAAAAATTATTTTCATAACTCTTCCACCATAAGAATACGTCAAACTATACACCTTCAACTCTTCCTTTAAATATCGATCTAACTCCATCTTATTGTACGAAGTCTTAGCCCCTTTTTTCTAAATCATACTAGAATTGTTTAATAATAACTACATGCTCTTAAGTCCAATCACTATACAACAATGCATATGGAATAACCTTTATTCTTCAACTTTTCAATCATAACATCATTCATGCCACAAATGTCGACTATTATAGTGGACAATTTGTTGTCAAAATCACAATGTATCAAATAGTTTCCCAACACGGTTGCTAACTTTCGCTTATACATGATGTCGACACATAAATGAACCTCCTATGTACAAATATGACCAACATCAATCATAACATAATAAAAAAATGATAACAATATTAAAGAATATAAGTTACCTTAAAAGTTTATTGCGTAGAGTTTAGTCATTATAATAATGACTAAACTTTACGCAATAAACTTTTAAGGTAACTTATATTCTTTAATATTGTGTTGTCATCCTCATATCTGTCCTTCAATACTCAACAATGTTCTTAAAATATCTTTCTTCTTATCCTCATATATCTTCATAATGTCCTTCTTCAACGTATTTATAGTTGGAATCTTGAAGGTTGGTAGTAGTGAGTTGTAAAACATCCTACATATTTTTTACATTAACTATAGATAGTGGATGTTCATCTTCAATTACTATAAAAGTAATAAAAAATCTTGATATGTTGCCCTCTCATAAATATAAGGTTAAAAAATGTTTAACCTTCTAACACAATCTCCCTTCTATTATACTAATCCAAATGTCTCTTTAAATAAGAGGTTCCACCTTTTGAACTCTTGACTAACATCTTTTGACAACACTTATATTTGAATATTTCTATTCAATGCACTAATCTAGTCTTTTTGAAGTGATTCCAAACTTCACTTTTTAATTGACCTATGCTTTTATCTTCACTTGGTAAGGGATTAGAAGTTTTCACTTTGTCTCTAATACAAGATTACAACTCTCTACTGAAAGAATGTGCTCATTTATTTGAAACAATCAATATATAAATATATATGTTATTCATAATCATAATTGATAATTCACAAATATGAGAGAGAATAGGAGAATATAAATCATAATAATAGATTTAAAGTTTATCAGTGGCTTACACAGTCATATACATGCCCATGTAATTTACTAAGATTATAGAATATAACACATGGTCGTATATATGATTTCATGGACTTACACAATCACATACATGTCACTGTAAAGTTTTTATGCATACTTACACACTCATATATATGATTGTGTATGTCACTTAATATTACTTACTTTTGTATATGACTGTGTAAATTATCAAAACTTAACATTTGCTTATAGGGCTAGATATACACCCGTGTATGTGACCTTGTAATTCTCTAAAACCATGAGTGTGTATTTATCTGTATAAGTCTCCAAAAACTCCCTTAAAGGAGTACATAAATACTCTATTAAGGATAAATATGTATGGAACTTTAGAATTCATAGCAACGCTTTTAGCAATCATGAAGTTCGTTGGTAAAGCCAAGAGATAAGATTAAAGGGGAGTGCTTTAACCAGGTTGGAAATAGTGAACTCATTAAAGCTTTAACTAGGTTGGAAATAGTGAATTCACTAACTTCTGGTTTTATTTTTGGACTTCCTATGGACCATTAATTTAGATCAACTAACTAGAACCCCTAAAGAATATAATTTATCCAAATACAAATATAGCTCATAAATTGTTAATGATTAGACACAACTCACTCTACATCTCATTCTATAAGTGTAATCACTTTCCTGATCAATCACATATTACAGAATAATATTGATGATAGAGTAATATGGATATTAGAAGCCTTTAGTTACTGCTCCAATGCTTAATATAGACTATTATGCATTGAGGTCAATCCATATATAGTATGGTATAAAGTAGTTTGGTGTAAAGATAATCGTCCTAAAGTAGTATATACATTATGGGTAATAGTTCAACGCAAGCTCCTCATATTGGAAATATTAGGAAAGTACCTGCACATTCCATATTGGTGTGTTTTGTGAAGAATAAAGATAGAATCTCATGACCATTTACTTTTTTAAATTTAGATTTACAAACAATACTTATAAGTTTCGTAAAAGTTAAAATGAGATAATAGAATAGAGTGTGAAGCTAACAAGCATGAATGAAGGAAATAGATGGCTGATTCACATATCTTTATCATATTTGGTCATAAGTTTATAAAATGAAAGAAATTAAAAGAGTGCTTAGTAGTTCAAGCCAAAGTTAAGTGATAAGATTAGATTGCATATAAGTCTTTGCAAGAACAAGCATATACTCAGATCAAGAATCAATACCAATTGGAGACTCACATAGATGGAACTTAAGCAGAATTAGGGATTAGAATGTTTATGTTTTTGTTTGTAATGTAACATTTGTAATTGCTTCTAACATAGTCCCTATTTTTTTGTACATTCACCTCTATTTAGAGAATATATTTTTATTATTAAAATAAACAAAGATATAAAAAATCAATGCATATGAATTTATAATGTCATGATTATTCCTTTTCAGTGCAATTTCCATGATTAGGGTACAATTATTTAGATTTAACATTTTTAAGTAGGTGGTTACTTTTAGTTCTAGCGCATTGGATAAAGATGCTATATTTTTCAAACTTGTTTGGTCCAATATATATTTTTTGTTATTGTCATGCATTTTATTCTATGATTTTATCTTTTGTGTTTTCTAAAATAAAAACATGATTGGTAATTAATATTAATGTAATTAATTTTTAGTTCTAGTAAAAATTAAATGTTTACCTATAATTATATTTTATAAATTAATTAGGTAATTTTATTTTAATCACTTGTGAAATATTTACTAATAAATATTAATAATTTTAAATATAAATTTTATAAAATTTAAAATTTATACTAATAATTATTTATCAATATATATTTTAATTATATTTCTAAGTTAAATAATTCATTCTAACAAGAATTTAAGGATACAATCAATACTTAAAAACAACATTATATAGCAATGTAACAACATTAGCAGAAGTACCGACAAGAAGCTTTAGCACTATCATAATAAGTAAATTTAAGTGTTTCTAATTGGGTGAGTTGCAGACAAATGCACAAAATTTGCATTCCTCTATTGATTGCCTAATTCTTCAATTTGGGGTCTATACCTAAAATCATTACCTTGCAATCTATATGGATAGTCCACTGACTCATCATCCAATTCATTCTCATCTATTCCTAAAGCTAGGCATGTCTCGAAAGCATCATCATACATTAATTTAGGAATAGATTCAAGTGAATCAATTACATCTATCCTATAGGTGACTTTATCGAAAGAGGGTACGTTTAAAACTTTGAAATGTTAAACACCTTTTGCTCATCACCAACTCTCAAGGTCAGTTTACCATCTGGGACGTCAATCAATGCTCCACCAGTGGCTAAGAATGGTTTTCCTAAAATTATAGGAACCTACATATCGAAATCCATCTCAAGCACAACAAAGTCAGCTAGAATTATAAGCTTACCAACTTTTACTAGCAGGTCCTCAACTTTACCAATAGGGTATTGAATTGATCTATCAGTTAGTTGCAATAAAATTGTAGTTGGTTTGAATTCACCAATCCAAGCTTGTTATAAAGAGAAAAAGGAATAAGATTAATACTTGCACCTAGCTCACATAAGCATTGAAAAACATTAGAAACACTAAAGTGACAAGGAATAGTGAAACTCCCTAGATCCTTTAACTTAGGGGTAGTTTATTTTGTAAAATAGAACTATACTCCTCAGTTAAGGCTACCGTCATAAAATTGTTCAGCTTCTTTTTATTGGAAATGATTTCATTTAAGAACTTGGTGTAAGTATGCATCTCAGTAAGTGCTTCAGCAACAGAGATGTTGATTTGGATCTTTTTGAAAAGGTCAAGGAATTTATGAAATTTGGAATCATCATTCTTCTTCTTTACCTTTTATCGGTATAGTATGGGTGGCACAAAGGAAAATTCTGAAATTAGTGAAGACTTCTTCTTTAGTTCAGTTTCTTTAGGTTCTTTTTCTTTATCTAAATTCATAATTTCAACATCCTTGGTTTCATTTATCTTAGCTTCCTTCTCTTTAGGAACCACACCTTCTACCACCTTACCACTCCTTAAACGAATTTCCATACAATTCTGTTTGAGTATTGCTAGATAGCTTTCCCTTACCTCTTTCACTTACCTCTTTTGTCACTTGATTGATTTGTACCTTTAAATTTCTGATGGAAGCTTGGTTGGACTGGACGTTTTGCTCCATTTGTTCATGGCTTAAAAGCTAGCTTGAGCATTTTGATCTATCTTGTTCATAAGTTAAGCAAACATATCTTCAAGTCTATCCACTTTTTTCTTCAAAGAGGAAGGGAATTGTTGTTGTGTAGAAGATAAAGGAGGTGAATATTATTGTTTTGGTGGCACTTGGAACCTAGTGGTCCCATTAGTTTTACAGCCCCTTGATTTTTCCATGAAAAATTTGGATGAAACTTCCAACCTTCATTTTAGGTGTTTGAGAAAGGATCAAATCTTTGACTTTATCTACCATTGTTTATATAGTTCACCTCTTCCTCTTGCATTGTTATTTCAATGTTCATACAACCAGCTGCTGTATACCTAAATCTACCACAAGGAGTGGAAGGATCCCTACCAGACGTTGTCATTCATCAATATATTCAATTTCTTATTTATCTCAGCAACTTGGTAAGCTATGTTAGATCTAGATCCCACTTCATTAAGAGTAGCAGCTTTGCTCCTCGTCACCTTACAATGTGAATTCTCTATAACTTTTTGAAAATATTCCATAACTCTTGGGAACTTAAGTTACTAATATTCCCACCATCATTTAAATCCACTAAAGTCTGATTGTGATCAGTGGGACCATAGTCGAAAAACTTACTCAAAGAGTATGTATCAAATCCATGATGAGCACACTAGTTAAGGAGATCATTAAATCACTCTCATGCTTCATGAAAAATTTCTCCCTCTTTCTGCGAGAACCAGTGTATCATCTTCCTTAGTTTGAGAGTTTTATGGGCTGGGTACTACTTCATCATGAAAGTCTTCATTACTTTGTCCCAAGTATTAATGGAATCTACCTCCGAGCTTAACAACCAGTTTCTTTCTAATCCCTTCATACAATAGGAAAACACCTTAGCCTTAAGTCATCTTTAGACAATTCATACAATGGAAGAGTCTGAACTATAGCGTAGAAATCTCTCATAAAGGCTAGAGCATTTTCACTTGACATTCCATTAAATTGTGGCAATATAGATAGGTGAATCATTAAATTCCTTGCTGCAGAACTCAATCGAATGCAAGAAGGGTTGCCAGCAATAAACGACATATGAGAATCTTTAATTCTCCTTACTGCAGGATTAATAAATAACGGTTCAGCTTGATTTCCTTCTTTTAATTGATTGTTCCCTATATCTTGTTCCCCATACAGGATTGGATTCTGATTATTATTTGCCATCTCTTTTCTTCTTTAGACATTGTTCCTTTTACAAGTGTGTTCAATTCCAGGATTTAACACAATTAGCTAATCGTTGTTCAAATTTCTTGAATGCCTTAAGTGCATGCAACTCCTGATATAAAACAAAGAGAAAGGGTTTAAAAGTAAATTAATGGAAGAAAACTTAAGGTAATAATAATAAAATAACTAGAATTAATAGTAGCAAATATAAATTAGTCCCCGACAACGATATCAATAACTTGGTCGAAAAAATTTGCAAGCACACAGAGTCATTCCTAGTACCTACAAATCAAGTATTCCAAGGTCCTCTCCCACAAGGACTAAG
>JANIIA010000004.1:47501977-47514509 GCA_027478495.1 Erythroxylum alaternifolium
TGAACATGTCAAGACAATTCTAAACGCCCATGGACCACTCAAAATTACTATTCTACCCTTCCCATCGGTGATGGGATATTACATCTTTAGGGCGTTAATTTGAAGAAACTAAAAGAATGAAATTTGTAGATATAGTTTTTATCTTGACCTCTGTGAAAGTGTCTTCATAAAATAGTGACTAGAGCTTGAGTTATGCTTGTTTTCCTAATACTACTTGTGACAGAACCCTGTGCAGTAACCTTATATTATTTCCTAATTTATGGGGACTTTAGAGCTCGAATTAATCAAAGTATAAAACATGAAAAATGATTATTGATGTCTTATTAATGCTTATGTGAAATAGTTTGGCTAGAAGATATCTTGATAAGTTTATGTAGTTAATTAAAGTCATAACTTAAAGAAGGGACTGTTTTGATGTGTTGAGTTCAAATCTGGAAATTTTGATTTGTTACGGGAATACGTGAGTTCTTTTAATGCAAATATGATCTTTAGGATATGAATAATGTGTATAAGGTATGGTGAATGATTATTGAAGAACATAGGGTATTTATGAATGAGAATTGGGTGAATGTATGAGTATATGTTGCTTAAAAAATCTTGGTGAATGCATAGATTTAGCTTGCTCAAATTTCAGATGTAAAGTACCAATTGTGTGTGTATTATAAGAAGCTTTTTGATCATGGAAATGTTCGAGGATAAGTGTGAAGTATGATTGATGAAATTAGAGTAAATCAAGCTAATTTAAAGGTACAAACCTGATTGCAAAATTTTAGTATAAAAAGTATGATGTTGAATGGTTAAGAAATTTGAATAAGGTTATATATCCGAGAAAAGTCAATTGAGCATGCATTGAACATGACATGTGTATATATGTGCACAAATGAATATGTATTTGATTGGTCGACTTTATAATACGAATTATGTGTGACTTGAATGATTTTAGATGCTCAAGTCAGACTCCATTCAAACATTGCCGGGCCATCCAGGCAATAGCATAAATTGGAGCGTATTGTGAATCAACCTAGATGATCTTCCTAGGATTGATTTATTCTGTTTAACTTCCAATTATTAAACTGTTTATGATTTGTATGTGAATTTTAGACTTTAATGGTCTGAGGAGTTTGATATTCGGGAATGTATTGGAAGTCTTCTGTTTGCATATGAAATCTGAATGATATCTGTTTACATCTGAATTCTGACTGATTTCTGAATACTCAACAAAAGTTTAATGTCAGACTAAGGTTCGATGAATATGAAATTTTGTCTGTGCACCATAAGTGAATGCTATTCATAACATATTTTGTGATTTGATGCATTACATTAAATACATGTTCAGATAAAAGCGTTGTGACTAGAGTAGCTAGTAGGAAAGAGCTATAAGCTCATAATTCTATTATCTGTATATAAAGCCTAGCTCTATAATTTCTATATCTAACTAACCCTGTAATGGGATAGTATCTGTATCTGTATCTAAAAGGCACTCAGTTACAATAAATAATAACGAATATGGATTCTCATATGCATCTGCATTTGTATATTTATGATTATGAAATATATGATTATGAAACCTTTTCTGAAATTGCAATGATAAAGTGATATGCCATGATAATGTGATTGATTGGGTTATACATTTTCTGAAAGAATGTATGTGAAATCTGTGACATTCATCATGTCTTATTGAGATGGAACATGTTGTGAAATTGGTTAGTTGTGCGATATTTGTGCATTTGATATGAGTGAGATCATCAATGATGGTTCACTCACTGAGTTAGCAAAACTCATTAAAAATTGCAACGTGGCTTTTTAAGTATGAGACAGGAGACCTAGTTCCTAAGATTTGCTAGAGGAACATTTTAGATTAAGATATGGATCAAAGGTTTGTTAACTGACATCAAAGGAGTTGTAGATTATATTATATAGTTTCTTTGACATGTAGAACTTTTGTATAAATGATAGTAAACTTGCTCATATTTGGTAATGTAAACATTTGTTTTAATGACTACAATGTAAACTTTTGTGAATGAATGAAATGAAGAGTTGAGGTTTTTAAGTGTCGTGTATTCTTTATGATTCCATTTAAGAGATTATGTTTACTCTAACATACCATTGTCATAGGATATGCACTTGAATGCCCTCTAGATGTTCAGGTATACACTCTATGATAACGGGATATTAGATGTTTAGTTTGGGTGATTTAAAATTTTTTTTTGATAATTTTCCTTGTAAATTTATAGGTGCATAAACACAAGGAGCACATGGAGATCGACTAAATTTAGTAATGAAGAGGTATTTGATATCACAAGGCACGAATAAAAGTTAAGAAGAGTGAAGTTCCAAGACATTATACAAACAAGTATGGCAGAAGAAGGAGAGCAAGGAGGAGCTAAGAAGACATTGATGGACTTTATGAGGTCAGGTTTCAGTCTTCAAGGAGTTATAAGGCCAACGATTCACGCTAATAATTTCGAGGTCAAGCCAGCACTCCTCAACATACTTCAAAGTAGTGTATAATTTTATGGGCTGACCAACGAAGATCCCAATGCTTATCTTGCAAATTTTTTAGAGATCTACGAGACCTTCAGGTATAATGGGATGTCTAACGATGCCGTGAAGTTATGGTTATTTTCTTTCACTTTGAGAGATTAGATAAAAGCATGGTATAACTCGCTTAGTTCAGGGTAGATCACCACTTGGGAATAGCTAGCCCAAGCATTCCTTGTTAAATACTTCCTGTTGAACAAGACAATAAGAATCATAAAGGAAATCACAAATTTTCAACAGAGTGATAGGGAGTCTTTATATGAAGCCTGTGAGAGGTTTAAAGAATTACAAAGAAGTTGTCCCCACCACGACCTTCTGAGGGAGTTCCTTTTGCAAACATTCTATAATGGTGTAAATTAGAGCACAAGTGGAACAATAGATGCAGCTGCTGGAGGTTCTTTGATAAGAAAAACTATTGATGCAGCTCATGACCTTTTGGAAGAATTGGTGGGCAATAGTTGCATGTAGTCAAGTGAGAGGAGCAGACAGAGGCAAAAGGAGCAAAAAGGTATGATCCCAACTGACTCTATTATAGCTTTACAAGCACAGATCACAACCCTCACCAAGTAGTTGAGCAACATGCAAGGAGCACCTTCATCTACAGCCAAAGCTATGCAATTACAGTGCGAGTTATGTTGGAAAAATAGCCATGGCATAAGTGAATATTTCTTATTGGGAGCCAATGGTATAGAACATGTAAATTACTTGGGCCAAGCACAAAGAGGTAATAATCCCTACTCTAACATTTACAATCTGGGGTGAAAAAAACACCTAAGTTTCTCTTGGAGGATTAACAATACGAGCAAGCAAGACTGAAAGGACCTCCTAGATTTCAGTAAGACCGACTTGGATCTATGGAGAGCATAATAGACAAGTTAATGGATGTCTTAGGTACAAGTTGGCAAATAAAGAAGAAAACCAAAAGAGGATGTTTTCGAGTCAAGAGGAAAGTCAAAAGAAGATGGAGGCAAAGTTTGATTAGATTGTGAAGAACCATGCCTCATCCATCCACAATTTAGAGATTTAGGTAGGACAATTTGCTAATGCTTTGTATTCTAGAAGTGCAAGTAGCCTACCAAGCAATACCAAGGCCAACCCAAGGGAACAACTTAAGGCTATTACACTTCGAAGTGGAAAACAAGAGGAGGAACTAAGTGTGTAAAAGGATAGCCAACAAAAAGAGAAAAGCAAAGAGTTAGAAGAAGAGAAAGAAGAAGAGAGGCTTTATATACCACCACCACCCTATAAGCCTAAACTTCCGTATTCACAAAGGGTGAGACAACATCAGGTGGACTCTCAGTTTTACAAGTTTTTAGAGAAACCGAAGAAGTTGCAGATTAACTTGTCATTGGTGGAAGCTTTGGCATGCATGCTCAAATATGGAAAGTTTATTAAGGACATACTCACACACAAACGCACTTGGGAAGACAATAAGACGGTAGCTTTGACAAAATATTGTAGTTCAATCATATCAACCCAGGGAGTTTTACTATTCTATGTGTTGTTGGTGACTTTGAATTTTCTAAATGTCCATGCGATTTAGGTGCAAGTATTTACTTGAAGCCTTTGTCTATTTTCAAGAAATTGGGACTAGGAGAGGTCAAGCCAACATTTATACTAATTTAACTTGTGGAACAATCCATCAAGAGGTCATTTGGAGTTGTAGAAGATGTGTTGGTAAAAGTGGATAAATTTATTATTCCTGTTGATTTTTTTATGTTAAATTTTGAAGCTGATAGAAGTTGTCCATTGATTTTGGGTAGGTCTTTTATGAATACTGGTAGGGCATTAGTTGATGTGCATAAAGGGAAACCTGCATTGAGAATTGGTAATGAGTAAGTTGAATTTAATATGTCAAAATCTTTAAAGAAATCGATGGATGGTAATGTATGTATGAGAATTGATGATGTGGATAAGTGCATGAAGGAGGATGAAGAGGAAGTTGATGAAGTTATTGAAGTGTACATGGACGAGAGTGTGAAAGAAGAGGAATTATGTAAGGAAGTCGATCTAGAGAAGCTGGAGAGAACAGATACACCCACACTACCTTCTATTGTTAAGCCCTTACTTTAGAGCTTAAACCCTTACCTTCCTACTTGAGATACACCTTTTTAGGTAAGAACCATACCCTACCCATCATTATCTCTTACCAATTAGATTGTTAAAAAGAAGAGAAAGTAGTGGAGACCACTAAGAAGAGGATGAGAGCTATGAGGTGGAAAATTTCTAATATTAGGGCGATTAGCCCTAATGTAGTGATGCATAGGATTAACCTAGAAGAAGGATGTAAAAATTTGAGGGAAAGACAAAGAAGGTTAAATCTAAACATGTAGGAGATAATGAAGCTTTTAGATGCGGGGATTATTTACCCCATTTCAGATAGTGAGTGGGTGAGTCCAGTGTAGTGTGTGCCTAAGGAGGGTGGCATGATAGTGATAAAAAATGAACATGGTGAAAAGATTTCTACTAGGACCATCACAGGTTGGAGAGTGTGTATTGATTATAGGAAGCTCATTTTGACCACCAAGAAAGATCATTTCCCTTTACCTTTTGTGGACCAAATGATTAAGAGGGTGGCTAGTCATTCCTTTTTATTATTTTCTTAATGGATATTCAGGGTACAATCAAGTATTTATATACCGGGAAGACCAAGAGAAGACCAGTTTCACATATCCTTATATGAATTTTGCTTATTAAAAGATGCCTTTTGGTTTATACAATGCACCTGCCACACTCCAAAGGTGCATGATGGCCATACTTGTAAATATGAATGAGAACTTCATGGAGGTATTTATAGATGACTTCTCCTTCTTTGGATATTCTTTTGATCATTGCTTGTTTAATTTAGAGAGAGTACTTCAAAGATGTGAGGAGTCTCATCTAGTTTTAAATTAGGAGAAGTTTCATTTCATGGTCAAGGAGGGAATTGTATTGGTCCATAAGACCTCATGCAAGGGGATTGAAATGGATCGTGCTAAGATCAAAGTGATTGAAAATCTACCACCTCCCACCAACATCAAAGGTATTCGAGTTATACAGGGCAATACAAACGATTTATCAAGGATTTTTCTCTTATTGCTAGACCCTTAACTCATTTATTAGTTAAAGATTTGCCTTTTGCGTTTGATGATGATTGTTTTGATTCTTTTAACAGGTTGAAGAAGGCACTTACAACAACACGCATTTTAACATCACCAGATTGGTCTCTTCCCTTTAAGATTATGTATGATGCAAGTGACCATGCTATTGGTTATGTACTTAGCCAACGGAAGGAGAAGAGGTTGCATACCATCTACAATGTAAGCAAGACCTTGACGAGAGTACAACTGAACTACATGACTACTGAGAAGGAAGTGCTTACTGTGGTATTTGTATGTGAGAAATTTTGTTCTTATCTGTTAGGCTCACAAGTTATTGTTTTTACAGACCATGTGATGTTACGTTATCTTTTTTCTAAGAAGGATGCCAAGGATAGGCTCATCCTATGGGTGCTTTTGCTCCAAGAATTTAACATCGAGATTAAAGAAAAAAAGGGAGTAGAAAATGTTATAGCAGACCACCTATCAAGACTTGAAGGGGGCACTATAAAGAAGAAGTGAAAATCTCGGAGAGCTTTCCTAATGAGGCTTTAATGATGGTAAATAATCCTTTTTTTCCTTGGTTTGCAGATATTGAAAACAACCTTATATATTAGTTGGGGATAATTATGTTTCCAGGTGGATTGAGGTCGTTGCTACTCCAACTAATGTTGTTAAGGTGGTTCAAAAGTTCATCAAAAAGATTTTTGTTAGATTTGGGGTTCCTAAAGCGATCATAAGTGATGGAGGGAGCCATTTCTTCAACAAACAATTTGAGGCTCTTCTGAGAAGATATAATGTTCATCACAGAGTGGCTACCCCTTACCACCCCTCAAACCAGTGGCTAAGTGGAGGTCGTGAACGGAGAGTTCAAGAAGATTTTAGAGAAGGTAGTGAGCACTTCAAGAAAAGATTGGGCTTTGAATCTAGATGACACCTTATGGGCTTATAGGATAACTTTCAAAACACCCATAGGTACCACACAATATCGACTTATGTATGGCAAGGCTTGCCATTTACCATTGGAGTTGGAGCATCAGGCCTATTAGGCCATTAGGAAGTTGAACATGGAATGGAAGCTAGCAAGTGAGAAGAGATTGTTACAACTTGATGAACTGGAAGAGTTAAGATTTGAAGCTTATGAAAATGCTAAGTTGTACAAAGAAAGAGCAAAAAAATGGCATGATCCTTACATAAAAAAGGAGGAGTTTAAGAGTTGGGACTTGATGCTTTTATTCAATTCATGACTTTTTTATTTCCCAGAAAGCTCAAGTCAAGATGAAGTGGACCCTTTAAGATCTTTTAAGTGTTTCCCCATGGAGCTTTGGAGCTAGAAAATGACAAAGGTGAAGCATTCAAGGTCAATGGGCATAGATGCAAGCCATACTATGGAGGGACATATTCACAAGAAAGGGAAGTCATCTCTTTCCTTTCTTGCACTCTTTTATGAATGCATGTGGAATAGTTAAACTAATGACCTAAGCTTAACACGTTTACCTTTTTTTTGTTTGCTTTTGTTTACTTGTTTGTTTGGTTTATTTGGTTGTGATTACGCTTGATTTAAGTTTGATATGATTTTTTGGTGTTTATTTGGATTTTGATTGAGTTTTAACTTGTTTTCTCTTCAAATTTCTTGTTGTTTAGGTGATTTTGATGTGTTTGTTAATAGTTGTGCATTAGTGTGTGTTTTTCTAAGTATTTGAAATGTGTTTCTTACATATAGGTTATTATTGTTGTGTTTTAGGATTTATTTTCTATGTTTTCTTAGTTTGATCTTCATGGTTATTCTTTTATGTTTGATGTTGATTTAGAATAAGAATTGATGATTTTGATGTAGGAATTAAGGGTGGCCACCTTTGCGATTGAGCTAGAAACTAAGAGAGGAGAAGAGAAGTGGAGGATTTATAAAAAAAAACCCACGATTGTGGGATTCATGCCAAGTCCCATAATTATGGGATTCCTAGCCCGAAGATACACGTGAGTTTATTTATTTTTAGGTTTTTGTGACTATATAAAGAGAAAAACCCTTAGGGCTGAGGAGAGCATTGGTTGACACTTGCTTCCTTGAGTACAAACACAAGTTTAGAGTCTTAAGAGAGGTAGAGAATCAAGGTTTTTCATTCACAATTAGGCAAAGAGCATACTAACACCGAATTTTCCAGATTTGGGCAAAGAAGAAGAGAAGTTTGATTGATTTAGTTTTCTTTCCATTTTTTCTCTTATAGCATTTGTATGATGGATTATTTGATTGTTGGGGATGGTAATGACATCATGAGTGGTTAATTTATTTGTAGAGATTACTTTTAAACTTTTTGTTGGACTCCTATTTTATTGATTTGAATGAATGATGTTTTTGATGAATGATGTACTTATACCTTGCAATATATTGAGAGATTGAGTTGGGTAATTTGTGTAGGGTTGTACAATGAGAATTGACACTCTATAGACCTACATTCACCAAGTTAATTGATTAGTTAGTAACAAGCGCATTGTAATGCTAGTTAAAATCAAATAATTAGATTACTACTGTAGCAGTGGTGAGTCTAGGTTAATCCCACAAGGAGTGTTTGGTTAGCTTATGAAATGAAATTAATTGATGTCTAGGCAATGGGGATTTAATAAGAAAATAAAATAAACACCTAATAAAAACAAATTAAAGAAAACATGAGAAAAATGATAAAATTGGGGAATTCGGTAAGGATCTGGTTCTTTGGTTCAATCTCGACCTATACCCTAATTAAGCATAATTCATTGATTTGTTGTTCTTTTATCTCTCTTAGCAATTGTTGGTCGTAGGTTCACAACAAGCTCTGTTAATCCTGATTTTTTCTTAGATCCTAGTTAATTATGCTCGTTAATTAACCTTAGCTATCAAGGAACCTATAATAAGCTCTATAAGTTTAGCCAAACACACGTCTTACAAATCAGAAAAATAGACCAATCTAGGTAATAATCACACAAGCACGGATTATTTAACCTATGTTATATTATCTCTAATGATTCAAAACCTTTATTTGCTACACATGAATTGGAAATACAACGATTACGTATTATATTCGATTCTAGCAACGACTTTTCATGAAAAATGATTCAATAGAGCATTAAAATCATCATCATTAAAATACCCAATCAATCCACACAAGTTAACGTAATCAATTTCTAACAAGAGAAAAAAGTAACAAAAATAATAAAAATGATTAACTCGGGCCGTCGGCATCGATGTCACCTCCGAACTGATGTCAAAAACTTGTCCTTCCATGGATCTCTCCAAAGAAAATGCTTCAGCCCCCATTCAATGTCCCAGCTAAAACCGCTAATAGCTCTCTTCTCACTGTGGCAAGCTCTCTTCTCCTCTCACTATTCACTGATTTGACAATTAAAGTTTATGGTCCATCTATACTATTCACATCTACTTTCTTTCTTCTCTGCCGCCACTAAGCTCCCTCTCTCGCACTGTTCTTGATTTGACAAATTAAGAAGTTGGACCACCATCACTATTCATTCTTCTTAAAAACCCTCTATATGAAATGCAGCTCATGTCTATGTTTAACGCAGTTGTTTGCTATTTGTGTTACTACATTTCACACAGACGTCATCTGCGTAAAACTCAAATTTCATTTTCTCTCCACCTTCTGCTTGCGTTGTCATTTTGGTGCTCCTTGACTGTGCGTTTTACTACTAGCTTTCTCCTCATGCATTATCGTTTTCTTCTTCAGTTGTTATTGATTTTTTCTTCATATTTCCAGCAAGCACTTTTAATTCTTCTTCTTTGAATTTTGATTTTTTGCTTCTTGTCTTTTAATTTTCTTCTTCTTGCTCCATGAGGACAACTGAAAATTAATCTTCAAAAAATGACCCAAATGTAGTGCTTTCGACTCACTTTGATATCTTTGTTTTCAAATTGTACCTAAAATCATATATGAATTAAAGTGAGTATCTTAATTACTTTCGTATCATTAATCGTTAAGTGTAAATGATTAAATATATTAACAATTAAACACAAATCAATTTCTCCCACACTTAGCTTTTGGCCATTCTCAGGCAAAACATCCAAATCAAGCTTAAAGACCTAAAACATTTACTCAATTCGCATATTTTCCAAGAATATATAATCATAACCAAAGATGAATGACTTTCAAAATCATAGCAAGAATTCAACATTCAATGCTTCTACTTCTGATCAATCAACAAGCATCATCTTCAGAAATTGAGCAATTTAAAGGTAGACTCGGAAAATGTATTTATCACCATTTATGATCACGTCATTCCACAACTTTGCATATCATTTCATTTCTCCACCACTAATGTTCACATGCAAAATCATGGATGAAATGACTTTTCAAGGTTGTAATGTGGGTAAAGCTAAGGTGAGATGTGTTTAGGTAAAATAGCATGAAAGCCATCAAAGCTAGTGAAACAAAGCAACACTCAATATGACATCAAGTGCACAAGTTAACACTCATAAAAAACTGGGTACCGTCAGCTATGATGCATGGAACATTCATATTTCACCACCCAATTTAGCTCTCACACATAAACCACATAAAGCATGTACCAATCCGAAGGAATCACTTATACAATTGATGACAATACGTTGAAACCACAAAAGAGTTAACCTTCTAAGACAACATCTACCTTTTATTCAACATATTCAAATAACACATTCATTACTACTTTAGGAAGATGCATTAATCATGAATAACTTTGCAAACTAATATACACTTCCTCCTTCATAAATTTATTTAAATAAAAAAATTTTCATTCTTTTTCTTTTTCTTTCTTTCTTTCTTTTCCATTTTCTTTTCTTTTCTTTTCTCGTGCTTTTCTCTTTTTTTCTTCTTTTCCTTTCTTTTTTTCTTTTTTTAAACATTAAAAGAAACTACATCAACATGGGAATTTCAATAGTAAGACATAACAAAACATCCCAACATTAACTAACCCTCATATATGTACACCCCCATATTTAGAATTTTGTACCTCCACAAACTCAACAATCACAAATGTTCTACTAGCTTTATAGATTGGGTAGGACATTTGGTTAAGTATAAAGCATGTAATATGGTTGATACAAAAAGAAAGGCTAATAGGGCTCAAAGTGGGCTTATCAAAAAGGAAAATCATATAATGGGTAGGCTATTTGGCTAACGTAGTTTATGAAACAAAGAATGCCTAATCATATCCATTTTAATATATATGATAAAAATATGGTCTCAAATAGAAATTAAAGGCAAAATCAGGACGTACATGCCATGAAGGTCACACATTTTCAAAAGACAATGAGACCGATATGAATGTGTTACTCAAATGAGGCTCCAAATCTTACCGGCTTTGTCTACCACTAGTCACTACTCTTTTAAAGATAATGCACATCGACCAACCACAAGAGTAAAAATACATCCTAAAGTTGGTACAAAATTCTCTAGTCAATTCACACTCTGATCATGACTAAATAATCCCAGAATCAACAGAAAAGAGAAAATGTTTGTTTTGTTGTTTTGTTCTTTCTCTCATTTTGATTGAAAACTTAAAACAAGAAAGAAACAAACCAACAAAGAACACGCATGCATATAAAAAGAAATGTAAAATGTAAAGAAAATAATTTTACTTCCCTTGGGTTGCCTCCCAAGAAACGCCTTTGTTTAGGGTCAATGGCTTGACTCTATGTTTCCTCCTCTTGTGACAAAATCGTGATCTTCAGGTGTCACATGCAGCTCCTCCATATTAGTTTCTTCTAGATAAGGCCTTGGTTGATAATCGTTCACCTCCAGCGTCTTCCCTATCTTCAGAATCTTCATCTCTCCTGATTCCTTGCTCTTTTGAAATAATTTGAATCACTTTTTGCCTTTTTCTTCTTCATTAATTCCGCCAATCTGCCATGTAAAGGTGAAGAGTCATTCTCAACAATAAAATAGAACTCAGTACTTACCTCCGAGCTAAATGATATGTCTTTTTCTGCTTCAAGCTTCTCTTATGCTTCTTTTACACAAGCAATTTGTTGAGGGTTGACCTCAAAATTCTCAAGCTCCTTAACACCTTGTAAGGTTTTCGTACTAATATCCATCGGGTACTCCTCAGGTTGATATGGTTGCATCTCTTAGCTTTGTGATTCTAGGCAGTTGATAGATTCCATCAATTGATCTGCTTGGCTTGTCAAGTTCTGGATTTTAGAACTTGTTTCCTGCTGGAATTGTAGAGTCTTAGCAACAAACACATTAACTAATTCTTCCAAGGATGTAACTGAGCCTTGATAGGAAGCTTCTGGTATTGATAGGATTGAATTTTCTTATATTGTCTTATGTATTTACATATAATTTCAATCCTATTTTAAAGATAAAATGGTCAAATTGTGTTCAATTTGTGTTGACTGTTAGGTTGGATTTATTGATATTTTTTTGAGACTAAAAAGACAAAAATTTTTAAAACAAATTGAAAAGAAAAAAAAATTGCTGCGTTAAACGCATGCGCTAACGCTGCGCAACGCAGCAGCATTTACGCTGCTGCGTATGCTGTATTACAACGCAGCATCCGCAGCGTTTTTCATTAAGAAAAACGCTCATAAAGCTGCGTAGGGTTTTTCAAAGGAGGAGCTTTTAACTTGTTTGTGGTTTTTTTGGCTTTTGGCAGATAACGAGAGCGGCGGCAGCAGAGAGGAAGACACAAATACAAAGAAGCACACTCAAGGCAGGGGAGAAGGCAGACGTGGAAGCTAAGCAGAAGAAGAAAAATATGAAAAAGGTGGTAAATACGTACAGCATGAAATTAAATATGAAAGGCTAGATTTCCGACACCGGTTCAACGGAGATATCGACGCTGAGTCACGGTTAAGCTATTTTTGTTGTTTTAAAGTTGTGATTTCTTTCCGGATTGTTATGTTGTTGGAATTGATTTGGATGGTTTTAGGATAAATAATCTTA
>JANIIA010000004.1:47646090-47661120 GCA_027478495.1 Erythroxylum alaternifolium
ATGCATGTACAATTATTTCATGAATGACAACATTATTCACGTGCATATGTATGCCATATAATGCATGAAATGCATTTATAAAGTCTCAACAAATTCTTATTTATAAAGCATCCTAAGGTTTTAACCCTAATCCTGAGATGTTACAAAAATATATCTTAACCGATGATTAAACCAATACTGATTTACGATGGAAAATATAATCAAACCATACAATCAAACCACAAGCAGAAACTCAAATGATCAAAGTAGTGCACCCAGTAGAAAAACAAAACCCACTCACCTCAATCGATAATTAAATGAAGACGCAGAAGGAAGGATGGCCGAAAACGCAGACGCATGATGTAGAAGGGTTTGAAGCAAACTAAGGAAAAAGACGCAGAATGAAGACGCAGAAGGGAACCGAAGCACGCGAAGCATCGAACGACGACAAAGAATTGGCAACAGAAGAGAAAATGAAAGAGAGCTGGCGAAAACAAAAAAGAAAACAAGGGGGAGCTTTAGTTGTGTAGGTTAGACGCTTAACAAAACCAAATGACGTCGTTTTCGATTTATTAAAAACGTCGACACCGAAGCCAACGACGACGTTTAGGTTTTAATTTTACCAATTTATGACGGAAACGAGTTGAAATGAATATTCTGTCACTATATTTCGTCAAAAAATTTGCTGCGATAATTTCTCTCCATCTTTATCGATAGAAAGTTTGTTGATTTTTTGTCATTGATTGCCTATGGTATTTGTTCCGTCGGTAATATTCTGTTAGTAATTTATAATTTCTTGTAGTGAAAGAAGATATAAAGGATATTTTCAAAGCACGTATTTTCTATATAGAATAAACATGAAAAATGGCAATGTATTTAAGAAAAGTTTAAAACGTACCGGGTAATTAAAAATCAGTTGAATACAGTGCCTTGCCCAAATTGAAGGGACCTAACCGTGCCCTTTATCACCACCGCTAACTCGAATTTGGCCACCATTCCCTTTCTCTTTATGGATTAATTCTAGTTATTATTTACTCTTACTCTTATCTCTATATATATCTTATCGAACAATAATTACATGTATCTATACATATTTTGAGTCTATTTTCCTCTTCTTCACTTTCTCTCTTGTAAAACCCTAATCATCGATCCTCCGCTTCTGTCTCTGTCTCTGCTCTTCTTCTCTTTCTATTAAATTCGACTTCTTTCTTCGAACAATTCTCCAATCGACTCTTCAAATCGATCCTTCCTACCGCAAACTTCCCGAACCCTCAATTGATCTTGCATTTGATTTCGGAGATCTACGGTTGGTTTGTTTGTTCTTGAAATCTAGGGTTTGGAGTTCGGTGTTTTAAAGGCTGGCGGGCATTCCGGTCAAGAAATGGCGGATCCGGATCCGCCAATTATCCCCCGACGACTGTTGATTGGTGTGGAGGAGGAGTTGATAAAGTCACGTAGTGGTGAGGGAAAAGAAGAGTGAAAAGCAAAGTAAAAGCATGCTGAGCGTGCTACGTGTGCACCTCCCCTCGGATATCCCCATTGTAGGCTGTGAGCTAACGCCGTACGTGCTCTTGCGACGGCCGGACAAAAACGTCACCACTGATGATGTTCCTGAGTCGGCCCCTCTCGACGGTCATTTCCTTAGGTATAAATGGTAAGTGCCCTGCACCATTTTGACGTTTCCGTTTCCGAGGTATTTGATTACTTTTTTTTTGTGTGTGGATGTGATTAGGGTTGTGTGAATAATCGGGTTATGTGATGTTTTATGAGTGCTTTTTTTTTTTCTTGGTTCTCTGTTTCTCCACCTACACGTCTTGTTCAAAAATTGAGACTTTGTGGTTCATTTCGTATGCTTGCGAATTCGTTCAAATTGTTTACTAAGGGTTACGCTTCCTATGGATTGTCGACTTGTAGTAAATAAGGCGGAAATTTATGAATAAAGACGCTATCTATCTCTGATTAATCATCGTATACGAGAGGTGGGGAAGCATAAATTTTTGTTAATGTAGTTTGGGCTGGAATCTGTCAAAATTTTGGTATATTACCCTAATTTGTTAATTTAGTGAGGTCTAATGGGGCCTCTATGATTTTTCTTTTTTGTTTCCTAAAACATTCAAAGGCTTGGAAAAAAAGAACTCTGATGGGACAGAATTGGACTTCAATGACGCTGCCACTTAATTAGTCATAAGATAAGTTCTTCTAAGCAAAATTTTGACGGAAATTAAACTTGAACGCAATGTTTTTCTTTGCTGTACATTGTATCTGTTAATAATCAGTGGCTAAAGGGTTTTTGAACTTAAGATGTTCTTGTGTTGACACTGAAGTTTAAGCATAATTTTGAGATCTAGGTTGATATTTTTTAATTCTGACGGCTTGCTAGAATCAATGGACATTTGAGGGTAACTTATGCAATAAGATTAGACAGTCAAGAAAGATTCCAGGATGAAGCAAACGTGAGGAGTTGAGGAATATCATATGCTGATGGTAGAAAGTCTGATAAGGGAATATAATGTATAAAATTTGGTAAACCATCTAACTGAAATGAATCGTCACTTTGATTAGAGGTATTGACTAATCCTTTAAGCCAATTTATTTACATTTAATGTGTATGTTGCTATATTAACTTCCCTTCTGAAATGAATATTATATAAGATCACTGTTGTTGAGTTACTTGATGATGGTCTTCTTATGTGTTCAGGCTGTATTCACTTAGCCAGATGACACTTGGTGTATGGTTTCTTATATTTCATAAAATGAGAAGTTGCATTTTTAAATGTTCAATGATTGAAAGATAGAATCCGGTTTTATTATCTGATGTTATATTTGTTTTGGGGGTCCTATTTGATAGAGAGTAAATTTGCGTAGAAATTACCAGGAGTGGATTTTGTGAGGAGGGGTTTTCTGGGCAGTTGTAAATTGCCCAGTAATTCTCTTTGCCCCATAATGAAAGAGCATGATTGTCCATGGATTTATCATACTTGCTGAGCACAACAGATCTCATGCTCTCTTCTTGCAATTTGCGTTGTGTTAATCTTCTGTGATTTTTTCTAGCAATATTGATTTGCGATTTTGTCTTCTAGGTATCGGATACAAAGTGATAGAAAAGTTGCTGTATGTAGTGTTCACCCTTCTGAGCAAGCCACGTTGCAGTGCCTAGGTTGTGTTAAGGCAAAAATACCTGTTGGCAAAAGTTACCATTGCTCCCCCAAGTGCTTCTCTGATGCATGGCAGCATCATCGTGTTTTACATGAGCGTGCAGCTAGTGCCATCAGCGAAAATGGAACCGAGGATGAAGAGTTATTTGGGCGATTCAATAGCTCAGGGTCTGGGATTATAAATGCTAGTTTGTCTGGGTCAGCATCAACTGCCAGCTTGACAAATGGTTCCACTCCTTTATATCCGGCTGCAGTTACACAGAGGAGTGGTGGTGAAACTTGGTTTGAAGTTGGACGTACTAAAACGTACACACCATCTGCTGATGACATTGGCCATGTCCTAAAATTTGAATGTGTTATAGTGGATGCAGAAAGCAAATTACCTGTAGGACATCCTAGCACCATTTTAACTTCTCGTGTCATTCCAGCTCCCTGTCCTACTCCTCGTCGTCTGATTCCCATAAGTGGAGTTGATGTAGCGGGCCATTTAGATTCAGATGTCCGTATATCTTCCTCGGGAAATTTTACAGTGCTCTCTTACAACATATTGTCTGACGTGTATGCTACAAATGAGTCTTACAGTTATTGCCCATCTTGGGCCCTTTCTTGGCCATATCGTCGTCAAAATTTACTTAGAGAGATTGTTGGCTACCGTGCAGATATTGTCTGCCTTCAAGAGGTAAGGCCTATGTTCAATATATGGAGCATTGTTATTAGGTATGAGGTTTAGGGCTGAGCTTCTGTTTAGTGGGAAGTCTTCCTCTTGAGTGAAGATAATGACTTCGAAATCTAGTATATGAACAGGTAGTTACTGTTTGTAGGTGTTATCATTTACTTTTTCGATAACTGGTATTGTGCCTTATGGCCCATCTGTTTTTTATGAATGATTTTAAAGAAGGCTTCTTTTGGATAATGCTCATCAGTGAAAGCTTCTTTCCTTCCTGCTTCAGGTTCAAAGCGATCATTTTGAGGAATTTTTTGCCCCTGAACTGGACAAGCATGGGTATCAAGCTCTATACAAAAGAAAAACCAATGAGGTTATTTGATAACTTTATGTAATTGGTAGGTAATTATATCTGCTAAGGGTTATGCTAATTCATGTTGTTAACTGCAGGTGTACAATGGAAATACCCATACAATTGATGGTTGTGCTACCTTTTTTCGCAGGGATAGATTCTCACATGTGAAAAAATATGAGGTACGCATGGAGTCTCTTCTTCTGTTGGACATTTTTATGTACTTGTTTATGTTTTAAGTGCTAAAAAGATTTTATTCAGGTTGAATTTAATAAAGCTGCTCAGTCTTTGACTGATGCTGTGGTTCCAAGTGCTCAGAGGAAAACTGCCTTGAGTAGATTGGTTAAGGTATGATCATTGCAGTTGAGTTTGTTGGACTAAGGATCTGCATGTAGAAGTCTTATGCTTTCCCAATCGAGTGGTCTCATGGAAATTCTCTTCTGGTGCAGGATAACGTTGCACTCATAGTGGTTTTGGAAGCAAAATTTAGTAATCAAGGAGCTGATAACACTGGGAAAAGACAACTTCTTTGTGTTGTGAGTTATTCTGTCAAATTACTCAATTAATGGTAGATGTATTCTTTTCTTTTGTATTAGTACCTGTGCTTTATGTTTCTCATCAGATGTTTTTTTGAGTAGATGGAGTTGCCTATTAATATGATCTTGTCACGGGATCACATTTGTCTGTTGATGTTGAAATATTTTTTTGGGTTCCCAATTAGTATGTAATTACCCAAATTAGTGTTGATTCTAGCTCAGTCTGTTGAAGGAGTTTTTGTTTAGGATATCACATCCTGCTCTACTCTTTCTCTACATTATTGCACTCATAATCAGTTTAGTTTCTTCTATTTCTTCCTTTGCTCATCTATACATATTATCTCTAAATTTGTTTTGTTATTCTGGTCATGAATACAGGCTAACACACATGTAAATGTCCACGTAGATTTGAAGGATGTCAAACTTTGGCAGGTAGTTACCTTACATCTCAGTTTCATTATGAAGCTCTTTTGTTTATTCAGTGGATGAAAATGTTGACTTGATCTTTCTTTCATTTATTATAAAACTAGGTTCTTACACTCTTGAAAGGATTGGAGAAAATAGCTGTCAGTGCAGATATTCCTATGTTGGTTTGTGGGGATTTTAATTCGGTTCCCGGAAGGTACATTCACTTCTCTAATTAATAATTAAGGGTTTTTAATTTTTTATTTCAATGCTATTACATGTCCTGTTGCTTTATTAACTGTAAACTTGAATGCTGTTACAGTGCTCCTCATGCACTTCTTGCTATGGGAAAGGTGGATGCCCTGCATCCAGATCTAATGGTAGATCCACTTGGCATCTTGCGTCCTCACAGCAAACTGACACATCAGCTACCCCTGGTAATGTTACTGGAAACCTTTTTGGTTTCATGAAACTTATTCTTTTAGTTTTTTATTGATCTTACTGGTATTGATATGATTTTTAGTTTTCTGAGAGCACCAGCTGAAAGTGGTTGTTTCTGTTCCAATTTGTCCTATTAATTGTTAAAATTCATTTTGAATTGTTACAATTTTAAATTTTAATCGCTCATCCAACAAGTGATGTAGTAGTTTTGAAATTTGAATGTTTGTAGAAAGAATGGAGATGCAATTCAAAATGTGGAGAGTATCTCATCTTAGATATGTTGAAAATGTTTCCAATATTGTCATCTGTTGGGCTTTTTGGTTGGAGAAAAAGATGCATGACATGGTGGAGTTATAGTTGATAAAGTGTTCAGTTTCATTTCTGGCTTGCTATTACATGTGTTGGTTGTAACATGAACTTCACTGCAGGTCAGTGCATACTCATCTTTTGCAAGGCCAGGTCTTGGTCTTAGTCTTGGTTTGGAGCAGCAAAGGAGGAGAATGGACACCACTACAAATGAACCTTTGTTTACAAACTGCACAAGAGATTTTATTGGCACCTTAGATTACATATTTTACACAGGTGAATGATTTGCAAATTTTCCTTTTGCATCAAAACTGATGTATGATTTAGAAATAGTAGTTTGTTGGTAACTAAATCCAAGCTTGGAGGCTTTCAGCAGATGCATTTGAAGTCTGGTCCGATATTTTCTGTGCATTATATAGGTAACATAACTTGAATTTTTATCATTCAGCGGACTCTTTGATGGTCGAGTCTTTGTTGGAACTCCTGGATGAAGAAAGACTGAGGAAAGATACAGCACTTCCTTCTCCAGAGTGGTCCTCTGATCACATAGCACTATTAGCTGAATTTCGTTGCAAGCCTAGACAAAGACGTTGAGATTTAGGGTATGTAATACAAGGACTCTTTCTTCTATTTGCGTGGTTCGTTTTCATTTGTCTAACTCTTTGGCAATAAGAGTTGATATACCCCATTTGTTCTTTAACCTTGGCATTGGCAGTCATATGAAGATAATATATGGCCTGATTAATTGAGACAAGAATTAACATTTTGTTTCTATTTACTTGGTTCGTTTTCATTTTTCCAGCTCTTTGGCAATAAGAGTTTAACATCCCCAATTTATTCTTTAACCTTGGTCCTTGGCAGTCATGGCGTGATTAATTGAGACAAGAATTAACATTTTGCTTTAGTGTTTGAAGGTTGGACTATAAAGTCTAAATTTTGTTATGTTGCACTGCCATTGACTTCTTTGCTTGTTTTAAATGGGAAACAAAATTCTTCTGACTTCCCCACTGTCCTTTTCTAGCTTCCTGTTGATACAACAATGTGCTTGTGTCGTTGGATGACTTCTTGATATCTAAACATATTATTTTTTTGTTACTGATTTCTGTGCAGGTCTAGGTGCTCAACATAATGGTCAAAGAAATGATATGGATATCTAGTTGTTGTAAGAATGGTGGATCATGGGCAATGCGATCTTTTTCAGGTATCTCTTAATGGGATCCATTCTATGATCTGCCTTGTATCATGTCAACCTTTGTCTCATAGAAAAATTATGTTATGCCTTATTCATGATCCCTTGTCTGTCGATAGAAATCTCCATCCGCATAGTATGTCATTATCCTGTACCGTAAGTTCTTGCATGGCAAGTGTTTAGTGGCATGCCATTAAATGCCCCCATAGTTTTTGGTTCATCATCCTTTGTTCACGGTTTTTCTTATTTTCCTTTTGTTGCTGAAATGAATAAAATTTTTCTCAAGTTTCCAGCCACTTTGCGCTATTTGCTCATATTGACTTTGCTGTAAGCCAAAAAATGGGTGCTGAGACGTACTAGTTGCGCAATATGCTTTCATGGCTGTAAACTTGGAACATCCAAACTGCATCTACACTTTTTACCGGGTTTCTTCAGTTTTAGTAGCTATGACAGAAGTTGGGAATGATAGGGTTAAGATACGATTAGCTGAATCCAGACAAACCATTAGTAGTTTCTTGGCCTAAAAGATTGGGATGCAAATTTTTTGTTGACTGAGACATGGAACAAACAATGGAGATGAGGGGGAGTTGGTCCACATTATGTACTTGGTTTTCAGTAGCTAACCAAAGTATCACTTCTAAACGTGCACAAGAAATGAAAATTATTTCCCTTTCTTTTACATTTATAGTCTTACGTCACTTTGTTTCAATATCAAATTTACGTTTTTATCTGAGACGCACAATTTTGTTGTTGGGACGGTAAACGTGCTTAATAGTCGCAATTTCTGAATAAGATTTTAAATGTTGTATGGAATGGTTGGTGTTGACTTCAAATTGCTTGCAATTAATCATTGTTGGGATGGTAATAGCTTCTTTGAGATTCAACGTAACATTACTTTTTCACTGAGAAGTTTCGTTTACATCTACTTGCAAAGAATAAGCAAGGGGTTCAAAGCAAGGGGTTCTACGAAGGTCTAAATCCTTGTAGAGAGATGTATTTTACTGTTACACCCTCAACCATTAACGGAAAAAGGTGTAATGATACCGATTATTAAAGAAAAGGAGCTTGATTAGTGACTACATTAATCTAAAAGTAAGTAGATTATATTAGTGTCTAACCTTAATAGTGGAGTAACAAATGTGTGTTGGTGTGACTCGTACTTTTAATTCGTCCGATTTCCCGTTTCCAGTTGCTCAAAAATCCAACAATTCAAAGACCCAACTGCCGTTCTTGATGCATGCTTGTAATATAAGACCTTTTTAACATAACAAGAGAAAATACGTTAGAGATTGAATTTTAATCTCTTTCATCGGCCGATAAGGAGAAGCTACATTCTCTCCTTTTCCTTCTTGTACGTATATATAAATATATATATACACGGTACAATTTTTTTTTGTTTTTAACGAGCACCTGAAATTGGTTTGATGCTCAAGTGAAAAATATTCCAACATACTGTTGCTGAAGAAATACAATAAAAAGTATGGGAAAACAATGATTACTTCAAATAACTTCAAATCGAGCCATTCAAAAGTAAAGAAGATCTATCAACCAGACAACAAGTGGTGAAAATATTGCTTGAATACTTTATTTTGGTTCTAACTCATCTAAAGTTTTTTCAATTATTATATGTGCATAGTGTTTCGATTTTACCGAAATTTTAAAAACCTCATTAAAACCAAGATAACTTTAGCCCTTTTACCTTTTGTCTTATACCTTTTAAAGTTTAATTTTAGAATTAGCAATCCAAATTTATTAAATTAAATCCTTTCCTAAATTAATAATAATTATCTAAATTTTAAATATTATTTTTATATCCAAGTTGAGTCCAATGTATAACTCTTGATTCTACGTTGTACGCTTAGAACAATATTACGAAATAAATACTGGTACATAATAAATTATTTTTAAATAGTTACATCTAATTTTGAAAGGAATACTTAAAAGGAATAACAAGTTGAATAAGAAACTTCTCTCTCTAATCTTATTTTCTCTAGCCTCTCTCTAGGACTTTTACCTCTCTCTAGTACTCACCTCCGGCCACCCCTTTTTAGGTACTGTTCATCGTCGTTCTTTTGAAGTTCTCTGCTTGGTGAAGGCCTTGACAGTGGAGATGACTGGTGAGGCTCCCCCACACTTGAACTCGGATGAGTATCCTGAACAGTTTCACAGCTGATCGAAGAGACAGTCAAAACCGGAGCCGATAAGGAACCTACGCAGATTCAAGGGGCTTGGAGGAACAATTTGAACATTCAACACAACAAAGGTATGCTCAAGCATTATTCCAATATGCTAAAGGATGGACTTTTATCTCCTTCAAAAGAATTGCTGCAAGCTGGAGCCATGACTTGGTCATCAACATTGGTGGGTTATCTCTAGAGCAAACGTCCAGCTTTTCTAGTGTTGAGAGCTTGCGCTGTTGCACGGTGGGGAAAGAAAGGTCTGGAGAAGACAATGTTGATGGAAGATGGCAATTTTCTTTTCAAGTTTTCATCTGAAAATAATTTACTTGAAATCATTAAATCTGGACCATGGCATATTGGGAAACAGCCCATGTTCTTGAAGAAATGGAAACATAGTTTGGATTGTGATAGGGGCAGTACAGATGTCTTTTCCATCTGCGTTCAATTTCATAGGATCCCTCTTGAATTCTGGACAATTGAAGGCCTAAGCTACCTAGCAAGTTCACTAGGCAAATCGGTTTGCATGGACTCTCAAACAACTAACATGGAGGGGATTTGCTATGCAAAAATTTGCATAGAAGTGAGTAAGAACACTGAATTGCTAGATAAACTCCCTATTCTAAAGCTGGATGAAGAAGAACTTACAAGAATTTAAATCCCTATCTCATATCCTTAAGAAACCTTGTCCAACAAAACAAACAGTGTAAGCCTACTAGTAAACTATTCAAAACGGGCTGGCATGATGGATTGAATGCACTATCTTTTGCTGATGAACCCAAGGAATAGAACCAAAGTGTTACGTCAAACCATAGGGAACAAGCAAAGCTGGAGATACAAAATAACGAAGAGCATATTACCAGTAATTATGAAACTCTTAACAATCCTGATATGTTTGAATTCCAAGTAGATGCAATAGTCAACAACAACTTAGAAAAAGCTAGCATTCTTGAAAAGATAGACAATCCACCCTTCGCTTGGAAGGTTTGAGGTTTTAATGACCCTCACAAAAAGCTATGGTTAAAGGATATGATTTTGGAAAAAAAAGCTTTGTATAGCAGGGCTCTTAGAAACTAAAATAAAAACTTCCCAACTTTTTGGGGTCTCAAAATTTTTGGGTGCTAATTGGTCTGTTCTTAGTAATTTTTGCTTTTATTACAATAGCAGAATACTTTGCTTCTATCACACAAAGAAAGTTTCAGTATTAGTGCAAGGGGAAAGTGATGAACATCTACAATTATCTCGCCTCCTTAATGGCACTAACACAAGGTTTGCGGTATCTCTTATCTATGCTTCCAATTTTTAGTTCCAAAGGATTTTTTATGGAACAATTCACAACAATTAGAAGCTACTACCACCGATTCATGGATTGTGATAGGAGATTTTAACTGCATTAAAAATAATCTTAAATCCAAAGGTAGAAGAGGGATCCAATCAGTAACAGGAAAGGAACTTGAAATTTTTCTTCAGAAAGTCCAGTTGACAAATCGAAGATTCAATGGGAGATTCGTTACCTAGACAAACAAGCAATAAGGTCAATACTTGATAAGAAGGAAACTAGATAGAGATTTGGTAAATCCAACTTGGTTATTTGCTTATCCCTAGTCATTTGCTCAGTTAATTTGGGGAAAATCTCTTATCATATCATTAGGAAAATCTCTTACCATATCATTCTTACATTCTTATACAAAATATTTCCACTTCTGATTATAAGGGAGCTCCTTTCAGGTTCTTTAATGGACTTACTAAGCAATCTAGTTTCCTAAATATAGTAAGAGATTGCTAGAATCTATATATTGAGGGATAAAAATCTTTCCAATTGATGCAGAAACTAAGAAGGGTGAAAACTAAAAGCTTTACTTATAATAACATCAGACAGGTTAAAGACTACAAAACTAAGTTCAAAGAAACTCAAGATGATTGTTATCAACATCCTCATAATCCTCATATGAGAGATGCTGAGAATCAAAGAATTTCAGCAAGCCTTATGATAGATGGATATTTGACTATAGTTTTACACCCATATTTGATGTATTTTTCTTGATATTTTATACTTTTATTGTATACTTGGTACTTAATCCTTTCTAAGTTTGTTTACAGAGCATAATTGCCTTCATGAACTAAAAGGATAAGAATTTGGATGAGATCATGTCAGAAATTGAAGATTTGAAATGCAGAAAGGATGTACGCCTGTGTATCTTCACGATTCTTTTAATTTTTGGTTATGCACAGCTGTGCATCTCCCCAAAACCCTAAAATTTAATATAAAGGATGCGTTTAAAGGAAAAAGGACAAGAGTAGTAGGAGGAGATAGTAAAGAGGCGATTCCAGACATGGAACTCATTCTTTATGTGTAATTTTGGTGCAGAGAAGTGGAAAAAACAAAACAATCATTGAAAGATCCATCGAAATACAAGATCAAGCTTACACATTAGAAGAATATTAATAGAAGACAATCAGGGAAATTTAGAATTATGAATCCATTGTTTTTTATTCGCATTACTATTTATATATGTTTGATTTCATATTCGATCATGTGTATTAATTGTCCGATTAGTATTTAGGTTAGATGAATCTTATGTTAATACTTCGACATGATTTGATTCTTTTATTAATGCAATTGGTTTAATTGATTGTTAAGATCTAATTACTTGTTTTATTTATGTTCTAGTAATCTAGAATATTAAACCATAATCTGATTTCATACGTAGCGATTGAGAAATCCTAGGTTGAATAGATCCATGGTAATTGGAAGAAGTTGATTGCAACCCTAAATATAGGATGACATAATTCTTCTAAATTAGAATCAAACCTAATAGAGGGATTCATAAAATGCTAACACAATCCTACAAAATTTAACTTGAGAAATTAGGATAGAAACCTTAAGATTAGTAGTTAGTATACTCAAACTCAGCTACTTGCATATCATAAGAGTCTCTATGGTCCAATAAATCAATAAACAATTGCATAATAAAAAATTAATCTGTTAAGGGTTTAGGGGATTTAAAACCTAGATACTAGTTCTCGATATCGATAATTTCCTAAGTGCTTCTTTAATTCTCTATTCAATTTCATTACCTATTTTATTTTACTTGCCTTAGTTTTAGTTTCTTTTCCTTAAAAGCATAAAATCAATACTTAGGCTATATAATAAGGGTAGGGTAATTACCAGTATTTATCATTTTGTTAGTATCAACCCATACTTGTCAATACTAGCTACAATAATGTCATGCTTTTGCAGTTATTACATAATTGACTAACTCATGAAATAGGTCAATCAAGTTTTTTATGTTCTTACTGGGGACTTTGATATTAGGAAAGTCTGAATGCTATTAGTCTAGTCATTTTCATTTTATTTTGTTTTATCTTTATTTTCTTTTGTTTTATTTTTTCTTTTGTATTTAATTTATTTTATTGTATCTTATTGTATTTATGGCTTAATAATTTAATTATCTTTTAAATTTTCCTACTTGATCTTGGTTTTGTAGTTTATTGTAAGAATTATGATTCATTGTAGTAGTCACAGCTCACAATGGAAGGATGGAGTAGACGAGACTTTTATGAGAGCCATAATATGTCTTCGCAATTTATATCACCACCATATTGGAGAGAAGAGTGTTCTCACGTATTGTCAAAACCACAATTGATGTTTAGGCCATGTCACAACATTGGAGGGAGTTATCACTATAATCATGAATGTCAAGCACTAACACATATATGGGAGCGACCAAGCTTGTGCTATCAACCTCATGATGTAGTATATAAGAACAACTACAATTCAGAATGAAGCAATTCTTAGACCTATCGATGGAACGATTACATTCCAGCTGGATATTTATTGCACTAAGCACCTTCAATTAACGAGCCATCTTTGGAAGATATGATGACTGATTTTATTTAAGAGTCAATCATGAAGCATCACGCAGAAGAGGCTCGAATACAAAATTTGGTGAATTGGATGGGGTAACTAGCGGACATATTATCTGACAAGATCTCAAGGAGTGTGTAATCCTACTGAAATGGATGTTAAAGAAGATGGAATGACAATCACTCTCAAGAATCATGACGAACTTAAAGATAAATTAATAGAAGTCATTGTTAAAATAAAAGTTGACCGACATAAATTCAAGAGTGAAGAAAATATAAGAGTTAGCTTCATGAATGGTGGGACATGCCAAAAAGAGCTCCCAGTAAAAGAAAAAGTGAAAGAAGAAAAGGAAGCAAGTTTTAGAGTTAAATTAATGGAAATCCTTGCTGAAATAAAAGAGGAACGACGTGAATTTGAGAGTAAAGAGAAGACAAGGGTTGGCTTTATAAATAGAGGGATATTCAAAAAAGAGCTTCCAAAAGAAGCATAAATTCGTATAGATAATGTAATGGAATACCTTGCCGAATTTAAAGCTAGTTGATTCAAATTTGAAGAAATCATCCATGAAGATAACTATCATCTTTTCTTCACTTTGTTGTGTTAATAGCTTAAAATAGGGTTCTTCATTGAAGTTTTCATGGATGACTTTACTGTACATAAGGATTCATTTGAACAATGCCTGGATCACCTCATTTTGGTACTTAAAAGATACCTTGAAACTAACCTAGTTCTTAATTCTAAAAAGTTTCATTTTATGGTTTAACAAGGGATAGTTTTAGGACATATGATTTCTGCTAAGAAGGGTATTGAGGTTGATAGAGCCAAGATAGACCTTGTTTTTTCTTTAACTTACCCCGCTTTTGTCATTTTCTGCATATTTTCTTTAATTTTTTTATTAGTCTAGTTCATTTTATTTTATAAAACCAAAACCCCCTAAACCTAAACACTAGTTACTTTCATTTTGAAAACTTTACACACACTTTATGTGGGATCGATCTAGACACACCATTACCATAATAGTAGTCTAGTTATTTATTTTGACTATCGTTACGAAGCGCCGTTAAACATTCATATCATAATCTAATTAAGAAATAACTAAATAAATTTGAAAATTTAACCCTTGTCTAAATAAAAACCTAAATTTCAACAAAACTAAAGCACTTAATCTTATATGGTTGATGTCTGTCCAGGAAGAACTTTCATGTCAATTTCATTTTGGAACTTTATTGGGGTCCTTCATGGATGATTTTAGTATAAAAAATATGTAACACAACAATTTCAATTCAATTATGTTCCTTAAACCTCTTAGTTCCAACATAAGACTAACATTTATCACTAATATAACACTAGTGCTTATTACATTATACTTCCTTATTCTCTAAATTTGTCCAAGTTTTGTTCAATATATATTAAGCACATTTCATCTTCAACTATATGTAAAAAGGTGATCAATATTTGGAATACATTTGATTAATGATTGACAGTTTACTAATGCTAAATTTTAATATTTATAACCTCAATAATACCACAAGCGCACATAGCGTTCGTGTAGTACCTAAGATATTAATCCCATAAGGAGGAGTAATTTAATCCTAAAATCTAAGACTTAAATTCGTAATAAATCAAAATAACAAACTAATGCAGAAAATCAATCAATCAAGTAATCAATCTCAAGAATTAATTGCAAAATTTATAAACAAGATAGCAAATTGCATAACCTAATCAAGAATCAACCTAGGGACTGCCAATTGAGAGAAAGAGGGTTCTAATTAGACTTTAATGAAAACCTAATTGATTATGAAATTATCGAATTACTGGGTCTAGACGGTCCTAAGGTAGATTACTATAACATCCCCTCACCAATTGCCATGAATAGGAGTTTATAAGTGTATAGTGACATATGCATGCATTCATATATGCACATGCATAATAATGAGTGAATTTTGCACATGAAATGT
>JANIIA010000004.1:47727570-47746445 GCA_027478495.1 Erythroxylum alaternifolium
TAAGCTTCCTTTTTCACTTAATTACAAAAATGTCCTGCCAAGTGTCACCATCTTGGCCCTCCACGTATCATCATCTCAACCCTTCATTAAAAAATCAAATATAAAACTTAAGATTAAATCATGATTGTCGAGTATTTCCTATACCGTTTCCGAGCCTACCGGTGTCCCGGGCTAGTAAATTTTTTTAGCTATCTCACCTTTATTATTTTTTCATGATATAGAGTCCTTTATTTACTTCAATGTAGTTATATTATGAAAAAAAATTAAAAACTCTAAAGTTACCAAGTTACGGGGTATTACAGAAACCCATAAATTGTTTGCTTTTGAGGAACTCAAGGTAGACTGGACAGTTTCTTTTCCAGTGGCCTATCTTATCACAGTGGAAACACTTTCCCTTAATGTTAACTTTGGCCTTCTTTTTTATGGGTTGGGCCTTGACCCCTGTTTGGGCCTTCTTTTTCATTAGACCCTTCTTCTGTTGCTTGCCCTTATCCTTGTGCTTAGAAGAAGATGCTACATTGGCTTTTGGCCTATGAACCTTGATATTAATATCTCTATGTATATGTATATTACTTACAAAAGAATCTCAATACCTTCTAACTAGATCTATAATGCTCATAAAAACCAAACTCTTTTGTTTTATTAATAATAAATATTTGCATTACAAAAGTAACTGGAAGAAAATTAAGTTATAAGTAAATACACTTGCTTTCTAGGGCACTCTATTTACATAACTCCAACATTATATGCCCCTTATTAACTTGCCTTTGACATTGCTCATTCTTTCTCTCTATGATAGCATGAACTTTGGCATGTAAACCCTTAATCTATCTTATTTTTATCATCCATATTAATATGTTCGTTAGTAGGTAAAACTAAAATATCTAAACGAGTTAAAAGGATCAAATCTATTAACAAATTTAAAAGGACAATAAGAGATAGTAGAATGATTTACATAATGTATGCAAACTTATCATAAGCCAAACGCTTCTCCTATTATTTTTTTTCTTTTGAATGATAGCATATAGTAATATAATAGATTCCCTATTAAATACTTAAGTTTATCCATTCGTTTAAAGATATGCAGTAGTATAAAATAAGTGTTTCCTAACTTATTCCATAAAATATGCCACAAAGGACTGAAGAACTGAACATCTTCATCATTTACTATATTTCTAGGCAATATATGCAAACATACTATTTTTTTAAAGGAAAAAAATGATATATGTATTGCATCCTTGGTTTTAAAACATACAATAAAATGTGTAAATGCAACACCCCACCTCCACTGAGCACATTCCCAAACACCCTAGGGACATTCGAGAACATATCCTATGTAACAACCACAAATCCTTTAGAAGTACATATATATAGATGCTAAACACAATAGAACCAAAATAATCCAAAACATACCAAACAATCACTTACATGCATTTACAGAAACTCAAGCAAATAAGCTTTACAATCTATTAGGAGATATTTTATAATCAAGACATAATTTACATCATACAAGTTGAACGTTTCAAATTACAAACCATAATTCCAATTATGACCTATGCTATAATTATTACAAACCATACACACATAAAATACAAATTCCAATATGTGTCATTACATTAACTACATCACATAAACAAACTTAAATATACTTCTTGTCAAAACAAAACACATCCTTCTTTGGCCATTGCAGTTGTCTTTGTCCTATTCTTTAAACCTTCTTATCGGAATCTACATGGAGGTAAAAGCACTGTGTTAAGCATAAAGATTAGTGGGGAATAACTAAACAAGATATGATTTGGCGATTATTTCTAGCAGTCGTTTAACATTTACATATACAGAATCAGATCACATTTCAAACAATCTTTAATCGTTCATATAAAAATGCAATCCAAACAACATGTATGTCAGAACATAATACGTCAAATCAAAATAGGATATATTTGCTTCAGAGCAAAACTTACAAGTTTCAAAACAGAATACCAAAATTTCATAACAGAATACTAAAATTTCAGAACTGAACTTTAAAGTACCAGAACAGAACTTATCTGTATCAAAACAGTATCTGACTTTATCAGAACAAAGCTTGATTATAACATAACTAAGCATGTAAAAAAATATGTCAAATCAAAATAGGATATATTTTCTTCAGAGCAAAACTTACAAGTTTCAGAACAGAATACCAAAATTTTATAATAGAATAATAAAATTTCAGAACTGAACTTTAAAGTACCAGAACAGAACTTATCTGTATCAAAACAATATCTGACTTTATCAGAACAAAGCTTGATTATAACATAACTAAGCATGTAACAAAATGCAAAACAAATTAGCCTGCTAATCCTTTTCACAGAAGTGGGTAACGAGACTAGTATAGAAGATACCATGTTTGCTATATGAAACAGAAGAGACTTAAGTCTCTGAAACATAGGCACAGAAGTGTCTAAAATCAACAGACACCGAAGTGTCTACTAAAGAAGACACTTTAGTGTCTGGTTACAGAAGACACCTTAGTGTCTAATTACAGAAGCAGCTGCTAACCCTTCAAGGCTTGCCTATTTACCTACAACTAGGACTTAGTAGTTTTAAGACAACCACTTCAGATTTCAGAATTTTATGCAAAAGATGAAGTACAACATATTTCTTTATTCTATTTTGCTCCAAATAAACTTATTCATTGACATTTGATTAAATAACATACCTTATAAATACAAATATGTGCAATTATGCATCAATAGAAGTGTTGAGTCATCAAACATTATGTATATGCACACAATTGGAAAGCACTTCCAATACAACCCCAACTATTAAACTCCTTAGACAACTGATGGTCTGGAATTATCATAATATTATCGAAAAAATTCCTAATTCACAAACATCCATATCCAATTCATAATACTTAAGCCTTTGGAACTCATTCATTCATGATTATTCTAAGAAACTCAACATTGTATTCATCATTATTAAACCATACATCCTTTGCATTATCAACTCCATTAATAATGCATAATTAAACTAACTATTACTCAATCACATCGAATACCTATTTAAGTTCAAACACATCTTAAACAAGTTCATTTAAGTCCTATTGTACTAAATAAATTAACTAAGCTTTATATAGTTTATCAATTGTACAAAACCCCATTTCTTTCACCTTCCTAATCATTTCCTATAATTGTGGGATAAGTGCCCTAAAACCTTCAAACAACTATTTTCACAGAACAAGTTCTTGGATCAATTTTGTATGGCTATTCTGACATAGAAACTGAAGTTTTTAGATAATATTTTCTTCTAAAAAATTTTCCTATATGTGATAAGTTTCAAAAGAAATAAAGTTAATTCAATTTGGTTTATTATTCCAAGAGTTATACCCAAAATACTACAGATTGTTCTCAAACATACAACAACTAGAACTTAACTTCATGCCAAATTTCAAAATCCTTAGTGACGAAAATCAAATTCGATTCCTGCATGAAAGTTGTAGATAAATGTATCTAGTTTCATCTAAATTGAAAATCATCTTATTTTGATTTCTACAGTTCAAGATATGGCTAAACTACCAAAGTCTATTCAGTAGTCAACCAAAATTATCATATAACCATCACTTTCCATCATTTAATTCTCATCATCTTAACACATATTCATGCCAATTCAAATCTCATTAAACTTGAATTAATGCATACTATCAAGTTCAGAATTCCTTATATGTTTAATTTCAAATTCCAACTCCAAAGAACAAGCCAATGTAGCCTTCCAAGCAAGTAAACACAATTCCAAAATCAAGGTGACCAAGAAGACATCAACATAGGGGATCACGTACTCTATTTCCTTAATGCAATATCTTGTAAGAATTTTAGGTGAAATTGAAGCAAAATTTAGAGTTAAGAGAGAGTGAACGGTTTTAGTGGTGATGTTTTAATGAAGGCTGCAGAAATTTTTAGTAAGACACCTAAGTTGCTAGGTGTCCTAATCTTAGAGGAGCATATGTCACCTAAACATTGGTCACACTTGTCCCCCCTTTTAAGCTACCATAAGTCACACATCTATTAGACCATACTTTACTTAATGAATGTCGCCACGTGTCATTAAATGATTAGGCCACTTGTCACTCCATGATTCATCCATTTGTCACTCAACCAGTGGTGCCAAATGTTAGTACGTTAGCTATGCCTAATGTCAATAACTCATAGTCTTAGTCATTCTAATTTTCATGTACCAACTTAAGTTATCTCTTGACCATTTTTCCTGGTCCAAATGTAGTTTTAAATACCTCAATTCTCTAATAGCTTCAATTAATTCCAATTCACAAACTATGGTCTGTTAATACCAAAATTCAAGTTACATGCCTTTTTACTTTCAAAATCTTAGCACAATTTTAACAAATATCATACATGTACTTTCATAAATATGTAATGTTTCATCTAGGGTATATTTTGGGGCCTTATAATTCTCTTCCCCTTAAAAGAATTTCAAACTCGAAATTCATACCTGATTAAAATAGTTGAGGATAATGAGCTCTCATGGTCTCTTCTAGTTCCCATGTTGCTTCTTCAAGTCCATGGTGTTGCCAGAGTACGTTCACCAAAGGTATTTGCTTATTCCTTAGTTGTCTGACTTCTCTGGATAATATAGACACAAGCCCTTCTTCATCAGAAAAATCCGGTTGTACTTTAATTTCTTTCACAAGAATCTTATGTGTATTATCAGACCGATATCTTCTCAACATGGAAACATGAAATACATTATGTAGCTTGGCCAATTCTTCAGCAAGAGCTAATTGATAAGCTATTGGTCTGATTCTGTTAAGAGTCTCATATAGAACAATATATCACGGACTGAGCTTACCTTTCTTACCAAACCGAAGTATATTTTTCAACAGTGACACTTTCAAGAACACCTTATCACCAACTTGATATTTAATATTCTTCATTTTTAGATCAGCATAGGACTTCTGCCTATCACTAGCAGCTTTCAACCTATACTGAATAAGCTAAACCTTTTCTTCAGTATCTTCCACAATATCAGGCCCGATCATCTTATTTTCACTTAATTTAATCCAACATACCGTAGTTTTACATCTAGGGCTTCATAAGGCACCATGCCAATACTAGTCTGATAACTGTTGTTGTAAGCAAACTCTATTAGAGAAAGATAGTTATCCCAACTTCCCGAACATTCTAAGACATAACCCTGTAGCATATCTTCCAATATCTGAATAACCTATTCAGATTGTCCATCTATCTAGGGATGGAAAACAGTACTAAATTTGACTTAAGTACCCAAAGCTTTTACTTTTCCAAAATCTCATAGTAAATCGAGGATCACGATCAGAAATAATAGATAATGGTACCCCATGCAACCTTACTATCTCATTCACATATAGGCATGCAAGTCTATCCAATGAATAATCAGGATGAACAGGTAAAAAGTGAGCAGACTTGGTGAACTTATCAATAATCACCCATATAGCATCATGCTTCCTTTGAGTGAGAGGAAGTCTAGTGACAAAATCTATGGTAATGTTATCCCATTTCCATTGAGGAATCGAATAGGATGTAACAAACCAGATGAAACCTAGTGCTCATCTTTAACTTATTGACATGTCAAACATTTTGATACATAATCCACTACATCATGTTTCATACATGACCACTCGTAATGTTGCTTCAAATCCTAATACATCTTATTTCCACCAAGATGCATGATGAAAACAGTATTATAAGCCTCAAATAAAAACTTCTTTTTTAATTCATCATTAGCTGGCACACATAACCGATCTTTATAAAACAAATCATCATCTCCTTTCATAGAAAAGTCAGGTTGTTTACCTTCCGTAATAGCGAAAATAAGTTGTTGCAACTTATCATCAACTTTCTGAGCATCACAAATTTCTTGCCTCAAGGTAGGCTTAGCTTTCAATTAAGCTATTAAAGCTCCTTCACATGCAAGGCCCCATTGACCATGCTGTACTGACAATGCTAAAATGGTTTTCTGACTCAAGGCATTAACCACGACATTAACCTTACCTAGATGGTAGTCCATAATACAATCATAGCCTTTAAAGAGTTCCAACCAACGACGTTGTATCAGTTTGAGTTCATTCTGGGTAAGCAGATATTTCAGACTCTTATGATTTATGAAAATTCTATACCTTTCACCATACAAGTAGTGTTGCCAAATTTTCAAGGCAAACACTACTACTAGGAGCTCCAAATCATATATTGGGTAATTCTGTTCATGTGGCTTTAGTTTCCTAGAGGCATAAGCAACTAACTTTCCATCGTGCATCAAAACATAGCCCAAACCATTTCTAGATGCATCACTAAACATAACATACTCCTTACTAGAAGTAGGTTAAGCCAATACTGGAGCTTCAGTAAGCATACTTTTCAATTGATCAAAATGATTCTCACATCTATCAGACCATTCATACTTTACTCATTTCCATTATAGTTTAGTTAAAGGGGATGACATCACCGAGAACCCCTTCACAAAATGATGATAATAACCAGCCAAACCCAAAAAACATCTCACTTCTGTCACATTCCGTGGTGGCTTCTAGTTCACAATTCCTTCTACTTTCCTAATCAACTATAATCCCTTGGGTAGAGACAATATGTCCTAGAAAAGATATCTCTAGAAGCCATAAATCACACTTGCTCAGCTTAGCATACAACTGTTTCTCCCGTAGGGTCTATAACAAAATTCTAAAATGCTCACTATGGTCATGTTCATTTTTAGAATAGACCAAGATATCACCTATAAACACTATAACAATCTGGTCTAAATAAGGCCTGAATACTCTATTCATCATATTTATAAATGTTGTTGGAGAATTAGTTAACCCGAACAGCATTATAATATCCATAACGAGTCCTAAATGTAGTCTTCGGTACATCCACATCCTTTACCCAAAGTTGATAATGCCCTGATCATAGATCTATCTTTGAAAACACTCCTGCATATTTTAATTAATCAAACAAGTCTTCAATCCTTAGCAATGGATACTTGTTCTTCACTGAGACTCTATTCAATTGCCTATAATCGATGCATATCTATAGTATACCATCCTTTTTCCTAACAAACAAGACCGATGCTCCCCACAGTAATACATTGAGTTAAATAAACCCTTTATCTAGAAGAAACTGCACCTTCAACTCCTTCAATTCAGTAGGAGTCATTCTGTATGGTGTTTTGGATATAGGAGTAGTGTCAGGCACGACTTCAATAGACAACTTTATTTCCTTTTCAGGAGGGAGTCTAGGTAATTCCTCCACCAGAATATCTAGCAATTTACCACCCTCCTTCTTAGGATTAAACATAAAAGCTAGATAAGCTTCACATCCCTTCCTGAGAAGTTTTTGAGCTTGCATAGCAGATACCACATTAGCTATAGACCTGCTGCGGATGCCATGTAATACTATTTCAAGCTAATCAGGCTTCTTAAGTATAAATGTCTTAGCATTACAATCAACCATTGCCTGATGCTTGGACAACCTATCCATACCCAGAATCAAATCAAGTTCATAAAAAGGCAATATAATCATATTTGTTGTATATTCATTTCCTTAGATCATAATAGGACAATTCCTAAACACTTGATTAACTAACACACTACTAACTGATCTATAGGCATCTCCTTATCAGACATTTCTCCAACATAGATATAGGAATGAGTAGATCTAGGATCAATGAATGCATGCACTTCATAATTAAAGAGAGAAATAATACCACCAACGACTTCAGGTGCGTCTTGTTCCTCACGAGCTTTTAATGCATAAGCTCGAGCTGAAGAAGAAGGCAAAGCTAGTCGATCAATAGTGTTTGAATGGGTACTCGAATTAGGTGTGTTCTGAACAGATCCTCCATGACCTCTACCTCATCCTCTAATTCCAATAGACATATGAGAGGTCTCCCTATAAGCTTGCGATGTCTGGGACTATCTTATAGGGTAGTTAGCTATCTAATGTTCCGTGTTGCCACATCTGAAACATGTACCCGTAGTCTTACAATAGGTACCCCGATGGTATTTAGAGTAATGAGGACACTCTTGAATACTAGAACCTTGGCCCATAGAGGAACCCCCACTAAAAGCAGTTGACGAGGGAAATTTTTGTCACCTTCCCCTAGCTATAAATCTCTAAGTGAATTCCGGTATAGAGGAAACACATTCACGACTTCTCTTGCCCGAAGACTGGCCTCCTCTGGCAAAGTTCCTTCACTGATGTAGCATCCCACCCCCATCCGACACGCATCACATACACCCTTCAGATGAACGTGCACATACCCGACAAAAATGGAGTGCTAATTATTAAACTTTCACTATATAGCATGGCATCTTAACTACTTCATAATCAACACAATGTTTAAAACCTAAAAATTTTTTTGTATCATTTCATAAACCATCTTTACAATGTAGCGTTATAACCATCACCCATGCTTGTACAATATCAGCCTATTAGAGTCATAGCTCTATCTAGAAAGTATGCTACATACATGAGGAATTAATTAAAAATTAAACTAATCCTTCAGTCCTAGCTAATTAACCTTTGAGCGATGTCCTATATCTAACAATTGTATAAAATATCTTTTAAGCAGTCTTAGAAGCTAGGTAGTTGCTCTTTCTAACCTAAAAATATCAATGTTCCAATTTGGTTGAGTTTTGTGAGCACAATTGAGTAATCATCCTCGATGGTTCACTCTTGTCATACAACACACAATTTATGTCATCTAAAGGTAAACCGTCTAATTATAGTTAAACTTTATTATCAAAAAAGCCTAAGGTCACTAATTTCCTTTTTTGTAGAATTTTAATTTTGTTGAAACTCTACTTTTGTATATGCCCAATGACACTAAAAGTTTATTAACTAGAAGTATAAGATCATTGAAATTATATTTCGCTAGAACTCAAGACATATCTCATAACTTCACACGTTGACTTAAATTCTCTACCATCTAACTAAAAATCACTCCCTACCTACACAAGTACTCAAGGACTTGAATTTGTGAGCATTTGCAAAATTCAAACTATACTTGAACTTTCTATGAGTAATGACTTTAACAACATGTTAGCTACATCATCTAAAGTGCGACTTTATTTAATAAGATATAACCAAATGTAGTAAATTTTTTGATCTTGTAAAACTTTACATCCTTTATTATAGACCCTATTAGTCTATATTTCTCTCGACTTTCCCTAATCTCTAAACAGATAGTCCATTTCCATCACTAATGGTCAAAGCATATGTAACTGAGTCTCCCCAATCGAATATCCTTAATTGCTTAACAACCCTTCCCACTTTATCCTTGCTATATTGTGATGATATTTTCCTTCTGATATTATTTTATATCATGAATTAGAATTTTTAACTCCCTATTATTTTAGTATCAACCTTGAACTAGTACTACACACTGTTGATCTTAGTTTGTCTTTTATACTTTGTGTCCATCAATATATGTCACTCGCTGAAGACTATATCCTTAAAGATTTCTCTATCCTTTTTACTAAGTACACAAAACTTACAAAATCTACTTCCCGTATTTGTCATCTTATAATAAGCTCCCTTTATAAAATTCTATCATCTATTATGCACCAAGATGACTTAATTGCATATGTCATACCACAGTATTATCTTTCCTCCTTTAAGATTGAGATAAAACCAACAATTCCACCATCATCTTTCCTATTAAGACACAAATTCTATAACTATCAACGTGCCTTTTATCATATTAGACTAATAAACATCACTAAAAAATGTGTTCCCTTGTCTATCATGAATACCCGTGGAAATCATATTCTTTTGAAACTTAATAACATGCCAGGAATCTAATGTTCCAAAAATTACATCATATATTTGTTGGGAAATGAGGACGAAATCCAATCCTGGCGGCGATAGAATAATTATAAATCTTTTCATATTTTGATTTCTGAAAACTAAATTTTAATTAGAAATACAAATATTTCTAATTAAATTATAAATATGACCAAATAAGATCCAATATCTCATATTGATAATTATTTATTAAATATCTCATATTTAATCATAAAGTTTATCAAACGTTACAATCAAGTCCAACTTGATTAAATTACCTTTGCTCTCTTTAATTTGTTCTTTATGTGAGACCCATTAGGTTCTCAAATATGTTAGCAATTATTATAAATTATAATTATAATCCATAATTAGAATTAGATAATTAAAAATCCTTTTAATTTATTTTTAATTCTCTAATTAAACTATTTATAATCATAGATCAAGATTGGCATCTAGTAACACATCATAATAACCTAAATATTTAGGAATGTCAAAGTGACTTTGACTAATCTTTTTGTGTATGATTTTTTTTGTATAATTTAATCCTTTCATCATATAATGTTTCGATTAGACATAGAGCATAGAATTAATGTCTACTTTATTTTGAGTCCTATCATATTAGTTATCTCCCATTAGCCATTGATTCAATTAATGACATTTGTAAACTATTTACAAAATGTTATTCTACTTTAGTCAAGGATTTTCCAAATCAATATTAATCGAGAACAAAAAACATTCTCCCTAATTATTCTAGGTTGATGAATCCTATCTTGATTACTTAACTATCTATATATAGTTCATGCTACATTCAATGACTACTAACTGGACTACTCATAATTATAATAGGTCATAAGTAGTACCAAAGCATAGCAATTCCTATACAAGATAACTTTGAAGACCTCAAGTCAAAGGATCACTTATGCAATCATCACAATAAGAATTTCCATAAATATATATGATATGTGTTTAAACGTTGATTCATTTGATATGCCTTAGAAATGCTTAGGATACTCACTTTAGCTCATATTTAATCTTAGGTACATTTTGAAAGTGAAGGAACTAAAGCGACCCTAAAACATACCCATTGAAGCCATCCTCTCAATTTTTATATTTTATTGATTTATGGAGCATGATGAAGAAGAAGATTGAAAGCAAGAGAAGACAATTAAATGCTAAGAAAGATGGGACATTTGCTGGAAACACAAAGAAGAATATTGCATTGTAACTTATGGCTATGCAGTATTTTAATTCCATTAACGTTTAAGGCATAAAGAATACATGTGTGGAACATGAAGAGGGGATGGAAAAATAAAGAAGTGTGACATGAAGATGGCTGGCAAGAGGACAAAGCTAAAATGGTTTCAGCTTTAGCATGAAAACGTTGGGATAATAAAACAAAATTTGGATAGATACACATTTGGAGGGCTTTTACTCACGGTTGCATGGATTGCATGGACTGAATGTATATCACATAAGTTACAACTGTTATTCCATATTTAAAGTATATAAAAAAAGAGATATTGAGGTGTTAGGCTGAACAAAAGAACGTGAGTGTGCGAGTGTTATAGAAAATGTGGAAGAATAAAAACATAGAGAGCTAGAATCGAAGGGGATGTAAAAATGCAACTCCTATACATTTTGTCTAATTTTTAACCTAGCTGCCTTATGAGTCTAAAGAAGGCCTACAAATAATAGAAAAGAGGGTGGAAGTGTCGGCTAGAGTGTGGCGGTTGAAGGGAGAATAAAACAAGGAACAACTGAAAGAAGGAGGAGAGAATCGAAGCTCCCATCTTTATTGGAGGCTGAATATATGTAAGTGGAGCTGGTGTGTGAGAGTGAAGAAACGTGAGTGGAGGCTGCTTCTTTTGATGTTTAAAGTAGCTAGGAGGGCTGAAGAAAGAACAAAAGAACTAAAGACTAGAGTGAAAAAGAGGATCAATTGAGAGCTGCGAGAGAAGAATATAAAATTCGCATGAAACAAGTGAGTAATCGAGAGTTACAAGAGAAGAAAAGAAGTTACGTGAACAGTAGCTTGGGACAAACATCTTTATTAGATATCTTTACTGTAAGAGAAGAAAGGAAGTTATCTAACCTAATTTATGTTGTTCCTAATGATTAACGATGTGAGGGACAAACAGTAGCTTGGGACAAACATCAAATTAATCGTTAGGAATAACATAAATTAAGTTAGATAACCTGAACATGTAAGGTTACTGCCTATATTGATCAGTTTCCAATTTGTAATGTGCCTGCCAAATTGAATCTAGAGATTGTATCCTAGGTTATTCGGTAGTTAGGTTTAACTAACAATCGTATCTTGATTAAACAAGACCTAAGGGAAATTGGGATTAGTAGAGCGTTCTATTAGTCTCAAATCAATAGTTCGAAGAGAGTAGTAAAGATGTTAGGATGATGGAATATGCTTGATCATGTTTAGGCTGAGATTGAACCTAGAACCGAACCTTACTTATATTAAACAATTTTCTCATTTTCGATTCCTTGTTTTAATTTGTTTTGATAGTTTACTTTTACTTTAATTTCTAAATTGCTTAAGAATCCAAAACCACCCTTTATATTCCCCTTTCATCAATTAATTTCGTTACGAAAATTAACCAAACATTCCCTGTGGATTTGATCCCGACTCACCATAACTATAAATTTTAGTGTGTTTAGTCAAGTAAATTTTGCAGTGTACTCAACACGCGTTATCAATATAAGTAATGTTCTTAATAGATTTCTAGTAAAGGGTCAGTTTAGTGCACTTATTCTCTAACAAGCACTCACACATTTGTTTAAGTATCTCCATACTTTAGTTTATGAAATTGACTACTTCCTTCATAAGAAAAAACATAACGTGTCTTAGTCATTTTACATTCTATTAATATCCAGTCTTAATAGAATGATGACTCGGAACAATTTATGGATAATGCATAAATGCAATAGGATATCTCATAATTATAATCTCATCATAATTTCATGTGCAATGTATAATTATCCTATAGACTTTATCTATACATCTAAACATGTCCAAGATAAAGAATGTCTTTAAATTATTTTATCACTAAACTATAACCAATCTTGGGCATAATTCAATAATATTTGATATGTACTAATCTATTGCTTCTAACCACACACTCCATTATCACCAAATCTAATAATATTATTTTATTTTTTAAGGAACAGAACTAGTCCTTATTAGAGGTCATATAATAAGATATGTCAATATTCACTAGCTAATCGAAGTTATTCAGAGCTGAAACATCACAGTCTCTTCATAAGAAATCTTCTAGACTATAATAATACATGATTTTTTATTTATTGCCTTTTTATTGTTTCCGTTCTTTTGTTGTGAACAATCTTTTTTAAATTGTTCTTTAACTTTACAGTTAAAACAAAAAATGAATTTAACCTTCGATTTAGATTGTGACTTTTAGCCTTCAATTTGGATCATGACTTACTTCAGTTTTTAATACTCTTTTCGTTATTCCTTCCTCTATTAACAATCAAACTCATGTTTGATCTAACTTCATACATGTCTAATGACCTTTTTATTCAATTCCCTATATTACAGGGCATCCTTCGCAATAATGGAAAAAAAATCTCTTCACCATACAATATGATATCAAAAAAAATCCTCATATGAATTACGCAAGTAAGAGAAAAAGATATGACTTTATCCTCATTCTCAATTTTAACCACAACGCTTTATAGATCTAAGATGGCCTAATTAAAATTATTAATGTTATCTTTTGATTGTGTACTTTTTGACTTTCTCGAGGTATATAAACATAGTAATATAAACAATTTGTAAGTTATCTCTTTTGATACTTACTTTCAAGTGAAGTCTATAATGAAACGGTAGTTGTTTCATTAATCACCACTCTTTGGACCTCATCACCCAAACTAAACAATAATGTGCTATGAGTCCTTGATAAAATCTCTTCCTTCTCCAACGCCCCTAAATTCTCTAGCAATTTTTCTTCTCCTTTTAACATTGTTGCGCATCTTTCTTGAATCAAAATTGCTCTCATATTCACCTTCCACATAATGAAATCATTCAATCCATTAAACTTCTTAATATCGAACTTTTGTAGAGACATCATAATTCTTACAATATCAATTCAAGATGACGACCACGACTCTAATACCAATTCATACAATATCAATTACTGTCATACTAATTGTCTCGCAAATGAAAGCAATATAAAAACAAGGAAATAAAAAATAAAATTTACGTGGTTCAGTAAATCTATATGACTTACATTCATAGATAAGAAAATAGATTTCTTTTATAACTGTGAGAAAGGTAATACAAAGAGAAGCATAACAATATACATCTCTTAAATATTCTCTCTTATATCTTCTAACGTCTCAACTTACAAAATCCTTATTGAACTACTTATAAACTGGCGTTGCCTTTAAGATGTCTAATTTTAGATAAAATTTTATTTCTATAGAAGTCTAAGATTACTAATGTTTTATTTCAACAGGAGTTTAAGGTGACATAAACTCTATTTCTATAAATGTATAGTGACAATAAAACTCTATTTTGACAAATATATAGTGAGAATAAAACTCTATTTCACTAAAAGGCTAAAGTGACTGAAATCAATTTTACCAAAATTAAAAGCATATCTCACAGCAAGAAATGGAAAGAAAATTACGCAAGACAAATCTCAATAAAGTGATTAGTCCAATGAGTTTTATTTGTCACTTCGTGAGGTTGGTGCTCCTCTTTAGTTCCTATTAAATTCAATGCATAACCAATAACTAAGCAGATAAGGAAAATTGAAAATTGAGACAGAGAGTTAAGGGTACAATGTTTCAAGAACAAGGGTTGCTGATATTCACAAACTCTTTGTTTATGTTTATATGCGGTGCACAAATCATTGGTATATTGAATTTCAGCGCATTTGTTTGACAATTCCTTTATCATTTTTGTCCCTAAAATAATCCATCAAACTAATTTACTTGTAACTCTTTCTTGAGCCGGTCATATTCCTTTCCAGCTACTCATCATATTAAATCACAAACTATGGCAAAATCAATAAAAATCAGTAGAGGTGACCACCATCACAAGAAAGGAATATTAAACTGCAACGGTATAATACACAACACGGAGAAATATCTGGTTATACTTTCCTTCCTTTGATCAGTTGCTTGCTTGGTAACGAAAAATAAATGATTATTCCTTCCTTGTTTGTCGTAATCTACTTTTTCATAAATTTCCTAATTTTAGCTAAGCTGGGTTAGGTATAAGAGGGAAATATATATACCAACAAAAACATATTGTCATTCGCCTCAAAATAAAAGCTTAACAAAGGTTCTTGTTGAAGATATATCGTCTCTTGTCCAACAAAGGAAGCTGATCATTCGTAGAGAATTCAAAGCCTTGCTGCTTGTTCATTGATCATTGATCATTGAGCCAATTTAGCAGGTGTAAAAAGTCAACACGTATCACAATTTTCAATAGATGGCTAAGCTTCCTTGCGTCCGTCCCTTATCTGTCATTTTGCTTCTCTTTGTCTCAGGTAAGTTTAATTATTGTTTGTATACGTGTGAACGTACTATAATTAGTTGTTAATGTAATTTTCATGTTTGAACCATTTAATTCTTTGACAAGCTCTAATTTTGATTACAACACGCACATTTATATTTATAGTTAGTGGAAGGTTTCATCCTGCCTAAACTCAACTTGAATGCCCCACAGTATTTGAACTGGTAAGACGCTGAAGCAAATTTTTTTTTTTTGATGGTGTTCTTGATAAAACTTTTTGAATTTGAAATATGGATCAAATTTAATTAGAACATAAAATGCCCGTCTTCTCCAGGGTTTGCATTTTTTTAGAAATATATTTGATTGATGTATACGTCTTAAATGATATTTCTTTCGACATGTATACTTATTTTGATTACAGTGGCATTGACGGTCCACCTTGGCCAAGCACAGGAAATGTGTCCTCAGGTAATTCCCGGCAATGGGGATTGCGATGTTACGACATGTCAGGCACAATGCTCTAGTTTGATCCAATTAGGTACAGGAGGGGCACTCAAGCATTTACTAACCGCTTCATTTGCATTTGCAACTGGGAATGTTCTTCCTAAGTTCACTTCACTCAATGGATCATCATTTAATTATCAATAAAATTTGTCAATTTTTCGTTTGGTTTTCCTAACTTTTTATGTTCAATGAAAAAAAAAAAAAGAAAAGGAACAGTGCGCCTAAGTGAAATTTATGTCTTTCATCTTCTTTTAATTGTTCTTCTTCCCCCTGTCGACTTCCATCTAATCGCAGGTTTTATCCCTGCTATTCCTCGCTCATTTTCTCTTACAACTCATGGATCAGAGACCCTAATTGAAATAATTATTATGAATCTCCAATCAATCCTTTAGTTGGTGATCATAAATAAGTCTCTCAATTAATGATTCAATCACGAACTGTTGATATAAAATTTCAAGATTACCTTAATACCTTCTATTAGAGGTTAGCACTGAACTGGTCATCATCCACTCACGACGTATGGCTGAGGGACAATTACTAATAAAGTCTGTTTCTTTTCCTGTAGCTTTATTGTTCAGGTTAAATTTGTGATCAATTACATCAAAGCTTTTGAGGTATGATTTTTTAGATGATTTCAAAATGTTAATAGTCTCATGCGGTCTGATAAATTTATCAAGTAAATTATTTTCTGAAAATTTCATAATTAAATTAAAATTAATTACAATATTGTATTTATAATTTTATAAAATAGCGCAATAAGAAATTATGAAATTTGTTTTTGAATAATCATATGCAGAACGAGTCTTTTTAATGACAATATTTGAAAGAAATAGTTAACCCAGTACTCAAAAATAGATATGTTTTCAGGCTTGGGAATGAGAGAATCGAACGTAGAAACCCAAATCGGAGCTTGTTGGGCTTCGGAACAATATAATATGCGTCATGAGTAATTGGATTGGACAGAGGCCTTATTTGACCATAATATGAATGTCGAAAGAACTAAACGATCCAATAAATATAGTGCCGATAGTTTTACAGTAATCAATTGAAAATTTTAATGGTATAAAAATAAGTAATTTACTGTGTTTAAATAAAAACACTTAACATCATCAAAATTTAATTAAAATTAGTAAAAAAACATATTTCCTCTTACTAAATGACCTTTACGTTTTAAATTTTAACTCTTATTTTAAAGGTCAATAGATTTGTTCTTATAATATCATGAATATTAGATAATGTTCGATAAGATTGACGGCCATATTGAAATTTTTAAGTAAATATCAGGGGCTTATTTTGTTAATTTCTTAAATTTTTAACATTTTTTATCTGCAAAAATATTAGAGTTTTTCACTTGTATAACACTAAAGTATATAATAAAATATTTTCTATTGTTAATATTGAATTTTAAAATAAACATGACTAAGTGGTCTATCTGTTTTGACATCCGAAATGGTGGGTTGAATATTAAAGTCAATTTAACTAATTTAAACACTCAGCTGGAAAGCCAAAAAAAAAAAGGATAAGATGCGATATTCGTCTCATTTAGTGTGCTTAGATTTTACGCATCTCAAGTCATATATTATTATTTTCTGGAAAGTATAGGGCAGTTATTATTGTGGGATAAATATCAAGTATATTTCGTCTAATATGGATTGTGCCTAACTTTAATGTGATGTTTATATTTTTATGAACTCCTATTTGGTAAAATTAAAAGTCTTTATTGCTTCTTATTTCTATGTTCTGTAACTTGTAAAATAATTATTTGTTTGTAGAAAGGTTTAACCCTTAACTTCTCTGCGGTCGATTATAAGAATGGGTTTTACCGTCTTTTTTCTTGATACAATTATAATCTATAAAGTTGATGTAGAGACAAAGTAATGCAACCAATGGAAAAACTAATTAGGATTAACTCAATTTCCTTTTTTTGCGTTAGAGAAGAGAAAGGGATAAATATTCCGATACAAATATTGTAAGATAATGAGAACGATCTCGTTTTTCTGGCAAATTTGCAAGAAATGATGACCACAAGCACTCAAAAGATAGCCTCACCATTAGAGGACGAAATTTTCCTTCTGAGTAAATCTTGAAGTGAATACGACTGAAGATTAAAAAAGAAAAAAGATGAGGAGATTGATCCATCTGAGGAGGTCCGATTGTTGGTGGTGATATGCTACAACTTTTGAAAATTGTTTCTTAAGTAGTGTTAGAAAATCGATGCGGGATCCGAACTCATTCACGACAAAATACTTTTGAAAATATTTCATAAAATTTTTGGACGCTAAGATCACTAAAATTTTAAAGTTAATCTATAAATTATAATAATTTATTTATGCACTCATTTGACATTTTCGGGTATAAATGATTTTTTAATGTGATTATAATGTGAATTATGGATTATGTGTCTTGAAAATTTAGCAGGAGTGTATAATTAGTGATTTATAATTTTTGAAAAATTTTGAGAATTTTCTAAAATTTTGGGTATTTATGGATTAGGAAATATGCCCAGTGACTGAACAATCGATAAATGGTAGTAGAAATAAGTGATTAGTGACAAAAGAAATAATTAATATATGATATTGAGATTTAATGACACATGTATTTAAAATTAGGAGTCAATTAGATTAGAATTGGGAGACAAATAGACTAGTTTTTTAAAAAGATCAAAAGAGGACTATAAGAAAGTGACATATGGCAAGTGACAGTGTCAATCGCCACACCACTTGTTTTAAACTACGATTTTATTTGGTCTTTCACTTACTATTTGCTCCTCTTTCCGTTAATTTCTCTCATATTCATCTTCTTCATTTTCTTCATCTTCCTCTCCTTCTCACTACACTCTCTTTTTACAACCCTCACGATCTTTGATTTTCCCCGAACTCTTTTCCTTCGTTTCTTCAAGCTTCTTGTTGTCTTCTTCCTTTTTGCTACCAAAAACCTGGCTCATTCCTCTTTAAGTGTTGATGATCATATGAAGATGGAAAGCTAAGGTTGAGTGTGGTTTGAAGATCTTGAAGCTTAAACAAGTAAGTAGCATGTTATTCTTCTTGAATTGTTGAGTGAAACAT
>JANIIA010000004.1:47780894-47797663 GCA_027478495.1 Erythroxylum alaternifolium
ACAACAAGGAGAAGATAGATTGCTAAAGGAAAAGATTTAAAAGCAAAGGATTTGGATACAAGAAGAAGGAGAGGATAACACAGCGAGGATTTAAAGCTGTAGCAAAGGAGTCGATAACACTCTTCATCTTGTTTATGTTTTTTATTGTCCTTATACCATATCATGTATGGATTGGTATGATGATTTGGATTTATTGCTTCCGCTGGAAAAATGATTTCTTAAAAGTTTTGAAATCTATTGTTTCTCCAAATATAGCATACTTTCTTTTTCCGATCCAACAAATAGTAACGAACAGTACCTGAAAATAGTAAAAAATTCATTTTTTTAATAATGAGCTATTGGTCCTATTTATATTGGTCATAAGAGAGGAATTCTAGTCCTTGTAGAATACTAACTAAAGAGGAGGAATCCATGAAGGATTTGGACTTCTTAGAGAATAAAGAGAAGAGGAATCCATAAAGGATTTGGGGGAATCCATAAAGGATTTGGACTTCTTGGAGTAGATAAGATCAAATTTGTATGGAAGATTCTAGATGCATCTTCCATGTGACAGAGAAGCTTGTGTGGATGCCTAGGTGGATGTCAAGTAAGATGGAGGGTCCACACGTGCACATCTAGTCTAATAAATCACACATAAATCACAATCCAAACGTTTTAAAAACTTGATGTCGCGTTAGAAATTTCGTTGACGAAAGTATTTGTGTTGACAAATATCCATATGCACTATCGAAAAAGAATCCTTGTGGAACTGGGATTCCTAGTCAAGGTAGGATTCATAATCCAAGTCAGACTAGGATTACTCGTCCATCGATGATTGTCCTTGTCGAAATCTCGTTTTGCCACAATTTTCTAAAATAGGAAGTCCTAGATGAAGTGGGATTCCTAGTGTAAATCAGAAACCAAATCCTAGTCGGATTAGGATTCTTGCAACCTTGTCCATTCTTACTCTTTTCGACCTCCTCGTTCCAAATCTAAACCCCATTTATGCTAAATAGGCTTCTTTTAGCTCATATTCTTCATTTCAAGTCCAAACGTACATGAAAAGCATAAAACAAGATAAGTTAGACATTTTAGACACTAAATGAGAATAAAAACTAAGTGTTAAAGTACTAAATAGATAGGAAAATATGAGTGCATCAGAGACCCATTAGGTTCTCAATTATTTTGGCAATGATTATAAAATCTAATTCTAATTTATAATTAGAATTAGAAAAATTAAAACTCCTTTTAATTTTTCTTTAATTCTCCAATTAAACAATTTATAATCATAGATCAAGATTTACGTCTAAGTAACACATTATAACCACCCAAATATTTAGGAATGTCAAAGTGGTTTTGACTAATCTTTCTATGCATGATTTTTCTGTATAATTCAATCCTTTTATCACACAATGCTCCGATTAGACATAGAGCATAAAATTAATGTCTACTCTATTTTGAGTTTAATCATATTAGTTCTCTGTCATTAGCTATTGATTCAATTAATGATATTTGTAAACTATTTATAAACCATAATTTCATCTTGACCAAGAATTTCCTGAATCAATACTGATCAAGAACAATGAACCATTCTCCCTAATTACTTTAGGGTGATGAATCCTGTCTTGATCACACAACTACCTTCATATAGTTCATGCTATATCCAATGACTACCGATTAAATTACCCATGATTAAATAGATCATAAGTAGTATCAAAACATGTTAATCCTCATACAAGATAACTCTGATGACCTCAAGTTAAAGGATCACTTATACAATCATCACAATGAGAATTTCACAGACATACAAGTAATGTTCTAAATAGATTTCTCATATCGGGTCTGTTCAGTGAACTTGTTCTCTAGCAGGAACGCACCCACACGTTTATTTAAGTATCTCTATACTTTAGCCTATGAGATTGACTACTTCCTTCATAAGGAAAAACACAATGTATGCTAGTCTTTTTACGTTCTATTAATATCCAATCTTAATAGAACATTTAAAATAATATATAAATGCAATTTGAATCTCATAATTATAATCTCATTATAATTTCATTTGAAATGCACAATTGTTTCACGAACTTTATAATATATATCTAAACATGTACAAGATAAATAATGCCTTCAAATAATTTGTCACTAAATTACAACTAAAGCGATTGGCTATAGGACATAAACCAACATGCAACATGTCGTGTAGAAAGAGTTGTGGTGGCATTGGCTATCATGCCTTTTTCAACTTCCCAATCTCATTCCACTGTGTTTGTGAATTCCCCTGCTCACAAATTTAATGTTGCTTTTTTCTTCTTATATTTGCTTATTGTGTTGCTTTTTCTGTTTCCCAAATGAAATAACACCATTGTTTTTCTTTTTTCTTCAAAATCGTCATTTTTGTGATAACAAAAGTAATCTAGAGCATTGTTAAAAGCATATTTTTGCTAAGTTCAAATTCTCTGTCTAATTTTACCTTGTCTAATTCTATCCAATGACCAAAACGATGTCGTTTTGGGCATTAGACAGGCTAGAAACCATGAAATTAAGTAGAGGATCCCACTCACTTTTGCTTCAAGTTTGACAGAAAAAGAACTTTCCAACCATGGAGTAAAGAACAGTAAACTCGTATAAAATGTTAGAGATGCTAAAATCAATATCACTCAAGTGATTGCGATTGTAATCCAAGTATGACAACTCTATGCACAGAACTGTGTTTATTGCGTTACTGAAGAGTCTAGATGTGGATGAAATGGTTTATTAACTAACTGATACAAGGTAAAGTATGGTTTATTAACTAACTGATACAAAAGCCAATTAGATCGGTCTACGTCCATTTATATTGGAGGTAGCTTACAATAGTATCTGCAAAAGCATACGGTGTCTCTGCACTCTCCTTCACCATAGGGTTCCTTGGAACATTCTTTTCTGCAGTTCTGAATATCGCAATTGTGAATGGTCAGCCGTTTATGACATGTATGCTCAGGTATCCTAGCGCCTTGAAGACCCAAAACTTGACCTGTCTCTCAGAAAATGCTAAGCAATTTAAACATGCGATGGCAGTTTACGTGTATGCGTGCGTGTGTTCCTGGTTGCTGCAGGCATTTCCTTTTAAGTAAAACTCGTTTATCTGGGGACAAAGCTGATAAAATTCTCTATCACAAAGAGAACAGATTCCTAAAGTTGGCTTACCGAACTTGCTTACTTGTCTAGAGTTTTTAACATCAAATTACTTCAGGTTTGCAGGTCTATGAACACAAAACAGTCCACGTTATAGAATAGTGCGATGAGACAAATGAAAGTACTTAATTTTGTTTCAACCATCCCAGACACATGTAACATCGTTTTTTATTCTTATTAAGTGGGTTCGTTCTTCCACAAATTAAGACCATGGGTTTTCTATATTGTTTTTTAGCTCAAACTCTGTTGACTGAGTAGTGATAGATTTAAAAGTGTTTGGCAGCCATCAAATTTGAATAAATGTGTTATGCAAGTCATAAGCTAAAAGGTTCTAAACAGAAGAACCTGAGATAGTCAGGAGGAGAAAACAGAAGTATGCACTGAATATCTTCATGCTTGCAATTTCTCCAACTTGATTGTCTAGCCACAGGAGTCCAAGTTCTGTTTCCTCTTGGTTAAGACTAGGAGAGAAAGCCCCAAGTTTAGTGCCTTGCCTATATGGTAATTAAGATATATAGTAGTTAACATTCGTATATCAAGTTTTGTCAAAGATCCCCACGTCATTTGTCATAAGCCTCTTCTTTTTGAAGAGAATATGTCCGTTTCTTTTTTCAGGCTTCGGAGTATGCCTTCTCGCTCACGCCATCCCTATTGCAGAGACAAAAGGGAGGCACGAAGAAAAGAACAGAGAAACATACCGTTGCAGAGACGTGTCAGTCAACTAGGACTCCACTGTTGGAATTATTTTTGTCCCCTTCTTTTTTGTTTTTGGTAATTATTTTTACGCTTTTTACAATCGAAGTCATCGTAAGTATCAAGCTACACGAGGAAGCATCGGCCTCGCATTGCCCTTGTGGAGTATGTACTTCTAATTGATCCCCAAAACACAGAACCACTTGATTTGCTAATCAGACTACTTTCTTATTTACACCAAGCTGTACGTGGTAAAGCTAACTCGTATTTAACAGACTGCAACGTCTCATTCACATATTCCAACGTCTCATTCTACTTTGGCTCAAAGAAATACGGGCGATGACGTGCCAAGCTAATAACTTTCTTTATACGTAGGGGAAGGGGTGAGCATTCGCAAATTCAGTTTGTGTTGATTTTTAATTTCTAACAATCTCGATTAGTCTCTGGCAAAGCCAAATAATATCACTCAAAGTTTGTAATCCACAAAATTCGAAAGAATTTGATTTAGAAAGTAAACTTGACCACTCTACTGTCGGATAGAATGAAAATTAACCTAAAGAAATGATTTATGATCTTTAAATTAGTGAGCGAACGCAAATGGTGCCATGGTCCCACTTGTAAAGAAACAGAAAGATGATGCATGGCCAACCGTCCACTATTACCAAAATTTGCTAGTACTAGCCTACCGTGCATTCAGACGCTGGTTCAACCTTAAAGCACGATGATCACAGACTTTGTAAAATCTACAAAAATGAGTTAACTGACTACTAGTCCACATTATTCATTTACGACCTAAGAGTAGGATATCCATTATATCTAACATACAAAATTTGATGTACCAAAACATTCAGGTGAAACATAATCCCAAAATTACCTTTGCAAAACGGAAAGTACCCACAAAAGTTTTGGACACAGATAAAACAGCAAAAAGTGAAACCTTGAACATAACTTAGTAGCCACCCTTGAGATCGTTGACAACATCGTAAGGAATGGGTGTAACAGTTTCCAATGTTGCACCTTCTACCATGAAGCCAGGCTTAGGGCCCTCTGGCTGCCTCTTTGTGCTAATAATAACGCCTTTGGCCTTGGCTTCAGCCTTCAATTCATCATTTTTCTTCTTCCTCAACTGGAACTCCTCGGTGCATCTTGAAGGCTGCAGATGCTCAACTCGTACATGGATCCTCTTCTTAATAATCCTGTTACCAACCTTTGATCCAATACATGTATCATATACAATCTCCCATTTCTAATAGACAATCCATATGAAGTAATAATAAAAGGAGAAAGTGGAAAGCACAATCAAAATTTAAAGATGTAAGAAAACATAAGATGTCCAGCATCTAATTGCATTCTGCATTAAAATTCCCGTCAAAATTAAAATCGAATATCCATACCTATGAAAACACAGTGTTAAACAAACATCAATCCCTAAACCTCAATCCATACAATAGAAACAAGCAAAAAAAGAATTATCAGAAACAATAAACAGAGTGAAAATTTTACAACATTTAACATCCAACTGTATCTCCAGAAACTACGTACCAATCTACAATTTAAAACCAAATGTCCCAAACACCAATGAAAAAATACGATGATGAGATATCATCAGATGCAAAGACTTTCTTACCTTTCCTCATATGCTATTAAAAAGACCCAAAAATAAAGCAGCACAAGACTAAAACAGAAAACGTGAAGCAAAAAACAAGCAAAAATACAAAATAAGCAAAACCCGTTACAAAAGACCAAAAATTCCATTGAAAGAAAGAGCATTTGAAACAATTAAAACAAGAAATGTACCTGCTTGTTAATCTCGACGCCAATAGCGCGCTTGGTGACGTTCCAAACGCGACCAGTACGACCATGGTAGAACTTGTGGGGCATACCCTTGTGAACGGCGCCGTTAACCTTTATGTCGACGTAGTCGTCAATCTTGTAGGTCCTAAGATATGTAGTCAATGGGATGTAACCCTTCTTCCGAAATGGTCTCGCGAACAGATCTCTTGTTCTTGAGCGAAGCCCGTGACCAGCAGGCATTTTCACTTAACTCTCTCTCACCCTTTCTGATTTTTGTGTCTGCGAACCCTAACTAAAAGATACTGCTACATATACCTGATCAGTTAGGGTTTTGTTTTCGGACGGATATGGGTTTTGATGTTCTATGGGCTTTCTTTTAAACTCTTTTTGTTTGCTATGTTCCAGCCCAAGTTCTTTCTTTCTACATTATTATTCTGTGTAGAACCTAACCAGATTTTCTTCTCAAGACTATTTAAATTCACGTATTTTTGCGCATAAGAAAGACTCTTGTTTGTAGGTTTCTAAATATATGTGAATGTGATAAATTATATTATCATATTTTTATTACAATTATTTCAAGTGTTTTAGTTCTAAAATTTAGATTATGTATCTTGTTATTTATTTATGATAATTTTGATTGCCACTATCAGCTATATGATTCTAATGTCCAATATTGTTTTAAACTAAATAAATTTGGGCACTCTTTCTCGTATTTGTTTTTTTGATTCAGATTTTTCTTGGAAAATTTTCTTTCTATTGTATGTTAATGAAAATTTTATTTTATTTTTATTTATAACTTTCTTTATTTCAAGTTTATGTAAGAAGATTGAAAGTAAAATCCGTTAGTTTGTACCTTACAGCCAACCAACTGGTTGATTATATTTTAGTGGTATAACTATTTAAAGACATTTTTTATTTTATAAATATTCAGATGTATATGATAAACTCCATGAGATAACTATACATTGTAAATAAAATTATAATGAGGTCAAATTATGATATTCATCTTGTATTTATGTATTATTTATACATCCTTTCTAGTCATTGTTCTATTAAAATGAACATTAATAAAGTATAAAAAGACTAGAACATGTTATATTTTTTCTTTATAAATTAAAAACTAAATCTCATAGGCTAAAATATGGATATGCTAAAACAAACATGTAGGTGCTTGCTAGAGAATAAATTCACAAACTGATTTCATATGAAAATTCTATTTAGAGCATTAATTATATGTTTATGGACTTCTTACTGTAATAATTGTATAAGTAATTCTTTGACTTGAATCACCAAAGTATCCCATATAAAGATTACTATATTTGATACTACGTATGACCTATTCTAATCAAGGGTAGCTTAAACAATAATCACTAGATACAAAATGAATACGTGAAGGTAGTTAAAAGATCAATGTAGGATTCATCACTCCAAAGTGATTAGGAAAATGTTCAATATCATCGATTAGTATTGATTCAAGAAATTTTTAGCCAAGATAGAATAATACTTTGAAAATAGTTTTTAGATATCACTAATTAAATCAATTACTAATTGTTAAGAAATAAATAATACTATTAGATCTCCCCACAGCCCTCGTATTAATGGGATTCCTAATGGGTATTGTTGTTGTTGTTGTTGTTGTTATAAGAATTAATATGATTGAAATCAAATAAAGCAGACATTAATTCCATGCTCTATGTCTATTCAGAATATTGTATGATGAAATGATTGAATTATATAAAAAAAAGGCATGCATGAAAAGGTTAATCAAAATCTCTTTAATATTTGAAAATATTTTAGTAGTCATGATATATTACTAGAAGATAATCTTGATCTACGGATATAAATTATTTAATTAGAGAATTAAAGATAAATTAAAAGAGTTTAATTTATCTAATCCTAAATGATTTAAGGTTGTAATTGATATTTATTGCTAACATATTTGGAAACATAATGTTTAATACACAAAGAATTGGTTGAAGAAAGAAAATTTGTTTTAATCAAACTTGATTGTAAAGTTTGAGAAACTTTAGGATTAAATATGAGATATTTAATAAATAAAGATCAATTTGAGATATTAAATCTTATTTGAGTACAATTGACATTTAATTAGATTAAAGTTTATTAAAATTTAAGTATTATTTCAATTAAATTACTAAAATATCTAAAAACATGATATAGATAAGCTTAAACTCTAAGAGAGCTAGTATTTCTTATCCAACCCTCTTTAAAGCAGTTTTAGAGTTCTCTTACATATTCTATAGATACTGTTAGAGCCAGGATGATATTTGTGTGGCTTCAGTGGACATTATGAGCTAATTTCATAAACAATTTAAGGGAATGACAAAAAGGAATCGAACTTTGGAATAAAGAACAAATTATAGTTCAAAATTTATTAAATTTTATATATTAAATGTTATAAAATTTTAAGTAATCTTGACTTTCAAAAAATTAAATTAAAAAGTTTTGTTCTTATTCTGCTATATGCAAGATTAAATCCTACTCCAATTTTCCAACAAAATTATAGTTCATTTAATATATGGAGAAAAAGAAATAAGAAATTAGAGATATAAGAAAAATGTGAATGCTTATAAAATATGTAAAAAGTAAAAAATAGAATACATTTAGAAATAAAATTAACAAATTCAAATAAAACTTAAAGATCATATTTTTTAATTTGTGAACAAAGTTTGAGAATTAAAAAATAACAGGTTGAAGTTTTTATATGTATAAAAGAATTATTTGGATATATTATCAAAACTTTCCTACTTTGTTACAAATGAATAATCCTCCGAAAGGGCCTTTTTTTGTTGGGTTCGTTACCTTTGAATGGGTTTTCTTACTCTATATAAATGATGTTCTTTTCTTTCTACTAATAATATAGCTAGATTTGTTAAGAAGGCTATAAAATATTGAGATATAGCTTTAAATGTTGTTCATTAGAAGCCAATCGATGATCTACAGAACTTTGTTTGCAATATTGATCATAGTTAGGACTGGCCAATCGATGATCTACAGAACTTTGTTAGCAATATTGGTCAAAGTTAGGACTGGGCTGATCCAAAAATTTTAATTAGTATGAAAACTTTTTATTTTAAAATATAATAAAATATAACAAATTTATATTATCTTAATAATTAACAAATTAAAATATGAAGTGAGAGACTAAAAATTAAATTTAGTAATTTAATATTATTCAAGATTTACTCACTTGCCCACTTCAATTGCGTATTAGAGTCATACAGTATTGTGTGGAACTCTATGTGCAATATGAAAACACGAAGACTAGTGCAAGTACGAGTTGCTCTCTAACTTCTGGAAGAAATCTATAAGTCTTTCAAATCTACGGATTAAAAGACCATTAGCCACTTCTCGGTCTCTGCCAAAGAAGCCAACTCATTTGAGGTAAAGTTCCACTCTTTATTTTGTTGCTTGCTGCTTTTGCTCGTTGTTTTTTTGATATCGTTGAATCTAGGAAAGGTAAAAGGTTTGTTCTCTTTTAGTTAATTCATACCAGGGTCTATAAAAGCGAATGATTAATTCTTGGGTTTGATCATTGAATTTACTTTTGTTTGCTTGTTCCTCTGTTTTCTCTGGGTTTTTTTCTTAGTAATTGCTAAGCAAGCTATTTGGTCTTTGGCAGACTCCATATTCTCAAACAATGCTTCTTGATTTCTTAACAACTATTGTTTGAAATCGATTCACATTTTGATCAACACTCCACACTTCGTACTCCCTCTGTGAATCGTTTGGATCAACTAAAGCTAAGGCGAATCTAACTTGTCAAGTGAAAAATGAGCAACCCTCTGATTAACACCTCTATGGAGGATGAGGTGCTTCACTGAACAAGGAAAAAATATAAATGAAATCGGATCGATGCTGATCAGGAGCTTGGGATGAATACAACGGCACAAACAATGGCAGATGGAAGTGGCCATTTTGATTTAAAGGCCCAGTGAGTTTCTTACAAGGAGCGTTTAACGGGTCAATCTTATGGTACCTGGGACGATTGGACAACTAGCCAAGAAGCTGATGATATTATCATTAATGAAGCGGTGTCTAATTCAAAGGATGGAGTAGATGATGGATCAAAGGTGGTTTTTACAAAGGTTGAAAAATAAGAGCTACGAAGACCATGGCGGAATGCTCTCAGTGTAAAGCTCCTGGGAAAGGTAATGGGTTACAAGATTCTCACTTCGTGAGTTATTCACATGTGGCATATTGATGGAAACTACAAGGTCATTGATCTAGGGCAGGATTATTTTCTTCTCAAGTTTGAGAAGAAAAGTGATTATAAACATGTTTTAAATGGTGGTCCTTAGGTGTTCAATGGGCATTATCTAACGGTGAGGCAATGGACACCTCATTTCAAGCCAATTTTAGATCAGATAAGGACCATTATAGTTACCTTTGGAATACTACTCGAATCTGACTTTGAAAAGAATTGCGTGAATGGTAGGGAAGGTGGTTCGTATCAATTCCACTATTCAAAGTGCAGTGTGTGGAAGCTTTGCTCGTGTATGCATTAAGTTTTGAGGTTTTCCATTATTTATGACAAAATTCTCCAGTGAGTTGAATATGAAGATCTTTAATTGATTTGTTTCAAGTGTGGTAAATTTGTCCATAAGTGAGACACATGTCCTAATGATAATTAGATGCCAAAAAGAAACGATAGAGGAGCTGATCAACCTAATCATCGTAATAAAGCTGACGAAATGACTAACGTTGATCTTTTGATGAATCCGACAAATTCACACCCTAATGTGAGTTCCTTCGAACTTTGGATGTTGGTCCAACACTGTTCTCGGTGATCGTAGATAGTTGGGGCTAACAAAGGAGAGAATTCTGTGGGGATTGATACTCGACATAACCAGGGAAATAGATTTTCAAAGTTAGGAAATAAGTCTGACACCATGAGTCAAGCTAAAGACAAACAACGTCAATCTCAGAATGCTACCAGTAGTCAATGAAAGTTCCTTTTGTAGAAGCCCAGGTTTGGTGTCCTAAATTTTTTCATAGTATTCAAATTTCCTCTCTCAGATCTAGTACCGGTAATGGCTTTAAAAGGCAAGAGGAAAAGTTAGAAGCCTTAACTAAAGGGAAACTGGATATCTTTCTGTCTACACGGTTTATGGAACCACTGCCTGGCTTTCATTTTCAAGTGAGCTTTTCTGCTGATGTGATTTTTGAGCCTCAACATTTAGATTATCTAATTAGACCTTCCAAGAATGGGTCTACCTCTTCCACTTTAGCACAAACAATTATTGGCCTATCACAATGACCTAGTTTTGATATTTTACAACGGAGCCCTATGGAGGTGTCAAATCTAGTTCCAACTCATTATCGAATTGAAGAGAATAATAGCCTCAATATTCTTCCATCGGTTCATCCTCGTTCCTCTATTGTAGGAACCCTTGGTGGTTCTAATGATAACACTTTTATTGATTAGGAAGAACATAACGATCATTCCAGAGATGAGATGTCGTCCATTGCTACTGGAGAGAAAGAAGATGACATTAATGATAAAGGGGATGAGGATGAGACAATGTAGGATTAAACTACCTAGTCTTTCTATTTCTCTATTGTTTATGACAATTCTTTTCTAGAACGCTAATGGAGCTACGAGCTCCGTTTATAAAAGGAATATCAAGGAGTTTGTTAGAAGCCATAAAGTAGAAATTCTTATTATCACAGAACTTCAGATCAGCGAAGGGACAACAGATAATGTCATTCCTAGTTTGAGGTTTGACGAGAATGTTAAAGTGGATGCAATGGGTTTCTCTAGTGATATTTGGGTGCTTTGGAAAAATTCTATAAGCAACATTTAGGTGTTTGAAATGGGTGGTTAGTTCTCGACTATTCTTATTACGTCATTTGAAAAAGTTACATGGGGACTTATGGAGGTGTATGTGAGTCCTATGGCGATTAATCGACAGTTGTTTTGGGATTACTTATAAGAGTTTTCGAATTTTGATGGGCTACCTTGGCTTATTATTGGAGATTTTAATCAGATTTTGTCACGTGAGGAAAAGTAGGGTGGTAATTTGGAACCTTTGCGGTATATTGAGAAATTTCGTAAGGTTGTTTCTATTTAAAAACTTATTGATCCTGATGCCCAAGGTTGTTGTTTTACTTGGTCTAATAGGCAATTTGTCAATGGACTTATTCGGGAGAAATTATACGAGGAGCCTTATGTAGTGTGGAGTGGAGGCATTCTTTTACTGAGGCTTTTATGTGTAATTTACCTCATGCTCATAGTGATCATTGCCTAGTTTTGGTTTTATTTGAGAAAAGGGTTGCTCCTAATCGTTTTACTAGGCTCTTTCCTTTTGAAGCTATATAGCAAACCCATTCTTCTTTTTCTCAGGTCCTTTGTGATAGTTGGAATACTGATCTTGAGCTTCACTCTAATCTTCATGATGTCCAACTTACTCTTTAGCATTGGAATTTAGAAACATTTGGGAATATTTTTATACGAAAACATGTTCTGTTAGCTCGACTTGGTGGCACTCAGAGGGCATTGGAATGTACTTCCAATCCGTTTCTTTTTTCTTTAGGAAAAAAGTTATGTGTTGAGTATAATGAGGTCCTTAATCAAGAGGAATTGTTGTGGTTTCAAAAATCAAGAGAGAATTGGGTTCAACTTGGTGATCGTAACACACATTTCTTCCATACAACTACTTTAGTAAGAAGGAACAGGAATAGGATTCATATGATTAAAGATGGGGATGGTAATTAGATTTGGGACAAAGTACAAGTCCGAGAGACTATTCTTCATAATTAGCCTTTATAATTAGATTTTTGACAAGCTTGTCCGAGGTGTTCACAGCCAATCGAGGAGTGTTTTCTTTTGGATATTATTCGTATTCCATACGCTGATGAGGTCCTTGCAACTTTGAAATAAACGGCCCTCTTCAAATCGCCTGGCTTGGATGGGTTTCAGGCGGGCTTCTATCAGGCCAATTGGGCCATTGTGGGGAATTCTTTGGTTTATTTTGTCCAAGATGCCTTTACAAAGGGGAGTTTTGATGCTACTCTAAGTCGTGTTTTGGTTTGCCTTATCCTTAATATTGATCATCCGAAAACAGTTGCTCAGTTTCGTCTAATTTCTCTCTATAATGTCTCGGTAAAGCTCATGTCCAAGATCATTATGAATCCCCTCCGGCCTTGGCACCAACAATTTATAGCACCTACTTAGAGTAGTTTTATTCCAGCCAAAGGTACTTCAGATAATATTATTCTTATCCAAGAGGTTATTCACTCTTTCTCTCAAAAGAAAGGGAAAAGTAGTGGCTTGATGATGAAGATTGATTTGAAAAAGGCTTGTGATCATATTGATTGGGAGTTTTTGAGATGGATTCTTCAAGATGCAGGGTTTCCTTCTACCATTGTATCTGTTATCATGTTTTGCATCACTTCTACAGTGATGAATTTTCTTTGGAATGGACAGGTCACTAATTACTTTAAACTGTCTAGGTGTCTCTGTCAAGGTGATCCCTTATCTCCTTATCTTTTTGTTTTATATTTGAATAAGCTTTCTTACTTTATTGAACAAAAAGTAGCGGCTGGTAACTAGAAGCCTATCCAATTGTCAAGGGGTGGCCTGTTATTTCTTATGTGATTTATGTAGATGATTTAACCTTGATGGGCGAAGCTTCAATTAAACAAAGCAAAACCATGATCGCTTGTTTAGGTAAATTTTGCACTTTTTTTGGTGAAAAGGTTAATGTTGCTAAGTCTAGATTTTATGTTTTACCAAACACTACAATGAAAATAGTCGACGGTATTCAACAATGTACAGGAGTTACTCTATGTGTTGATCTTGGATTGTATCTTGGTGTTCCCCTTCATACACAGCATGTTTCTCAACGAACCTATGACCATATTCTAACAAAGATCAAGAAGAAATTGACTACCTGGAAAGCTGATCAACTCTGACTTATTGATCGAGCCACTCTTGTGCCATCTATCACTAGTACCATGGGTACGTACACTATGCAAACCACGCGACTTCCCATCTCTGTATCCAAAGAAATTGATTGTCTAAATCAGAAATTTCTTTGGGGTTCAACAGTAAACAAACAGGAAGTGCCATTTCTTAAGTGGGATATGGTGTGCCGTCCACATAAGGAAGGTGAAAAAAGTATATATATGAATTTGACTTTGTTGGCTCAACTTAGTTGGAAACTTGAGGCCAATGATAGTATTTTATAGGCTCGTGTTTTAAACGTTAAATATTTTCAAGGCTCCACCTTTTTACAATCAACAATAAAACCTATTGCTTCTCATACTTGGAGGAGCATTTATGATAATGAGAATATTGTCAATTAGGGTTGTTCAAGGTATTGGGTGTGGTGATCAAATATCCTTTTGGTTTGATAAATGACTTGATAAATCCGAGTTAGTCTCGTTAATTAATCAAAATTACCTGCCCCATTTGCAAGATGTGAAAGTCTCTGATTACTTAAACAACGAAGTCAATTTTTAGGATATTGTGCACTCCTTCCCTGAGGAAACCTAAAATCTTCTTTCTCTTTTTATGCCTGTTCGTGCGAAAAAGGATAGATCTATTTAGTCTCCTTCTCATTCTAGAGTGTTCTCAGTAAGTTTAGCTTATAATCTTCTGCTTAGGACAACACAATCGAATTTCAATTGGAATTTAGTTTGGAAGAAGAACTTGCCTCATCATATCAAATTTTCTTGTGGCTGCTAGTTTATAGCCGATTGTTGACATGTGAAGCTTGTGTCTGACACCATATCACTATTATAGCCAATTGTCCAAGATATGACGATCCTTGTGAATCAATTTCACATTTACTTCGAGATTGTCAAGAGTTGTAAATCATCTGGTCCTCTTGGCTCCAAGGTCATGGGTTAGATGTTTTCAATTCTTTATCTTTTGTTGATTGGATTCGTATTAACTTTTGTAACTCTTCTTTTATTATTGCTAATAATATCCCCTGGGTTGACCTTTTCTGTTATACCTGTTAGTATATATGGTGTTGGCATAATTGTGTTATTTTTTAGCCAAACATTGTCTAGCTTCCCTATGCTACTAATATCATTTATGTAAGTGTGCAGAATTTTCACAAATATAGCACGATGTAAAAGGCCTTGAGGATGAAAGAAGATATGCTAATTGATTCGCATCAACCACCCACTCGTTGCATCAAAATTAATGTGGATGCATCAGCACTCACAAATCGGGGAGAAATAGTAATTCGAGGCCTTACAAGGAACGTTAAAGGAAGCTAGCTGTTCGGTTTTGTCATAAGATTAGATTGGGGGAACTTTACAAGAGTAGAATTGTTTAGAATTTATTATGGACTACTTTTGGCTTGGGATCGAGCCTTTTGAAATGCGTTTATTGAATCAGACTCTCTTTTAGCCGTTAAAAAAGTGAATGGCAACCGTTGGCCAACAGATCAATTCTGTCAAATTATTTGTGCTTACAAGGACCTGTTTAGCTGCCTTTGGCAGTGTAGTGTTGTGCATACTTATCGCGGAGCAAATATTTGCGCTGACTACTTGGCTACTTGGGTTTATAGAGGCATTTTTTATGTTACTCACCTTTATTATCCCACTAGATAGGTCCACTATTTTCTTCAGGAGGATCTCTTAGGTGTTGTTCGGCCTAGAGTCGTCCCAGTTTGAACTTAGCAATCTATGATTACTTCCTTATACCAAAAAATTATACAATTTATATAAGTTTTTTATATTTAACATTTCTAAAAATATTATTTCCTAAAATTTATTACACACACACACACACACACACAAATATATATATATTATAAACATAACTTATAGGTAGTTGATTTCAAAATCAAATTTTGTGTAAAACTTGAAAAATAAAAAATAATCTTAGATTGATATTTTTACATTTGTCTCTGCATATTCAAGGGAATAGTGCAAGTTAATATAGCATTTAAGAGTTATAAAATGTTATAAACATGTTGTTCCAAAAAACTTTAGGATTTATATGGTTTAAGTAATTTATGTGACTTATGTCCATAAACAAGGAGATAAAATTCTTTTATGACTATAAGAAAGACAATATTAGGAGATGTGTGATAACCTTAACATAGCCTTCTAAGCGCTCCCAAATTTTTTATCAAATGTCTACCTTATAAAACCTTTATCAAACTATTTATAAACTAAGGATACTTATAAGAAATCTAATTATAGTCAAACTTTATTTTCATAGAAGTTTAGGATTATTAAAACTTTATTTCCATAGAAGTTTAATGACAAAAAACATCAACTTTTTACTTATCCTCAAAAGTCATATCATGAGTCTGATGATAGTCACAAGTATCACTTTAGTGTCAATTTGGTTTTGCTTCTTAAGCTTGTCTGTCTAATATGAGATTGGTCTCAGTATGATAACCCTGTCTAGTACCAATTGGCTTTTGTAATTTCACTATTCACAAAATTAACGACATATCTTTTAATTTTCTACCTTAACTTAAATTCTCCAAAGTCTGACCAAAAAACACTCTTTACTGTATAATCACTCAAGGCTTTAAGATGATCAAACATACACCAAATTTAAGTAAAATTCTGATTACCTGATGCTAAATTTTGTAATAAAAAGAGATAAAACAAATATTTTATATTATAATACAATAATACAAAATATGATGAAGAATAAGAAGTTGAAACAAATAAATTTTGAGCTTTTTTGGATTTCAGTCTAATAATATTTGATTTAAAAATTTTAATTTAAGACCAAGTTGAAGTAATCTGTTATCACCTTTGTTTTTGTTCTTATAAATTCATGTAAGTAAATGAATTTTTTTGAATAATGATAGAATTTGAATAATTTTTAAAGATACTATTATTTTAAATAAATTAATAATTTAAATTAAATAATAGTTTTGATATAACCTACATTTATAGTACTCAGGGTATAAGCTGATTTTGATGTGGGTCATTTAGAAATAACTTCTCTACTAGTTAGTGGTAAGACTGTATATTATTGAACCTTTCTAGACTCCGTATGTAAGCTATGCTTTTTTTATAGTTGAACTTTTTTTAATATTCTATTTTTACAGTTGAAGCAAACATTAATTACATGAATTTTAGTCTTTATCATTTCAAATACTACCTCGATCAAGTCTCTCCCTCTC
>JANIIA010000004.1:47810231-47824742 GCA_027478495.1 Erythroxylum alaternifolium
ATTTAAAAGAATACCTCATAATATATTATTAATAAGTCAGAATGTCAGTACAAAAGTCACATATGACTATTGGCCTAAGGCATACTACTAACATAAGTAAGCATCTAGGCCTTGGAACATTAGATTTGATAAGTCTATCAAAACTCATAGGTTCATTCAAAACCAAGATGAGCCTTGAGTCTATAAGATACAGGACAACAAGGTTATTTTCCTAATCCTATACATTGATGAGATTATGCTCATTAGGAATGATGTAGGAATGTTATATATGGTTAAACGATGGCTGAATGAACAATTCTCAATGAAGGATTTAAGAGAGGCTACCTATATTCTAGGGATCAAACTTATAAGGGATCGTAAGAACAAACTGATAGCCATGTCTCAAATAACCTACAATGAGAAAATGCTCAATAAGTTTGCCATGCAAGATTCCAAGAGGAGTTTCACACCTACTAGACATAGAATCAAACTTTCAAAAGGACAAGCACCTAAAACCCAAGAGGAGGTCGAACATATGCATAACATTCCATATGCTTCGATAGTTGGAAGTTTAATGTATGCTATACTTTGCACTAGACCGAATATTTGTTATGCAATGGGACTAGTAAGTCAATTCCATTCTGATCTAGGAATAGAGCATTGGACTGCGGTTAAGTGCATACTAAAGTATCTTCGTAGGACAAAGAACATAATGTTTGTTTACTCTGGAAGTAATCTTATTTCGACGGGATATACGGATTCTGATTTCCAAACGGATTTTGATTCAAGGAAATCAACTTCTGGCTCTATATTTGTTTTAGGAGGTGGAGCCATAGTCTGGAAGAGTATCAAGCAATCTTATGTTGCTGATTCGACTATGGAGGCTGAGTATGTTGCTACTTGTGAAGTAGTAAAAGAAGCAGTCTGGCTCCACAAGTTCCTGAATGATTTGGAGGTAGTTCCTGAGGTAGAAAAGGCTATTACACTTTATTGTGATAATAGTGGAACAGTGGCTAATTCTAAAGAACCGCAAACCATAAAGCTGCCAAACACATTAAGAGAAAGTATCATCTCAAAAGGGAGATAACACAACGTGGTGAGGTGAATGTAGTAAAGATTCCTACAGAGAAAAACCTTGCTAATCCACTTACGAAGACGTTGTCTCAAAAGAGTTTTGAGGGTCACCTAGTAAGGATAGGAATTAAAGATATGCCAGACTTGCTTTGGGGCAAGTGGGAGATTGTTGGAGTTATGTAAATATAGTGCTCTGGAAAGTAAGTGCATTTACTTATAACTTAATTTTCTTCCAGTTACTTTTTTTAATGATAATATTTATTATTAATAAAACAAAAGAGGTTGGTTTTATATGTATGAGCATAAGAAAACTAGTCATAAGGTATCGAGATTCTTTTGTCTATAATATACATATATATAGAGATGTATGGGAAACATGTATATTACTAGAATCTAAAATAATTGATTCACAATTAAATAATCAATTTGGTCGCTTAATTATGATTTAGACTATAGTGTTGCAATTTATCTCCATATAAGTAAAAGAGTTTACTTCAAAGGAATGATAAGTTTCATATCATGAAAGTAGTTGGCCATCGATAATGTCACGATTTAATGAATCTGGAATCATATATGATTTAAAGAATAAAGTAGGTCGTTACTTTAATCTTAAAACATACACTTAAGCATTCATTTATTATGGACCATAATCTTGATGATCGGTGAACTCATATGCGTTTCATCATAATTATTGATATGATTGGAATGGATTTTTTATAGAGTATCAATCTAGTGTCTACATGTTGAAATTATCAACTGAAACATGTATCAAGGAACATTCATCCAAATAAAGAGTTTATAGTGATATCATCACTTCTAGATGTTTTATGTAGATTGGTGATTAAACTGGTGCCAATAGTTTGATGGACTAACTACCATCAAGTCTTAAAACCAATATGAGATCTTGTATGTTAATCATCATATTGAGTAAAATGGGAGTTCTAGAAGGAAAAAGTCAACATAAAGGTAAAACGGTAATTTTATCCTTTATTATGCGGATGGATATAATATGGTTCATATTAGATTTTGCAATTGGACATCTTATTTGAAACATGTGTTCTTATAATATTTAGTAATTCAAGAGTTTAACTAATTGTCTTTAATGGAATGACATTTAGTTAATAAGCTAGAATTAATTTTAATGAGATTAAATTAATTCTGAGCTTATTAGAGCTTGAATTATATAAGTCCAATTATATTCACCATTTTGCTTCTAGAAAGGTTATCTAGCAATGTAAGAAATACAAATGGAGATTTTAAAGCCTATGATTGAATGTTGGGCTTACTTTAATTAGAAGCCCAAATGAAAATTTAGAAACGGACTAGACTTTGGTTTAATTTAATTAATTAGATTAATTAAATTATATCAAGGTTATTAAAGATAAAAGGAGGTGGTTTTTGGTTTTAATGGGCTAAATGTGTAGCTACACATTTAGCATTGATTTGCTACATTTAAGATGGTTTTTAACATGCCTTATCATCATTAAATGGAGTTATAACCTTATCATTAAATGGTTTAATGGTTGTCTTTTAATGATAGCATGTAACCATTTAGCATTTATTGGATTAAAGAATAAAGAGGTGCATTTGATGGAACCTCTTCCTTCTTTCATCACAAAACCGAAAATGCGATGTATCATTTTAGGTTATCGGTTTTTTCATATAGCCATCTCGAAACAAATGGGAAGAGTCTCATTTATTGGCTTCTTTATGATTGATTAAGCAAGGATGTGATGCATTGGATGCACTTCATTTCGTTCTTTGAGGCTTAACCGAAATTGAGAGAGATAATACAAAGGGTTGTTGAATTTTTATCTCTCTCTCCTATCGTGCATGAGATAGCCGAAATTTGGATGAGAGGTCTCTTATCTTTTGCTTTTTTTTCTAAGGCAAAATCTCTTCAAGTTTTATTCTCCTTTCCCAATAAAGGATTTTGTTAACCTAGTTATCAAAGGAGAACAAGTGGTAGACCGGATTGGTCGAGGATACAATAACGATAAGAGGATACATCAGCTAGGAAAGGATACATTACCGAGGATAGGATAACACAGCGAGGAGTTAAAGCTGTAGCAAATGAGTCGGTATAATTTTACCATCTTATTCTTATGTTAAATATTTTCCTTATAATGTATCATATATGGCTTGACATGTTGATTTGGTTATATTGCTTCCGGAGAAATTTGATTTCTAAAAAAAGTTTCAAAATCTACCGTTTTAGCCAAATCTTGCATGCTTAAGTTTTCGATCCAACAATCTTTGCGGGCTTGGATAATGATCCATTACCCATCTATGAATCTTATACTGAAGGAAAAATGACCAAAGCCTCATTTCTTTCCAAAGGAAAGAGATCTGAATCCACGTTGGACCTAATACACATTGATGTGTGTGGGCCCATGAACGTATAAGCTAGAGGAGGTTATGAATACTTTATAACCTATATAGATGATTACTCTAGACATGGTTATCTATATTTGATGCACAAAAAGAGTGAATCCTTTGAAAGGTTCAAAGAATTCAAAGCTTAAGCTAAGAAGCAGCTAGACAAGCCATTAAAATAACTTCGATCGGATCAAGATGGTGAGTACTTATCTGGAGAGTTCTAACAATTTTTAATTGATAATGGAATTGTTTCCAACTTGTCAGCTCTTAGAATACCTCAACAAAATGGTGTAGCTAAAAGGAGGAATAGGACTCTATTAGAAATGGTAAGATCAGTGATGTACTACGCTAGCCTTCCAGAATCATTTTAGAGATATGTCATACAGACGACAACTTATCTTCCTAACTTTGCTCCATCAAAATCGGTGCCTAAATCACCTCGGTAGTTGTGGACTAGACAAGTGCCTTAATTAAGGCACTTAAGGACTTGGGGCTACCTAGCCCATGTTCTAAGGCCTGAATCCACAAAGATGGAACCAAGGTCAAGAGTATGTTTGTTTGTAGAATATCCTAAGGGTACACGAGGGTACTATTTTTATAGTCCTCAGGATAAGAAGGTGTTTGTGTCGACAAATGCGACCTTCTTCGAGGAAGAATTTGAGAGAAATCAAAAAGGAAGAAGTGAATTAGTACTAAAGGAGTTAACTATTTCATCCAAATCAAGAGTTGATTTGGATATAGCATAACAAAATGTTGAAATGGATTCAAGAGTTAAATCAGAAGAGCAGCCTGAACATTAAGTCATGCCTAGACATAGTGGGAGGGTTGTGAGACAACCAGACAGGTATCCAGGTCTAGGAGAAGGCATAATTGCTATCTCAGAATAAGAAGAAATGGATGCCAATAGTTATACATAGGCTATTAATGATGTTGATGCAGAAAAATGGCTCAAGGCAATGGAATTGGAAATAAATTCCATATACACCAATGAAGTCTGGATTCTTATAGATCTACCACCAGATGTAAAAGCCACAGCGTGTAAATGGATCAGGAAAAGAGGATCTGATGGAAAGGTGGAGACTTTTAAAGCTAGATTGGTAGCTAAGGGCTATACTAAAAAAGAGGGTATAGACTATAAGGAGATTTTTTCTCCAGTTGCCATGCTTAAGTCCATCAGAATTCTTTTAGCTATGACAGCCTATTTCAATTATGAAATATGCCAAATGGACATCAAGACTGCATTTCTTAATGGGATCTTGAGAAGACCATTTATATGGCCCAACTAGAGGGATTCATTGAGCCAAGTAATGAACATAAGGTATGCAAATTGCAAAGGTCCATTTATGGACTTAAGTAAGCATCTAGGTCATGGAACATTAGGTTTGATAAGTCTATTAAAACCTATGGATTCATACAAAACCTAGATGAGCCTTGTGTCTATAAAAGGATACAAGAAGGCAAGGTTACTTTCCTGATCCTATATGTCGATGATATTTTGCTTATTGGGAATGATGTAGGAATGTTATCTACGGTTAATGGATGGCTGAATGAATAGTTCTCAACAAAGGATTTATGAGAGGCTAGCTATGTTCTAGAGATCAAAATTATAAGGGATCGTAAGAATAAACTGATAGCCTTGTCTCAAATAATCTATATTGAGAACATGCTTAATAAGTTTGTCATGCGAGATTTCAAGAGGGGTTTCACACCTACTAGACATGAAATCAAAATTTCAAAGGAGCAAACACCTAAGACCCAAGAGGAGGTCGAACGCATGGATAACATTCCATATGTTTCGGCTGTTGGAAGTTTTATGTATGCATGCTTTGCACTAGACTAGATATATGTTACGCAATGAGACTGGTAAGTAGATTCCAATCCAATCTAGGAATGGAGCATTAGATTGCAGTTAAGTGTGCATACTAAAGTATTTTCATAGGACGAAGAACTTAATGCTTGTTTACTCATGAAGTAACCTTATTCTGACAGGATATATAGATTCTAATTTCCAATCAGATGTTGATTCAAGAAAATCAACTTCTAGTTCTATATTTGTTTTAGGAGGTGGAGCCATAGTCTGCATGAGTATCAAGCAATCTTGTGTTGCTAATTCGACTATGGAGGCTGAGTATGTTGCTGCTTGTTAAGCAGCAAAAGAAGCAGTCTAGCTCCGCAAGTTCCTGAATGATTTGGAGGTAGTTCCTAAGGCAGAAAAGGCCCTTACACTTTATTGTCATAATAGTGGGACAGTGGCTGATTCTAATGAACCTCGAAACTATAAAGCTACTAAACACATTAAGAGAAAGTATCATCTTATAAGAGAAATAATACAACATGGTGAGGTAAATGTGGTAAAGATTCCCAAAGACCAAAAGATTTTTGAGGGTCTCATAGCAGGGATAGGAATAAGTGATATGTCAAACTTGCTTTAGGCCAAGTGATTGATTTATTGGAGTTATGTAAATATAATGCCCTAGAAAGCAAGTGTATTTACGTATAACTTAATTTTCTTCCAGTCACTTTTGTAAAGAAAGTATTGATTATTAATAAAACAAAATAAACCAAGAATAAATCTTAAGCCTCTGATTTTTGAGTTGGTATCTAATCATACGCATGCACCCGTGTCTATTAGCTTGTGCATGATGCGGAGTAACAAATAAGTGATTATTGTTGCATTCCTTAACATTGAGCTTTGATGTTAAATATGTTTTACCGAGTGTCCTTTCCGCCGACAAATGCGGTAAGCCATTAAGAAAATTATAACAATCCCGTCAAATTTGCAGAGCCGAACAAGTAGGATAATTAATCACCTTGCAATTTCTTCAAGTTCACCAGTCCTGCGGTCCGATGCTGACTCACTGTGAGGACACGTTCTCGTGTTAAAACTATCAAAATTCTAGATTGCCTTGATTGGCTGGCTCTGGAATTATCTTGGTGCTTTATCGTAAATGCGTACAGAAATCTCTAGTAGTCAAACTATTTTTTGGGGCCTGCATTAGGTTGTTATTTGTGAAATAGCAAATGCTAGTCAGAGCCTGGTCAGTACCCTTTTGGTAATGTGTAGACTTTGCCTTACTGAAAACTTCGAACCTGGAATCGTAGAAACGGGTAACCACTTGGAAACTACAAAAGGGTGAAAATGGTCTATATTTGGAGGTCAACATGTAGCAGGTCATGGAGGGAGACAATTCACCGAGTCCAATTTGGCTTCTGCTTTGTTAATTTGATGGTGAATTTGGTTTGTCTAGGCCTATAAATAACTGTGTTGCCGATGTCCTTACGGAACATTTCTTTTGTTCTTTTAATGGCGACCTTGGAGTTTTGTTATGGGGCGTTCTAGAGTGAGTGGCCGGTTCACTATTGGACCTGAATGCCTCATGCTCTGATTTGGGCAGAAAGGTCGTTGGTATGCAGCCAAGCCATCGAATTGGAATTTAATATGGATGGTTCAGAAGCAAGGCGTCTCCTTTAGAGAGCTCCAATTTTACATTCAAGTTATGTGCCCTTTTTTAGGTCTAGTGTACTATAGAGAAAAAAAAACACGGCAATATCTTGCATTGCTGAATGAAGAATTTGCATTTTGTTTTATAAATAACCAAGTTAAAAAGGATTTGACATCAATTCCTACGTCGGGAAGAAACCAAATAAATGTAGAGCATGCCATGGTGTAAATATCTGAGATTAAGGTCGTAACTGGTACGGTACTGAATGATGAAAGCCTTGCGGGGATGTTAAGTGTGAGTAGAAATCTCACGTTAGAAAGAGATGAAACTAGTAAAAGATATATAAGTAGAAAAGATCTATAAATTTAGTACCTTAACGTTTTAAGTTGAAATGTAGTGCCAAAGCCTATAAATATGTTCCTTCACTAGGCTCATATTGAAGATATTCGATGTAAGTGGACTCTCCAGATCTAACAAATAGTATCAAAGCTGATGGTTCGGTAAAGGACAAGTATGGAGATAATAGTCAAATCTCGTAGTTGCTTCCCAATGAAGAAGAGCAAGAAGACTCCTGGAGGCCCAGACCAGTATAGTAGAAGGACTTTTAGTGACACTATATACTTAAGCTATTAAGTAAAAAGACTTTTGCTCAAAGGAGAGCCTAAGCTTAATGTGGAAGTTCATATTTAAAGGAGAGATTATTGGGATGTCAAGTGTAAGTAAAAATCTCACGTTAGAAAAAGAAGGAACCAGTGAAAGATATATAAGTGAAAAATACCCATAAACCTGATGCTTTAAGATTTTAAGTTAAAATGTAGTGTCAAAGTCTGTAAATATATTCCCTCAATGACTCATATTGAAGATCTCTCGTATAAGTGAGCTATACAGATTCAACAAATTTTACATGATCTCAAAGTGGGATCTTGGAATTATTATCATGGAGAATGTATCCTAAACGATACAATTGGGTTTCTGATTAGGGTAGCCATGGTCACCAAACCTGCCCAGTACCGTTCTATTCTTATTCATGCAACCTCATCAAAGCCTTGACTGAAAGGAGGAAAAAACAGAACTCAAGAGAGACACAAACATGAAATACAGGTGAAACTCAGTCTCAGATTGTCAAACAGAATCTATGATCCGACTGCATTTAGTGCAAAAGGCTGTGATCAATTCTCTTTCCAAACTGTAATTAGTGAAAGAGAAGCAAAAGGGTATTCTTTACTTTTTAGGTTCAAGGGTGGGCTACTGTATAAACTAGTAAACTGCCAACCTCGTTTGCAACTTCCTAGGGCTGAGGGCCGATGTTTCTTAAGTTCCACTGCTCTAGCTCTTATATTTATGTAACAGGAGAGAATAGATAGAAAGAGATGAGGTGGTAAGGAAGTGGTCCTGCATGAGCATGACAATGCGTTGGTACTCTTTCTTAAGTCTTTATTGTGCGTGTTTATGTCATATCTTGCTTATCACATGCACATGCCCTCGCCAAGATGCATTTACTTGTGGACCCCTTGATAGTTCATGTTGATGTTTACACTCAGAGTCCCATACCATAATTTTGTGGGTTGCTTGTCCACAGTGCTCCAGAACCTCATTCCGGTGAGCCAAATATGTAATTTGTGTTCTGTTCGCTGGATCGTTATGTTGCCATGTCCTCCTCATGACACGTCCTATCATTCATCTGTACTCAACAATACTAAATGCTTTGTTTTCATTTTTTTCCCTTTCAACCACTTAATTGACTGCGTTCCCTCATTTTTCCTTTACATGTGCCCATTGTTATAATTTACGATCCAGCAATTTTAATACTTTTCCCAGGTTGAAGACGTGTAGCATTAAATATTAATCTGACTGCATCAGTAGCTTCGTAAAAGAAGTAATTTTGGTGCTACTTTTTGTGCGATAGCCAGTGCCACAAAAGGTTTACGTGCAAAAACTGTTGGCCACCTCATTTTCCTGTCCTTTATTGCATAATTAGATAAGAAGTTGGGGACTAGGACTTACTCCATCTGGTTTGAGAATGATTCTCGAACTTATTAATTAAACTCCTTGCTCTTAGTCTAGTGAAGTCATTGGTTGACAGTTCATAAATAAAAAATCTGTTGGATCCTATTCTATACGTACCAAATAGTTGGTGTTTACTACAAACGGTATTGGGTTCTTATCAGTTGAACTTTATTTCTTGTTAGACACTTTATTTCACAGCTCAGCTAATAGGAAGTTTTGAGTGGAAGAAGAAGTAACATTGAAGTGCAACCTTAAGTTTTTGGCTATGTTTTGCATTGAAAATGGCCTTGGAAATATGTGTTACTAAGGGTTAACCATTATGTTTAAGTATATTCCAAATGCGAATCAAATTGAGTTCAGTACAATAATTGGGAAAAGGATGACAGACATAGGAGGTTATTACACTGTTGACAGCTTCTTTTGAACAGTTTGAACTTCCTTTTTCGTACCATGAGCACTTATGTGACAGTTAATCTGAACAATGATAACTTGTAATGTTCAAGTTTGGAACATGAATGAGTCTCTAGCTTCCCCAGGGAAATACTTGAGGCTTGGGTTTAATATTTGGCAGTCCAGTTCTCATGTTCACACCTTCAAGTCCTAGAGAATATGAGAATTTGGGAAATGGTAACGGTCTTGCTTAAGATACCAAGAAGTGCGATTATACATTTATGGATGACTCCACTCATGAAGCAAAGGCCGGACTAGTTTTACGCCTACAAAACCTTCATCATCGTTTCACTTTCTTGGTCACTTGTCACTCCACAGTTGCTCGTGTTACACTAATCTATGGCGTCTCACCTAATTAAACAACTCCATTAGAGCCATATGAGGTGAGCCACATCAATCAAGCATTGTCCTTTTGCTCAAATTTAGTAAAAATCCTTTTTTCCAATCTAACTTACAGAGGAGCTTGAGCAAATGAAAAAAGTCACAAGTAAACAAAACAGGTATCCCAAACACCTTTCTCCAGAGGTAACTACTCTGCAGGTGAAAAGATGAGTGTTCTTCTAGATTTTCCATAGCCACAACCTGCGTGTATTCTATAAATTGCCCAAGAACACGTGGATTAGGCATTTCGTAATCTTGTTACCAAAAATTCGATGATGATTGGTGGCATAGGTTGGACGAATTGAATTTTCTTAATAAGACCGACCCCAGCTACAATACTGCATGCATAACATGACATTTTAATTAATGCTGCTCAAAATTCAAAGAAACACGTTAATCTCCACACCTAGGTATTGTATTTTACAGTATGCATTATTCTTGCAAATAGAAGTTGAAGTGATACAAAACACAAACCCAAAATAAAGCTTCAATATGAAAGCACAATCTTATAAATCTAATATTATTGAATGCTTTAACTGTAGCTTGTTAGTAAATCATTGAATGATGTGAATTACCAGTTACGAACTCTGACCCCTGTTGTTTCTGCCACAATAACAGTATGATTAGAAAAAGTAGACACAAAAATTACAGATGTAATTGCCTTCCTTGGATTTAACCAGAAAAAGATACAGCCAATGGATAACTTTAATCCAATTATGTTGGCAATCCAAGGAAGTTTACTAATTTGGACGAGATATCTTCCTTCCAAGAAAAACCCTGGACAGGATTTAAGTTTTCTTTCGCTATGCGGAAGCAAACCAAGACGGAATTTGCAGGATTTAACCTTAATTAATTAGGATCTCGATAGTAAATGACAAAAATTGAAGTCTTAGACAGAGGACCAGCTTCAGTAGCAATTATTTGTTCCCAACATATACAACAGACGCTTTTAGTGAAAAGAATTTACCGACTTCCGTTTCAAAAGAAAACCCCTTATTTTCTCTCCCAATGTAAGGTAAGAAAGTGGAGATGGAGTCTAACTACCAAGTTCACATATATATGTTCTCTCTTTTACAATCTCTTAGACAGCAAATAAGGACATATCCTTTTTCTGGGGGATGGTTTTGCCATTATTTTAAAGCCAGTAAAGCGAAACGAAAATGTGTGAAATAAAAACAGGCACATTACATAGAAGTGACCCATGTTTCATTCCTTTGTCGACGATATGTAGCAATCACGCACGTCTCCTTTATATGTCAAATTTACCTCATTTCTTCCTCACTGCCAATTTATGAATACGATGCCGTCATGTTGTATCATTTTCTGTCTTCATTTTTCTTAGATCATTAAAAGTTTCAAGTTGTTGTCAACATTTAACTTTAAAGTTTTCTTTTCAATCTGTAAATGAATTATGACATGGACGGTGTGTTCCTACTTTGAGATTTGTTTACTGTTCATTTAGACATGTTTACACTTGTATTAAAAATGTCACCTCTTTTTAGGTTCAGGTCTCTATCAGACAGGAAGTTCCAAATCTTCAAGCAGATATCATTAAAAGTTGATGGGCACATTTACATTCAGGAAGTCCAAGCATAGGCATTCTTCTTCTCTCTCTCTCTCTCTCTCTCTCTCTCTCTCTCTCTATCCGCCCAACTCGGAAGAAGAAGAAGATATGATGAAGTTGATAATGAATGACGAAGGAAGATTGAAGCTTGACATTAACAATTTTCCATAAATACAAAATGCAATTGAAATTCCATTTTCTTTTTCCTCATTTTCACATGATAAGAAAACACAAAAACCTTATCACATCATCTCTTTTATAAATGCCAAACACTTGCATTTCCATCGAAAGCATACCTCTCTCATCACCCACCAATCCATACACACGTGTTCATCTTCTGATGTTCATGCGTTTCGAACTGATTCCCAGATTGAATATATTCCTCACACGTGTGATAGTTTCTGAAGGAAGACAGCGATTCCCCTGTACATATAAATATATATATAGTTCATTTCGTATTTATGCCATAATAATTCCCGTCGTCTGTCAATTGTGTACTGTCAATGAAAACCTTATATCTACAGTTACTTTTGCATCTTCAAAACGCGTCTTTTACCATTACGAGCATGGCTGCTGTTTAGCACTAATAAACATGACACTAAAGCTTATGATTTTTACCTTTATAATAAGAGTTTGTATGTGTATATTGATCTTATATTTGAAAGACAGCAGAGAATCTTGAAAGAAAACTACATTCGAAGAGAAGGTAGTAAATCGGTTTCATTTACAGCAATAAGATCTACCGAAATTAAGATGTTATAAATTAATAAGAATATGGACATGAATTCCCCTTAAAATGGCCTCACTTGTCATGAGAAATTTCGCCAACTTCAGGCAAATCTCCAGTTCACGATTATCAGAGTCACAAACTACAGATGAAGATCCAAACTCACTTGATCTTTCATGCCAACATTTGACTCGTAGCCGAACCTACCCTGTGAGTTGGAGCCATCTCCACTCGACGACTTCAGCTCCTCACCGGCAAACAAAGACAAGGGATGCAAAGACCGGCCCCGACGAAACGCTGCAGCACTTGCATGAACAGGTGGGAACCGCCATAAACCCCAGCGACTTATGGGCTGCTGAGAGTAAGAGCTATGAGTAACATGACCATTCCATGAAGGGTAGGTCATTGTTGTTGGTGTTGGAGCAGAACCTGTCTTGTAGTTCACTAGACCGTAAATATGAGCGTCCGAGAGGCCATTGTGAACCATAGCCGACTGAAGATGAGCGCGTTTGGCGTGTTGACGCTCTCTTTTGTGGGCGTTTTGATGTCCACCTAAGGCCTGAGAGGTAGGGAAGTTTCTGCAACAGTAATGACACTCGAATCTCCGGTTGTTAGTCCCATTGCTCCCACTATTTTTGACAACGTCTTCGATGGTTTGCTCGGACTCGTGCTCCTCCATTTCCACCACAGCATTATCCTTGGCACCGCCGAATTCTATACCGAAAAGTCGAATGCCCTTTTCTTTAACAGGTGCAGGGCGGATAAATGGCAGCTGAGAGAAGGACTCCACGTTCATCAAGTTATGTGTCTCTTCATCGGACTTATCCATGAAATGAAAAAAGAAACGAGATGATGTATTCTTAGAGACCGATTGAAAGAGAGCAGACGAAAAAGAGTAGAAAGAAAGATGGAGAGATAAGAGTTAAACCAGAGAAGAAGTTCAGAGGAGAGTTGGGCATGTAACGAGAAGTGGGGCCTTTAAAGAGGTGATCCATGGTGGGCTGACGATGAATTAGTCGATAGACTGAGAGCTGACAAGGCAACAAGTATGAAAGGTCAGATGAGAGAGAGAGCTGTGAAAGTACACATCATTTGTTGGTTTGTTTTAAGTTACTTGTTTCTAGGGTTTGTTTGGTCAAGTTTTTCATCCGACACTCATAACTAAATAGTTCTGTTTTACGCCATTGCATTAGCTTTTAGCTTAAAATGGAGGTGGTCACATGGGGAAGGAAAATTAAACATCATCGAACTTACTACTTTCTATTAAACGACATTACGTAGGTAGTAATTGCGGTAATCTAGCTATTACTATTCACTACATACATAAGGTCTGGATTTTAAGGATGCTATCGCTGCTCTGCACTGCTCTTGTATTTTTAATAAAATAAATGAGTGGAGGGCATTGATGACGCGAACGAAACTAAAGCTTGTTGGTAGGAATTGATGATGTCCAATAAGCCCCTCTTTCATCAACTTCTACTGCACCAAATTCATTCTTTTAGAATTGACGTTATAATGTTATGTATCCATCGTTAATTTGTTTGTTCCATCAACTATAAATATACTGATACATGACACAATTTTCTAACCGTATTTATTAAATCTTTTTTATTAAAAAACCATAATTAGTTAAACTTCGTTTAAGTAAAAAACTCCAATGCATGATAACTAGTAAAAAACTTGTTACTTAAAAAAAGTTGTACTGTTTCGTTAAATTTCAAGTCGAAATACAGCAGAACACAACATTTTACCACTGACCTACTAACAATAACAAACCAAGAGTAAACTTACTAAAAATTTGGCCTAATAGGATAAAATTAGGAATTATTTTTATTACTGATATTCAAATTTCAATACCACAGATAGTGAAGAAAACATAAACTTCAACTTTTTATGCAAAAAGACTTTTAATCAGTTTGTATCATTCCCGATGGAACGAATACTGTTCCGTACCGGCTGAAAAACTGAACGGTATTCGTTCTTTTCGTACCGCCCGCTAATACCAATCGGTCCAGGTGTTTTTTGTTCAGTACCGATTGGTACTGGCCTGTATCCAAAATACTGGTTACATATCAACCGGTACCATACCGACTGTAATCTCACTTCTTCACTCACCACCACTGCCGTTCTCTCTCTCCCATTCTCCTCTCCATCTCCGACAATAGTTGTTGGATCCCGTTTTTAAGATTTTATATTTATATTTTATTTTATTTATTTTATTAAATTATCAAGCATGAAAAATAAATTAGAATTATGGATTAGAAGTTTTTGGAGTTTAATATGGTATATTATGAATTTTATACGGTGGTATAAATTAAAAAGAAAAACATTACAATAAAGTGGAGGAGTTAGAAAGAATTTTATTGAATAAGGAAGGGTAAATTGGTAAAACAAAAAAGGGGTTGTCTTAAGTTAATAAGACAAAGAAGAGAGGAGTCGTGTGTGTTAAGGAAAGAAAAGAAGGAGAGTGTCGTGGAAGAGACTAGAAGGAGAGAAGGAGAAAGAAA
>JANIIA010000004.1:48010743-48030018 GCA_027478495.1 Erythroxylum alaternifolium
ATATCAATTCATATATAAATGAATATCAAATTAACAAAAAATGCCTTTAGCGTTATTATCAAAACAAAGTCAGTATAAAAGTGCTAAAGTTGATTGCCTTTAGAGCACTACTCTAACAATCTCCCATTTACACTAAAGTCAATCGCCTTTGTATCTAATACCATAGGCGAGTACACAAGAATCAAATTTTACTTGAGGAAGTGACTTAATCAAAGGATCAGCGATGTTCTGATTTGTGGGCAGTCTCTCAATCTTCACATCACCTCTATCAATTATCTCCCTAATTACGTTATATCTCCTAAGTACGTTCTTGGGCCTCTAATGAGACCTTGTTTCCTTGGATTGAGCTATAGCCCCATTATTGTAATAGTACAACAATATTAGGTCTATTATGCTCAGAACCACTCCAAGTTCCATAACGAACTTCTTAATCTAAACAGCTTCTTTTACTGCTTCCGCAGCTACAATATACTCTGACTCGATCGTTGAATCTGCAGTCGTCTCTTATTTGGAATTCTTTCAACTGACTGCTCCACCATTCAATGTGAAAACATAACCTGACTGGGATTTGGAGTCATCTTGGTCAGATTGAAAACTGGCATTTGTATGCCAGCTCACTACAAGATCTCCATTTCCATATATCGAGAATACATCCTTAGTCCTTCTCAAGTACTTTAGGATATTCTTGATAGCCACCTAGTGACCCTCACTAGGATCTGATTGATATCTGCTCGTAACACTTAGAGCATACGGTATATCAGGTTTTGTACATAGCATAGCATTCATGATTGATCCTACTGGCGAAGCATACGGGATCATACTCATGTGAGTCCTCTTATCTTATGTCTTGGGACATATAGATTTCGAGAGTTTTATTCCATGAGTCATGGGAAGAAACCCTCTTTGGGACTGCTCCATGCTAAACCTATTTATCACTTTGTCTATGTATGTTGATTGTAAAAAACCTAGCAACTTCCTTGATCTATCTCTATAGATCTTTATTCCCAATATATAAGTTGCTTCTCCAAGGGCTTTCTTGGAAAAATTTTGGGACAACCAAACTTTGACTGATTGTAAACTTGAGATATCATTTCCTATTAGTAATATGTCATACACATATAATATAAAGAATATGATAGCACTCCCACTAACCTTCTGTACACATAGGGTTCATCAGGATTTTGTGAGAAACCAAACTCTTTGATTGTCTAGTCAAATCAGATGTTCCAACTCCTAAATGCTTACTTCAATCCATAAATAGATTTCTGAAGCTTGCATACCTTTTTGCCATCTTTGGTACGAAGCCCTCAGGTTGAGCAATATGTGTGTTTGTTTACGAGAAATCCATATATCTCCAGAACATTGTGTATCCTACTTGGCCTATGAACATTTTGTGTGTCAGAAGGTTCAACTGTTGTCTCATCTCTGTGAACAACAATTTTGGGTTTAGGCAGTTAATCTGCGTCTATTTAAGCATCATAAACTTCATCATGTTCAACTTTCCTCCCAGTCTCTTCTCTTAGAAAAAACTCTTTCTCTAAAAAACAACATGCTTTGAGAGAAAAACATTTTGCTCTAAAGCATTATAGAATTGATACCCAATTGTTTCCTTAAGATATCTTATAGACAGACATTTTTTAGCTTTTGCTTCAAGCTTGTCTGATCGAATCCGCTTCACATAAGTCAGACAAATCCAGACTTTCATATGAGAAAGGTAAGGCCTTTGGTTAGTCCATAACTCATATGGAGTAACTTCAACTACCTTTAAAGGGGACTCTATTTGTCACATAAATAGTAGTCTCGAGTGTATAACCCCAAAAGGATTTCGATAGATCTAGTAAGCCCATCATTGACCTTACTATATCTAACAAGGTTCGGTTCTCCTTTCAGTTATACCATTATGTTGCTGTTTGTAAGGTGGAGTCCACTGGGATACTATCCCATTATCTCTAAGATAAGTTAGAAATTCCTCGTTTAAGTATTCACCAACTCGATCTGATCGAAGTGTCTTAATACTTCTACCAATTTGTTTCTTTACTTCATGTCTAAATTGTTTGAACATTTCAAATGCTTCAGACTTGTATTTCATTAGATACATATACCTATATCGTGAATAATCATCAATAAAAGTAATGAAATACACAAAACTACCTCTGGCATAAATGGACATTGGACCACAGACAACATAATGTATTAGGTCTAATAACCCATTCATTCGTTCACCTTTTCCTTTAAAAGATAATTTAGTCATCTTGCTTAACAAGCATGATTCACATGTATCATATGATTCATAATCAAATGACCCTAGGCTTCCATTGTTGTATAACTTAATCATGTGTTTCTCATTTATATGGCCAAGTCGACAATGCTATAAGTAAGATGATTTTAAGTTATCTCATTTTTGTCTTTCATTGTCATTGATATTTAAAATTGGATTGCACATATCTAATATATAAATTTTATTACACAATGTAGCAGTACCATACAACATTTAATTCAGCTTAATTGAACAACCATTGCTTGAAAAAGTTAAATGAATTCCCGCTTTATTAAGACATGAAACAGATACAATGTTTTTTGTCACAACAGGTACATAATAGCAATTTTCCAAAACTAATTCTAGCCTACTAGGAAGATACAAAACATATGTCCGTCTGGTTAATGCAGCAACTTTTGCTCCATTTCCCACACATAAGTCCATCTGTCCCTTCTTGAGCAGTCTACTATCCCTGAGACCCTGCATATTAACTCATATATTTGAGCCACATCCGATATCTAATACCCAAATGTTATGATCAGAAACAGTATTAACCTCAATGACAAATAACATACCTAAAGTAGATGGTGGGGCATTTAATGCCTTCTTCTGCTTCAGTGACTCCAGATAAGCTTTGCAGTTCCTTTTCCTTGTTGCAATGGAAGCATATCCGCTTTGAAGTTGTCTCCTTTGCCTTCTTCTTGGCTACACCTTCCACTGGCTTCTTGGACTTCTTCTTCTTCTTTTGGTTCTTCTTTTGAGAACCAGAAGCAGAGTCCACTAGCATCACAACCTTACTATCTTTCTTAACAGCCTGCTCAACTGTTTTGAGCAGATTAATCAGCTCAGGTATCATTGTGGATATTTGGTTCATCTGATAGTTCAGCACAAATTGTGAATAACTATTTGTCAAACCAATCAAGAACAAACTGTGAATAACTATTAGTCAAACCAGTCAAAATTAAGTCTATACTTAATTTATGATCCATTATGAAGCCTAAACTGCCTATCCTCTCAATATATCCATTCATCTTCAGCACATACTACACTAGAGATGATCCTTCAGTCATCTTAGAATGGAAAAGCAACCTCGAAGTCTCGAACCTTTTAGACCGAGCTTGCTTATCAAACAGTTCCCTCATATGGTAGACTATGGTATTAGCATCCATAACCTTATGCTGCTTTTTTACTTCTAGAGATATAGAGGCCAACATTATACAGCTAGCCAACTCACTATCATCTAGCAGCTTTTTGTAAGCTTTCCGATCTTCATCAGATGCATCGACAGAGGGGGATCGGGAAGTGGTTCATCTAAGACATATCCTAGTTGTTCGCTCAAGATTACATGCACTAAGTTTTACTAATTTAAACCTTAGTAATTACCGCAAGCTCATGGGTCGTTCGCGTAATACCTAAGGTGTCGATCGTACGAGGAAGGGAACTAGTCATAAAATCTAAAGGCAGCTAAGTTTGCAATAAACCTAATTAAACAACTAATGCAGAAATTAAATCAATCAATAATTAAATTTAAGAAATTAAAGTGCTACAAAATTGAACAAAATAGTAAACCACACAAATAATTTGAAACCCAACCTAGAAATAACCAAGTGAGAGAAAGGGGGATTCAATTCAAAATTAAAAAAACCTACCAATTATGCAATTTCTGATTTAACAGGCCTAGATGGTCTTTGGGTGAATTACTCTCTCTCAAGTTCTAATTCATAATCCTAATTGATAAACCCTAATTCAAATTATAGAAATTGCGATCTCTTAATCTGCAATTGATCCAAAGCCTAAATTAGTTCTGAATTTGTCTATTGACTTATTAGGAATCTATGCTCGATCTTTCGTAATGCTACTCTACCAGTTTGATTCAACTCTCTACCTATCGATTTACCTAACTCTTGCTAGTCCAAATTGATGATTTTTAACGATTCCGTCTCAGTTTATTGCTAAGTTATGAAGAATCGAAATTGAATCATAATTAAATCGAAATAAAACACCATCAAATAAATTTTATTAATCTCAAGAATAAAAAACCCAAAGGTGAGTTTAGAAAAAAGATCAACACTCAATAATAGCAATTCCAATCAATATTCAATCTCATACATTAATGAAATTAAAAAAAAAAAGAAAATACTATCGAAATAGATCTCAAAGGTCATGACAGTAGGAAACAGCCTGTTTCGGGAAGTACTTCACATCAAACATATCTTTGTGCCTTTCTTCCTTTATCTCCTTCCTCAATCGCTCGATTTCTCTCTAGGTTTCTCTCGAATTTTTGCAAAAACTCACTTCCTTAACTCTTTTTCACTCTCCAAATCCTCTGGCGGCTGTCTTATAATGTGCTATTTATTCTGTAACAACCCTGGGTCAAACTCAGGGTCGAAATAGTCTAAAAAATCACTCAAAATTTGAGTTTTCGTGTCAGCCCAACGTAGGGAACGATCGTGGCAAGTGATTTATCCTTTTTGTCACGATCGTAACCTGAAGTGCATAATCGTGGCCTGACTTGACACTTTCTGTCACGATTGTGGCCCAACTACTTTTGGCTCTTCCTTCTCTGTCACAATCGTGGCCATTGTGCATGATCGTGGCCTATATCTTTTAGGCCAAAACTCTTCAAATCTTCATCGTTCTTCCCCGTTTACCCTGCAACACTAACACACACATCAAGGTACCTAAAAATGTAACAATTAAGCTTAAAGATTCAAACTAACCTATAAAAACCACTTAAACACACAGCTAATATAATCAACACATAAACACACACTTAACTCTAAATTTAACACTAAATACTTAACAAATTAGACCCTAAAACATCATGAAAAATGCAACTATTAATATCCTCATACTTAAACGTTTGCTTGTCCTCAAGCAAACAAAACAATAAAACACATAAAAACACATATCACCTAATGCAATAATGAGACAATGGCTCTGACTTCATGAAATAACTTTAATCTTGGACACAATCATTTGAATTATGGCAAATCATTAACAAAAAAAATATGTGTCTAGGGGCTTTGAACTAAATATACAACTAAATCAAGACCTAAGTGTTACATAGTTACCCTTTTCAATTGTACACACACATTAATAAATCTTCAGTCCCTCGGACTTTGTAACTGTTCCTAAGTACAATTCCATGAAAATTCAAACTTATTATAAGTCCGGTAGGTGTTCATTTAAAACACTTATTTTTCTTAGTTTGTAGTTAAACCAGGACTTAGTCTTTTACTTAGAGGCAAAAATCTGTAATGAATGTCGATCTGACTGCTCAACTAAGTCATTTATTAAACAGCTTGGTTAAAACATCATTATAGCCTTTTTACCCGAAGGCGCACATTTGTGATGTGTGTCGATCCGGTTACTCAACTATATCACATTTTCAGCTGGCTACTAACTCTATTCATAACCCGAAGGTCAGTGGAATAGTAATTTATTAAACCAACATCTTTTTTTACCTTGTTGCTTTTAGCTATTCGTTTTGATGAAAAATACTAGTTAAGCAACTTAACCTAAGAGACCTCAATTTATGAATGAATGTGACAACCTAGAGAGTGCCAAATTTACACTAAGTCCAAATTACACTGTATATTTATCCAAAGGCCCTCTATTTCACTAATTTCGCAGGCTAATAATCACTCATAACCTAATAGACTATGTCCAAAATTAAATAAATTTCACTCAACCTAAGCCATTAACACATTCACACAATGTAACCTACTATTACCATACAGTGTGCACAATTCACATACAAAAGAAAAATGCAAAATCCTTTCCTACACTTGAACAACACATTGTCCTCAATGTGAGAAGGGTACACAAACACCAGGGGAAATAGAAAACAATATATGAAAAAACATAAGAATAAAATACTAATAAAAATGAAAAGAAAAGGGTTAGAATATGAAACCGTTTATGGTGATAGAGGAGGTGATGGCAATAGTGTTGAGACTAATTCCGCTTGACATTGAGATTGTTTCCCTATCTTATAAGTGATTTAAGAGATCAAAAGAATTAACAATCCAAACCGTTCCAAATCATTCAAACTTATTTAAGAATTTAAAACAAGCCTAACTATATAAAAATTTAAATCTAACTACTAAATGTGCTAATTTATGGTCATTAGCTTGACCTCTTTCCTTTAAAACTCAACCAGGATCAATTATGAGTGGCTTGCTTCTACCTTTTTCGTTCAACATCAATTTTGTAGGCTATGAGTAAGCTACAAATTGCAAAATGATCAGAAGGAAAATATTGATAAAATTGAGAAAACCAATTAATTTCATCCATGTCCTTCTCATTAACAATCTGTCAATAAAATAAGGAATAACAAAACTCCCAGAATCTTCCATTGAATCCAACAGTTTTTATCCTATACGAAGGTGAGTTGCTCTCTTTCTTCCTTAATCACCTTCGTCTCCTCTACTTCTTCCGCTTCACGAATAGAGACCTTCATCGTTTTTTCAAACTCGATGGTTGTCGTCTTTTGTTCTTCGTCCTTTTGTTCTTCAGAAGATACGAACACATCAATTATCTTAAATGAGCTACTACCTTCAGATTCTTAAATAAATCGTTCATGTTGAATGTCTCTTCATCATCATCAATCCAAAGGGTAGGGTTCTGTGCATGGACATTTATCCTAGATTTTTTGATGTTCAAACATAGTGTACTAAGATCTGGCATATAGTATCAAGGGTTTCCATATTTTCCTTCATCCTTTTTCTTAAGTTCTCAGTGTTCTGTAAGGTCGGGATTAACTTGATTTCTCTCTAATTCTTCTAGCTCTACCTCATTCCTAAGTGGAATAACCTGGCATGACTCTATTGAATTTACTTTCATACTACGTAGACAATTTTTGACATTTTGCTTACAAAACTCACTAGAAAGCTAGCTTATTCGAACCTCTAGATTGTGAATAAAAAATGCATGATCTTCTATTACTTGTTCAATCTTCTTTTCCAATCTCTTCTGGTTCTCTTCCATATCCGTGAGCTTATCCATGATTTTGTCCAGCTTGGAATCCCATGAACTGGATTCATTTCATATCCGTGAGCTTATCCATGATATTCATTTCATAAAAATGTTGGGTGAGGACTTTCATCAAACACCTTCTAAGCAGAACATAAAACACATCCAAATTCAACCATTCATTCATTCTTAACCCTTTCTTCATGATCCCTAACACCATGCAACACAAACCCAACAATATTTGTGTTCAATTCATGGAAAGAACTCAAAAATTTGAAGACATCAACACACATTCATTATTCGGGGCATTAACACATTCACAACCAAACAAAAATGAAAATTTTTGAATTCAAAAATGAAATTGAAAAAAAAAGAAATATAGAATGGCCCCAGAAAAAATGAATGACACATGCGATGAAGAATAGAAAACAACTGAAGATAGAGACAAAAAATTGACAAGAATAGGAGAGGGATGTGGTGAAAAAATGACTGCAAGCTTCGATCTATTTCAAAAAAAAACAGACACTCGAGGGAGAAGGAGGGGGAAGGTTGACAGATCTAATACAAATTGAAGTGGGACGACATCATTTGTCACTTCAATTTTTTTTAACGTTGCAGCATTCAACGACGAACCCAGGAATCGTCGTCAAATGCCAACCTTTAGCTACAATAGATAATCATCGTCGCCAATAGGTTTGGCAAAAAGCCAAAAATGACATAGTTATATTATTCTGATAGGCTACATTTTGCGACGATACCAATATTCATCGCCAAATGACACAATTTAACTATAAAATACCTATAGCGTCGTAAAATATACAACATTTGGCTACTAATTTCTTAAAGCGTAGCCTAATCTTAATAATTTCACTACAAATTATTGTAAACGTCATAAAATATACCCAAGCCTTTTCTTCTTAATTAATTAACATATATTAGTTTTTTCTATTACCAATAAAAAACAAAAATTAATCTTCTCAATTATATATGCAATTATTCTTTATTTGCTTAATTTTTGGGAATGACTAATCTTTAAATATAATTTGTTATAAATAGTTTTATAATTATATTACAATGTGTTCATATATTAATTACAAGTGTTATAATGTTTATTTATTCGAATAATTTTTTTGAAATTATATTAATGAAAATGTATAATTTTAAGACAATGTTATTTTATTTGAACGGTCAACCTATTAATTTCCAAATAGTTTTCAAATGAATCATTTAATTTTTAATTCAAATTTTGTTTTATTTAGAATAGGAAAATAATTTTATTAAAAATTATTTATTAACCAACGACCTTTAGCAACGAACCATGCATTAGTCGCTACATCTGACAATTGTCGACTAAATATAGCAAGTCGTAGCAAATTAATTAAGACTACTTCCAAATAGCTACAGCAAACAATAAACCACATCGTTTACCTAAACTACATAAAGAACGCCATTTTGTATTAGGTTTTTAAATTCACACAACATAAAAGCCTTCTTAACGTTCTCGTTCAAGTAGTCTTCTGAAATTCAAAAACCTCTCCAACATACCAGCGATTACCGAGACCTTACTCATATATCAAAGTCACGACTTCATCAAAACATGGTCTATATTACTGTCACTTCTTTTTTACTATCTGTTGTATTTTCAATGTCCTATTATCAAGCTCTTCTACATCTTTAACTGATGAGATCGGGTCTTTGTTTGTCAATCTTAGTTTGTCAATCTTGGTTTGTCACAAGTTTTAGTCTACTTTTATGTACTAGATTTATGATGTTTGCATTTGGCTCTTGAGACAACGTTTTCAAAGAAAACACGTATTTTTACCATTGTTAAATAGAAGAGTTGTGATTTTTATCCTACTATGGTAGATTTGGACATTCTTTCTATAGATACATACACACACTTTTTTTCAATGCTAAAGTTGATTTCTTTATCTTTTGTATATGATGTTTTCTATTTTTCATGTTATTTCTTTGTGTATAATTATTTGGACATTGTTGTTAGACAGTTTGGATTTTGCTAAGTTAGTTTATGGAGTAGAATCAATTTTGTTGACCTCACTGTTACTGAATCTTCTTAACTTGTTTATGGATTTTACGTACTGAGGAACTTATGTAATTGCATCTTGCTTTCCATTTGTGAGTTTGGGCTTTCCTCTAGTCCTGTGAAGCACAAGGGTATTTTCTTAGATAACTTAAAATAGGTAGACTGTGACTCTTTTGTGTGTTACTGTCCTAATTTAGGGGGCTCGATCATCGGAAAAGTTGCATTGTTCAGTACTTATACCTCATGTGACTTCATGCTTATTATGATTATTCACCAAAAACCTTTAGGTGTTTATTATGAGTTTTTGATTATGCATTTGATGTATGAGTTGTATTTATGGTTGCGTTTTGAAGATGATTTATTGTCTATCTTTGTTATTTTTTTATGTCTATCTTCCCACTGACATTTAACGTTTAATCACATGAAGGAATGTCGACATGGAGACTAGTTTCGAATGGCCCTAATTCATACCATTGGGAGGAATGTGGCAAAATTATCCGTACTAAGCAAACCAATACTGAAAAAGAAATCTCCAGTTTATAATAATCATCATTTGCCTTCCATGGCTGATGTTCTGCTTCAAGGTGTTTAGTATCATTCGAACAGCATCACTTTTCTTATTGCGTACATCACATTTCATTTTATGAAGCTATTATATATATTCACATTTGATGGTTTATACTACATGTTGTTTTAAGCTGCCTTCAGTCTCAAAGGTGACATGTATGCCCATAGAGGCGGAAGTGATGTCACAACACTCCATAAAGGATTAGGAAAATCAGTTGATTGGGAAAATTCGTCAATTTTGAATACTTCATCTGCTTATGTACGTATGCATGTCACTCCAATTTTAGTTCATTTAACGGTTTACTAATATGACAATATCTAACTTCTATATTGTTTATGTTTTAGGTACTAAATATAGAGACTTATTCACTCCATCCTCATGTCAGCTAGCTATAGCAGAAAAGCTGTTACAAGAGGGTGTAAAAAACCTACTGTTGAGGGGACAACAATTACTATTTTAATTGGTGTGTTCGAACGTGCAAGGACCCTTCTGGGGAATCCAGACATCAGGCACTCATTTACCTTTATCGACTTTTATGTTACTTGAAATCCAAAAAAAAATTATGTCATTGTCAGTTAGCGGTCGCTCGACATGCTCCTCTATATGCAATCATATACATTTATATGTCACTCATGTGCATTTTCATAAGAATAATCAGTCATAAATACATTTATTAATGTATTATATATCATGCATGTTTAATGACAATTTTTCGGGTATGTTTCTTTAAAACTCTTCATAAACAATTTGTTCAATGACAATTTCTCGGGTATGTTTCTTTAATACTCTTCATAAACAATTTGTTCAATGAAAATTTCTCGGGTATTTTTCTTTAATACTCTTTATAAACAATTTACAACACCTTCAAAACATTTTTTAAATCCTTAATACCCTTTCTTTCACTTTAATCCTTTCATTCCACATCAATTAAGTTCATTTAAGAACTCATTTAAACCTACATACCTCATATGGTAACATCCTTACTTGAATTAGGTTGAAAAACATCCAAACAATGCCCTTTAATATAGCCTCTTGGGTTGCGATTGTGCAAGTGCACGATCGCGACTTTCCTCATTTTTCAATCTGCACGTTCGCGACTTTCCCCTACTGTGTTTTTCTTCCTCCTTTCTTTTGTTTATTCGAAACTCACATACATTTTAACACCAAGTTCACTCAAATTTTCTAGATTACTTTACCACAAACACAAAATCATTCTATACTCATTCACTTACAAATTTTTTTCATGAAATTATCAAACTCTAATCAATTGATTAAACCTCTTCAACTACATAATATCATTCATGAAACCGATCCTTTTCCATAACATGATATCCATTTTAACAAACACTTCATTATCAAAATTCTATCATTTATAGTTTATGACCTCTTCATTTTTACTTCAGTTTCATTTCAATAATATTAATGCAAAGTTCAACAATTGATGATTGTTTATAAACCCCAAAACAATACGTAATCCATGTTTTTCCATATCACATGTTCTGCAAATTTTTTTCTAGATTTTCTTAAGCAGTTTTGGGTCAGATTTGTATGACCATGCTGACCTAGACAATGAGGTATTTAGACAACACCTACTCCTAATCAAATGTTCTACAATGTCTTAAGTGTGTAATGACATCAATTTCATGCATTTTGGTTTAGTATCATGCAAGTTATAATAAAAAATCTACAGATTATTTTCATACTTCAACAAAACACAATTCTCAATTTCAAACCAAATTTCAAGACTCTTAAGAATAGATTTCAAATTCGATGCTTGCATGAAAAATGTAGATAAATATCTCTAGTTTACTCTAAATTAGAATCCATCCAATTTAGATATTCACAGATAAAGTTATGTTTAAAATATAAATGCATGTTCAATGAAAACACTGCATATAACATGCTCCAGCTCACTTCATTACTAAAATCCTTCATCTTGTTAATCATATCGCTGAATTTGCTTCTTCCCTCACCACCCACACATGCATCCATGCCATTTACGCATGAAACAATCCATAAACATGGAAACATACACCACTCATGCATGCATCCAATTTACGAACATTAAAACCTCATCTTAATATCATTTACACTACCCATACAACTTTAAGCATAACTTACTTGTTTCAGAAAAATTTCAGCAATTGAGAAGGGTTATAAGAGATTTTGATGGATGGAGAAAAGAAAAAAATAGAGAGAAATATAAAATATATGTACTGGAATGTTTACTTTGCAAAGTGTAACGTGGGTAAAATGCAGAAGTTAAGTGTTTAAGTGATCGATGAGCAAAGAAGGAAGATGGTGTTTTTGATGGAGACAAAACAAAAGAGCTGCAGAAACTAAAATTTTCATTACAAATTTTTGTAATGTTAGTAAATACTAATGATTAATTAATACTACTATTTTAAGTTTTAAAAATATGTTGTGAGTTTTTATTCCAAATAACATGTTGTAAACATTTAAAGCAAATCTCTAATAAAACATATCTTAACTATGATCGATTATAAAAATGTTAGTTTAATAATTTATGAAAATTTCAATCATTTAGTGACGATTTTTAAAAATTGTTACTAAATGTAAACATTCAATGATGTTTCCAAAAATCCATCACTAAATGTGAAACATTTGCTGACAATTTTGAAATATCATCTTTGAATGTTTGATAGTTAGACATGATTAAAAACAGTCGTCTTGAATGTATAATGTTTCGCAATGAATTATTAATTTCGTCACCAAATATTGACCTTTTGGTGATGTTTGGTAATATTGTCGCAAAATACATAACATTTAGTGACCATTTACGAACATTGTCGCAAATTGTTTGTAAAGTTATGGTGACATTTAAAGATTGCATCACGATTGCACTATTTGGCGACGAATACTATAAATCGTCACCCATTAGTCTCAATTGTGTGACGATTTTACTTGAACATCGCTAAAGGTTTTCTTTTGGGCAACGCTTTTTGGTTTCGTCACTAAAACTTAACATTTAGTGACGAGCGATATGTTTCGTCACAAAAGGTTGTCTTTTTGCGACGAATATTTTTTTGTCACAAAAAAAAGTCGGGAAATGCTTCCTTTGTTGTAATGTCTTCTTCTTCTTTTTTCTTCGGTTAATCTTTTTCAAACATTTACCTTCTTTTCAAGTTTTGAATTAATTGGAAAAGTCAAAATAATACAGTGGTTCAACATTGATTTTTTTCAATTTAATGAAAAAAATTATTCATCATTAACTAATACTAACACCTTGTATATCTATAAATTGGCAGGAGTATATAATTAAAAGAATTTAAAGTTGTAACATGAAATAAAGTCAAGTTATCTAAAATGATTCATAAGGCACATATGTTTCAATGGGTTAATTCCAAAAATTAAATGGTTTAGGTTTTAAAAATCAATCCAAAGGTTAGGTTTAGTTTAAAAATTAGGATCAAAAAAATTTATGGATTATGTTTAGGTTATAAAAAATTTCAACAAGTTCAATTTAAACCTGTATTTATAAATATTCCAAATTTAGGTTAACATACAAGTTTTCATTCACATTATTATTAGAGGAATAAATTAGAAGTCACAAAACTCTATATATGGGTTTTATATATGTTCTTTCATTTACTTTCTTTATATAAATTTTTTGTTTGTAAATTATAAGGTATATCCATCTTAAAGATTATTAATATTCTAAATTAAAAATTAAATAGTGCAAGATAGTCTCTGTTTAAAATCTTTATAATATAGTTTAGAATATACATTCTCGAGAAAAGATTCATTCTTTATTTTAAATAGTTTGACAAATGGAAATTGTTTAATGAAAGTCAATTGTTTAGGTATTCCTCTTATTTTGCTATACAATTATGACTGAATATTATTATAGATTTAGTGATTATGACTAAGTATCTTTTCACTCATCATTTATGAAAACTCCCATGTGAAAAAGTAAAACAAAAGTATGCTTTACTTGTTTGTTTAATTATCAAGAACCAGTTGATTTATGACAAAAGTATTGATGATTGATTAACAGAAAATACTTAGTTTTATTGAACCAAATAAGGTGATGATAGTCTATATTTCTAGTGTTGAAATAGTTGTGCTAATGTTTTGAAAAACAAATTGAAGCAAGTAACTGAGGTTATGTTCTTTTATGAATTCATCATCAAAACAATTCCGTTTCTCTAACATATATTGGAAGTTTACTTTTATTATATAAAAATAATTAGTTATTGTTAATGCAAGAATTGTAATGATAGTGATAAGTTTTTATCTACCATCTGATGATTCTTATAAACAAGAAAACATTAATTTTCCTAAAACTAAAAAGTTGCATTCTATTATATTAAACTTTATAAATAAGAAAGGAATATAAGAATATCCAAAAGCTCAATGCAATTACCGTGGAAAAGAATTTTTTAATCTAATTATAAATAGTACTTCTTACTTACTTCATCACTTACAAAAATATCCAATGAAAAATTAGAATGATATAAGACAATATGTGATTGGAACCAAAATCATATTCTAATGGTATTATTGCATTAAAAAATATGAAATATAATTATAATAAATTTTTTAGGGTAATGAATATGAAATTTTTTATTGTAAGCTTTCTTTTACGTTTATTGAATTGCTTGAATTTTGATATATGATAAGCCTTATTTCTTACTCAATATATCAACTAATTAGTAGGGTTACTTGTCAGTGTGATACAATGTCTTTTATTGATCCAGAATGAGAATCAATACATAAAGAGTTGCTTAAACTTCCTTCTTACATTTACTTGAATTTGATAATTGAAGAATGAAGTATCAAAGGATGAATACATATGCATTACTACTCATTTTATTGATAACAAGTGGAAGTTGTAAAAAAGAATAATTCTTTTTAAGTCGTTAAAACTTCCTTTTGATAGATTATTACTTGTGAATGAAGTAGCTCTTTATTTGGCTCAATGGAAGGTAGATAAAAAGATTTTATCAATATTAATAAATAATGCTTCTTACAATGATAGTATGATCATGTTTCTCAAGTTTTACCTTCCTATAAGTAGTTCATTATTTTTCAATAGGCAAAATTTTCAAGTTAGATGTTTATGTCACATTCTAAATCTTATTATACAAGTAGGACTATAAATGATTCATGATTCTGTTGCTAAAATTTGAATAGATTTAAGCATTTGCATAAGTCTATTCTAAAACTTAAGAAGTTTCTAAAAATAGCTTGTAAAAGTTTTCATTTGAATATAATAAAGAAACTAAGAACAAATATATGTATAAGGTGAAATTCTACCAATATTATGACTGATTTTGCTTTATATTAGTATATTTTATTTTATTTGGCATAATTAGATAAAGAATTCTTTATTTTTTTCATTTATTGATAAAGGAAGGCATAAAGTGAGACCTCTTCAAAAATTGTTAGAAGTCTTTTATGACATAACATTGTTCTTTTTTTATTCAAATTATCTAACACCAAATGTTCACTTTGAAGGCATATGAAAAAATTTAAAAATATTTAAAAGATGTTATAAGAAAAACTTATGTATTTATGGCTTGTATGATCTATAAGAATAGAAGAAATTGGACAAGGATTGGTCAAAGTACTTTTTGTTATTATCATGTGTTACTATTTTGGATCCTCATTATAAATTGGCTTTTCTTCACTTTCGTTAGTTTGTACTTTACGATAATTTAACTACATCAAATTTTACCAAACAAGTGAAAAAGACCAAACTTATTATGCTTGAGTGTTACAAAAGTAATGGAGAATATAATATAACTCAAAATGTTGAATTTTTTCCTAGTTTAAATGATATTAAATTAAGTAAGAGTTCCAAAAATTATGATTATAAAGAGTATTTAAAGTCAATGTTAAATCCCAAACTTAAGCAATTTGAATTAGATATTTATTTGAAAGAGCATTTTATAGATCCAGATAATAACATTGATTTATTAGAATATTGGAATGTGGCTTGTAAAAGATTTTGCACCTCAGGAATGTTGACTAGAGATCTTTTATCTATTAATACTTCTATAGCACCTTTAGAATCTACATTTAGTTTAGCTAAAAAATGGTAAGTTCATCTCACATTTCACTCAAACAAAATACAATAGACTCTCTCATTACTTTTGAGAGTTAGATGACCACGAAATGACTTGTTTTAAGTAACTTATTTCATATACATAGGTATGATTTTTTAAATTTTAAATTATTGATTTTAATTATTTATTATAAAAAAAGGTGACGATTCTTCTTTGAATAATGATGATAGAAAAAAAAAGATGATAATGTTGAAGAACTTTAATTTAGTTTATTATAAATTTTATAAAGATTATTTTATATTTCATTAAACATCCAAAAGAAGCACTTATTAGGAGGCGACCAAATGATTCCAACTTGTATTTTATTTTACTTTACTGTCTTCGTTTTTATGTTCTTAATTAATGTGTATTTTTGTTTATATGTAAATTTTAAGGGTTTTTTTTATACACTTATACAGAATTAGGAGGGACTTCTGAGCCTTAGTTACCCCATTTGACTAAGTTTAATATCTTAATTGTTTGAAATTAGGAGTAATGCCATATTTAAGTGTGAATTGGGTTGAAATTTCTTTATTTTCATTTTTTGAATTAACATATTTTCTCTATTAAATTTTTGGTTTGATATGTGTTTAGAATGCATTTTTTATATTATTATGTGTTAATTAATTAATAAATATTATGTTTAATGATTCAAAGTTTATAGGGAAAAATAATTGGCAGAAATAATATGAAAAATAGAGTTGAAGCAAGAAGTGAAGGTTATAGAAGAAAACCAACTCTAGTCTACAGGATGAGATAAGTGTTAATGCTAACACAATGTAAAAGAGTGTCAAGAAATCAGAATCAGTATTTGGTGTTAGTTTATAAGTGAACAAAACTCCAGGAAAACATAATAAAACCAGCATTGGTGTTCTAATGTGTATGATGTTATTCCTGTTATGGACTCTGACAAAATAAAAACTAGGCTCAAATGTTTCAGCTTAAAGCCTAATTCCTTCTTTTTTTTATTGCAACATAATATATACAATGCATCTTTTGTTACCTAAATCTTAAGTTTTAAAATATATGTGACCTTCCAAACATAAAATCTTCCTTAAAACACAAAACCTATATCTTAAAACATAAATCATCCCTATTCATTGAATTCATACAATTAGAATATGTAAATTGGGGATTTTTCTTTTAAGAAGTTTTGGGAAATATTGGACATATATCTTAGGTTATACATTATCTAACTAAGTTATATCTAATTTCATGATAATAGTATAATGAAGATGAGTATTAGCCTATTGAGTATGGAAATTTATGGATTGAGTGCTACTCTTGTGGAATTGTGAATTATATTAACTTGGAATTATGGAGTTTGTATTGATTAAGGATTATTATGCTATAGTTTTTAATATTATGTTGATTTTTTGAAATGTGGAAGTGGTATTATGCGTTGAACTTATGGAGTGAAATTTGTGAAGGGTGGTGAAGTGTTTGCATATTTGATTTATATACTTAAATGATGACTCCAAGACTTAATACAAAGACTTGGAATCACATTCCTTCTTTTCTTTAACACCAACCCCTTTAGAGGTCATTATGAGGTTTACCAATTAGTAGAACAAGAAATGTTACAATAAGTGGATCACTAGCAATATGGCTATGAAAAGACCATAAATGTTACAATAAGTAGATCACTAGTAATATGGTTATGAAAAGACCATAATCTTGGATATTGATAGGTTTTTTAGATTTATAATGTGTTCTAAAAGTTACATTAGGATCATTTGTTAACTTTATAAGGAGATTATTGCTTAGAGGTGGTAAAAGAGTCATATGTCAACATTAAAGAGAAAGTAACAAAATCTGTATGCATATACTTCTATATTTGAGGCATTAAGGTATTGATTACAAAGGAAACAATTAAGGCACATCTCAGGCTACCATCAGATGATAGGAGGTTGAGCTTTTAAAGTAAGATGCTATTAAGATATGAAGAGTAGAACTAGAGAGATGCATTGTATAGATTTGGATTTAGGATCACCTATTCTACTAAGCAGATGCACTTCTTATGTAAGCACCTATATAACCATAACTAGTGCCTTATACACTAAACGATAATGTATTACTTCAGTTTAGTGGATTGAACCAAGTTTGGACCATAGATTTATACCTTATTAATTTGATTATGAACGGTTTAGGTAAGGCTCCACCAATCCCATTTTCATCAAAAATATTGCAACCCATTAGAAATTTGGTTTTACATATGTCACAAGATAAAAAATTTATGTTCTTAGTGTTAATTAGTTAGTTGTTAGAAGGTAAAGGGTTAACCTCTCTATTCTTGAGGTTATTAAGACAAGAGAGGTAAATTACAACAATGATGAATGGATATGGTTATTTAGTTATATTTAGGAGATAATAAGTTGATTAACCCACACAAGCTTGATAAAGCATATCCAAATAACCTAGGATATGAGGCAAGGAAAAATAATGATGAAGATGCTAAAGAGCAAGAGAGGAAATTAGGATTGCTAGCCCAAAAAGGATAACGATATAACAACTAACATCATTTATTGATCAACCTTAAGGAGAACTTATAGGTCTACATGCCATGCTAGATTCTATATGGACCTATCTATAATGCTTTCCACCGTAATGACTTTAACCCTAACCTATATACACACATATATATAACTAGGTTTAGGTTCTTTTGTGATTATTAAATTATGTAGCATATAAATACTTTTTAAAATGAACCGATGTAGGAGAATAAACACCTCAGATCTAAAGAACAAAAACATCCTAGATTACTGTAATATAAAAAGATTAACTAGGTATAATGAGTTTGATTAGATTGAATTGTTAATTGAGAAGTGGTAGTTAATTAATTGCATATATATGTGATTTTTAAGAAAGGGCATAGATGCTTTAAGTTGATTGTTATTTCAACATAAATAATCAACCTTATATAATAACTAATATTATACTCATATAAACCCTAAAACTATAAGGCTTTTCTTTATTCATTTCTCTTCACTTGCTTAATTATCTTAATTTTTTTGTATAGAAATTTAATTATTTTAATAGTTTTTATTAAGGTAGGATTAAAAGAATTAGTTCTACTGTCTACATGGGTCAATACAATAGAGTACTCCAGTTTTATAACTTACTACAATTAATTCTATACACTTACAAATAGATTATAGATTAGTTAACTTAGTAGAGGTATGGGGCAACCTACCAGAAAGTAGTTGACTGTAGCTTTAGATGGTAAAAGATTAATGTCTAAAAGATCTTACCAATCCAATTTAATATATCAATTCTAGATTATTAAAATCAAGAAATAAATAATAGTATCTCGGGGGGGGGGGGGGGGTATGAGTGGTTGGATGGTGGGGGTAATTTT
>JANIIA010000004.1:48030118-48060643 GCA_027478495.1 Erythroxylum alaternifolium
AATGATGATGATGATGATGATGATGATCATAATAATAATAATAATAATAATAATAATAATAATAAATAACTATTCAAAAGATAAATATATTAAATATTAATAATATTTTATTTTTAATGGATAAATATGTATTACTTAAAGTCATTATTAATTAAGGTCTAAATTAAGTAATAAAAACTAAAACTCTATAAACAAAATTATAAGAAATCTAGAAATTATAATTACTGACATTAAATGTCACCTAAAAGAGGCGAATTGGCTATTTCTGTAAACTTTTTAACAAATTTTATGGTTGAAGGAGCAATGCCAATTCAATTGGAAACATGACAACCATAATATAAGCCATTCCACTGCATAGAGATTGTAAAGTCGAATTTAAAATGGTTCTTAAGTTAACTCTATATATAAGTAATATCACTTGGTCTTTTAAAATCCTCTTTTTTTTTTCGCTATTTGAATGGAAACCTTTGTATAAACTCTATCTTTGTACTAAGAAACGAGGAATTCTTATGCAAATCTTCTTGACGGTGAAGTGAAATTGCTAACAACTTGATCAACTAAATACAAGTTTGAAGAGAATAAAACTAAAAGATTTTCACCCTTTACGCAATTTAGTTGACTAGGGTTTAAGATCACTTCAGAAATATCAAATATTGCTGAAGATTCGTAAAATGGCTACCTCCTCCACCAACTTCTTCCTTAGCTGTTTAGATCCACTTTCTTCCGTTTCTCTTGATCTTCGAAGTTTTTCACTTTCCACCGTTAACTCCTTCAAAAACTTTAAACACTAGCATTTCTTCTTTCCTCGTAACCTTTTTTTTGCGTCTTCCTTGACTCTAAAACAAACCTTCCAAATCATATAAACATGGAATTCATGAATTGACATTCCCAACTTTGTTATACTGAGTCTCAGCCCTTCAGGCATCATGTTCCACCCATAATATCTCACAAAGCAACTTATGGCTATGTATGTTGTAATCTAAGCTAGTTACATTAGGTTTGAGCCTTTTCGTTTATCAAATCTTTGAAGCCATTTGGACCTTGACATGTTTTGATTCTTTGACGACCTAGATAAACTGGAATTTGCTTTCTCGGAAAAGTTTTGTTAATGGTGTAAAATGAAAAAAATGTAAATGAGTTTGGCTTAATATGAAAAATCACTTTATAACCTAAGAATAATTTAATGTGATCTCCAAAAGAAATTAATATTATGGATTTACATAACTAAAATGGAAATCATGGGTTATAAGAAAAATCATATAATTTAAATATTTATGGTTATGAATTATTAAAAAGTAAAACTAGATATAAAAAGGAAGGAAAGAAACAAAAAAGAAGCAACTATCTTATATCTTGCCTTCTAATTCCATAAATGAGTTACTAAAAACCTAGTTAGCCAAGTTCAAGTCAGAAAATTTAATTAAATTTATAGCTGATATTTGAATGTATCTTTGAAGAATTGAGAAAAAATGCACAAGTCATATAAATTCATTAAAAGCAAGCTAGAAAGCAACAGTGGCACGTCATCAGACTTGTTAAGAAGGATAAGTTGACCATAATATATTGAAGTAGTGATGCATAATTATTTGACAGAGTTAGTAAGAAACACATCCCCGTGTAAGTAATTTTGCTTGGCATCTTTAGAAGCTACCAAAAGAAAGAATCATAAACAACATAATCAAATGGGAAGCTTGTCTTTTAAAACTTTTCAACCAATATTCTTAGTTTTTCAACCAATTGTTGAAGATGAGGAACTTGTTGTACCCCTACATCAAACATAGGATCAATAGAGGTAGAAACACCTTGATAGGTCTGATAATTGGATTGATATTAGTCCTCTCATGCACAATCCAGATTTTACACATTTGAGATATAGAACATTGACTCTAATCCAAGACGGTGGTTGGCATTGCAATTTTAAGGGATTCTCCACTCTGAATGAGCACCTTCCTCAACTAGGGGATACTCGAATGGCAGATATAATATGCTAGACCCCAAATCTGCAAGGACACTTCACAAATGAGTCTTGTCATATAATTTTCAGGAATGACACAAAGGAGGTTCCTTGGTATAATCTAGTATGGAAAAAAACTATAAACCTTAAAACTTCCATCATCACTTAGTTAGCAATAAAAAATAGGCTTAGGACTAAATGCAAATGGATTAGACCGACTAACACCTGTTGTGTCCTATGTTCTTCTTTGCTTATGAATATACCAAAAGCATATGGAGTAGGATTCAATACATGGTGGATGCAGTTAACCATACTTATGAATGGGAGCATACCTTAAGGCGATTTATCACTCACTCTAAACTTGGAAAAGGGAATGCTATCGTTCTCAAAGTTGCTTTTATCACCACTATATACATGATATGGAAAGAAAGAAATTGCAGAGTATAAAAGCTAATTGAGGAAGAAAAATATCAACTAGCTAACAAAATATTGAATTAGATTACAGCTATAATCTTAGCTAGAAATGTTGATCCTCTACTACCCCCTCACATAAAAGCTTGATGGAACATTTGAAGTGCCGATTTATAAATTAGTTCTTGTAACTAACTGTTAGATCTTAAACACTTGTAGTTGATCTTCTATTTGTGTTAGCTAGTCTTACTTAGCTAAAACTTAACAATCCTTATACTTTTGTAACCTTGTAATAGCTTTGCTATAGTTAATCAAATATTTTATTCGTTTTTCTACAAAAAAGTTATTATGCCATTGGGCTTAAAGGCTTTGAGGAACATAACCTTGTACTTTTCTTCAACATTGCTATCTTGCTCTAAGCCATTAGAAATTCCTTCTACTGTGATGTTTATAAGGGTGATTAAGTCGGTAGTATATCAGTTAGTGGTGAAGGTTCTTTCATTCCTTTAGAAGCTAAACATTTGGTGAAACGGAGAAGAGGGTTTACATGTCCTTGTCTTGGATATGGAATCAACACAACATAGCTTTAGTAGTTTATTTGCTTTTATATTCTTATTTCTTGCTTGTTGTACGAAAAAAGTAAAGGAAATGAAAAGTGAAATAAAGGATTTGCTTATTTATTTTTTCATAGTAGTGCCTACTATTTCTAACTGGGATCTATGCTAGCAATTGTAGGTCCTGTTAAAGGTAAAAATAAAAAAGGCCATACCATTAAATAACTAATAGAACCTTGATAGAGTTGAGGGTCCTATCAGTTAGAAGTTGAATTCGAGAGGTTTTGAAAACTTCTAGGATCTTAATGAACATTGTTAAACATTAGAGTCTAACCTATATTTTAATGAAAACCTTAAGGTTTGAAAGGGATTTTTTTTCCTTTCATTTATTATAAGGTTATGATTTTTGTTTCACACTTTACAACTTCTTATGATGTCATTTCACTTCTAAATTTCTTTATACATTTTTATGGCAGTAATATTGTGTAAACATCATGCATAAAAGTGACACATTCTACTTCTTTGAGTAGAGTTACATGTGACTGAACACAGTATCATATCGGAGCCTTTGTAGGCCTTAAAACCTACAAAAATTTAAAATACACTAACTTCTAACACTTGACGAGAAAATTGTACAAAAATTTAACAAGCCAAAATTAAAAAATGACTTAAAACTAAGAAAATAAATAACTAATAACTTAAAGAACTAAAAACATTAAATTATAAGAACATTAAAGTTAAAGAATGCTGTGTTGCTTACCAATAACTACTTGTTATATGGTCAACCCTTTTCCTTCATTATTAACTTAACAAACTACAATTGGTGGGGGTATAAGTTTCCTTTAGATACACTTCTAACTTTATTCTTCGTCTTTTTCTTAATAGAATGATAAATTTCTAGGTATATTTCATGTTCCTTTACGATGTATTTACTCGTGCTTTCTTCAACCTTAAATCAAATCTATCCCTTTTACATCATTTATTTTAGCCTCCTAAATAACACAGGATATATTATAATTAATTGTACCAAAATAGATACTTTTTTTTTTGAAAAATAAAAAAGCTTATATTAATTTCAATAGGTCCAAAATTGAGCACAACCCCTTAGATAGGGACCTACAATACTATAGTAACACATTTAATCTATGGCATCCTTAGGCCCATTACCTAAAGAGTAGACATATAATTTCAATAATTGTAAGCTTAAGCTACATGGTTTATCAGAAAGAAAAACACGATATGCAACTTTTTCCACCTTTGGTACTTTAATCAATCAAGATAAGCTAAGAGGAAACTTAGCTTCCTCGAAGCTCATCTACATGGCCTTTCAATTTTAGGTATGGACTCAGAAGAAACACCAATTATAACCTATAAGTCTTCTAGCTCTTTAAACTAAGTTATTTACATACATTTTATAAATATCTGTGCTTTACTTATGGTTTGTTCTTGCTGCCATGATATAGTTATTGCTTGATTGCAACCTCTTACAATGTTTGAACATATAAGTTATTCTTTAACATTCCATATAATAACATGTATGATAGATTCATTGGACTTCTCCTTGCTTTGAAACCTTTTATAGTTATGTTGTCTCCATATCTCCTATCTAGTGTTAGCCATTGCTAGCAAATAAAAAACCCAATTTGGCATTGGATGTATACAAATCAATTAGCCACTTGATAATGTCAACAAAATTTTTGTTATCAATATACCAAAGTCATAACTCTTTATTTCCACTCTATATTGAGTAAGAGTAGGAGCACATAAATGGGAGGTGGTCCCTCATTTCCTTTTCACCCATACATAATAGACAATTTCCTCTTAAATTCAAGATGGATAATCTGTCCATTGTACTCAGCCTATCCCTCAATCTAATCCCTATGATAAAGTCAGTGCTAGGCATTATATGATTATTCCATATTACCTCATACTAGGGTACATTGAGATCTCTTGATTAAACCAAATTTCTGTATGCTCTATTTGAGAATTGTTGGATTGTATGTTTGTACCATAGGTAATAATCCTATATAGCTAAATTGAGAGGATAGAAGGGGGTTAAATGTTTTATAGTCTAAGGAAAATGGATCTATTAATCACCAAAAATAAATGAGGATACCTTTGTATATATAGGGTAGGTATAGAGTGCTATAACAACTTCATCGAATTGGATGAGGGGTCCAAAACCTATCCAGTTATCACATCATAGGGAAGCCTTCTAACCACCTCCAATTTTGCAGAAAATATCCCTTACAATCCCATCTCTGAACTCCAATTGTTGAATAAGAAAACCAAGACTGAGATATTCATCTAAATAGGGTCTAAATACTCCTCTTTTTGAGAACTTTTATGTAACCATCTTATCCATAGAGAGTTTCTATTTTTAAACACCCTATAACATTTTAAGCATGAGAATTCTAACGGTCAAATTGATAAAAATGATCCCCAAACCTCCTTTTTCCTTAGGCTTACATTCATCCAACCACTTAACTTTTATATAACCTATGCCCCTTTTTAGTTTACCCTATAGGAAATTTCTCATTATTTTCTCAATAGTTTTGATAAGGATTTGCAAAGGGAAAAATGAGAGCTCTATTAAAATATAGCGAACTAACTATTTTTTTGATCATTTAAACTTTCCCATCACAAGATAAATCCTTATTAGACTAAGAGGCAAGTCTTTTCTAAATTTTCTTAATAAGTAAGCGTTAATTGAAGTTTAATATCATATTTATGATTGGAAGACCTAGATAGAGTATAGTAGAGGGTTTCTTGGATACACCTATTAGGCTTGCAATAACTATTTTAAGGAATTCAACACTTGATGGTAGGAAGAAAGGGCTTTTGTAGAGATTAACCCCTAATCCTGACATAGAACTAAATTGATTCACAGTCTCCATCAAAATCTCTATTGTTTTAAGATGAGCTTTATAAAAAAGTTGAGCTTTATAAAAAAGTATAAGATCAACAGTAAGACATAGATGAATAAGAGAAACTCTTCCACATTTTGAATGGTATCTAAATTTGGCATTGTTAATGATCTTGTGCTTTAATAATTGGGAAAGGACTTCTAAGTACAGATTGAAAAGATAAAGGGATAGAGGATCCCCATGTCTTATACCGTTACATCCTTTGAAAATCTTAAAAGGTATTACATTAATAAGAACATAATAAGAGTGGTAGTAACATATGCTTTGCTATATTCTATAGAGGTATCAAAGAACCCAAAAGCCTTTAATACCTAAAAGAGGAAGGTCTAATTTACACAATCAAATAATTTATTGATGTTTATCTTTTTTGTGTAATTCATAGGAGAATTCCTTCTTGAGTATGCTTTAAGGATTTCTTACACCATAAGTATATTATGTCTAATGTTCTTCTCCTTTATAAAATCACTTTGATTGTTACTGATGATTAAGTTAAAAACATTCTTTAACTTGTTTATAAAGATCCTAGTAATGATTTTATAAATGAAGTTGGTGAATGAGATGGGTTTATATTCTCCAAAGATGGAAGGTATAAGAAAAAAAAAGTTTTATTGATCTCCTTTAAAAGCATTGTCTTATAAAATAATTTAAGAGTAACATCTCTTTCCATTTGTCCAATCATTATATAAGATTTCTGATAAAAAACACATTAAGGCCATCAAGTCTAGGTGCCTTCATCCCACTCAATTGAAAGACAATACCATCATTCTCTTTATTTTCAACTAGTTTGATGAGCTCCAATGAATCCACATTTGATATTCTATTAGTAATCAAGGTTTGTAGGTTGAATCATGAACAGAACGAATAAAAAGTTTGTAGAAGCTGACAGCTTCCTTAAGAATGTCATCTTGATCACTTAGTATGCTACGATCTAGACCTCTAATTAAGCAAATTCTTTTAGTGTTTTTCCTAACGGTTATGGAGTTGATAAAGAAATTAAAGCATCCATCCGCATCTTTAATCTAACTAACCTTAACTATTTGTTAAATCAAAGAGGAATTCAAATCAAGAGCTTGTAAGTAATTCCTCAAATCTAGCTTTTCTTTTTATAGAAACAAGGGATCACTAAGATTCAGGATAGTTGAAATTGAGAAGATGATTTGGCAATATCAACTACAACTTTAGTATTAGGGAATCTAGTAGCATTAAGATTTTCTACTGCTTATTAATGGTCTTTTGTTTTTGGATGTAAATGAATTGTTTTGTTCCAAAATTTATGGTAGCTAGACCATTTTTAACATCTTCTTAAAACCTATCAACATTAACCAACAAGTTATTAAATCTAAAGGGATGACGCCTGATATTGCTTTTGAACATATCATCAATTAAGAATGGTTATGGTATGAAAATAAAGGATCTTACTTTCAGGAAATTATGTTAACCAATCATCATTGATCAAAGCCCTATGAAGCTTCTTTCTTATAAATCAATTAGGATTCTATTTATTGCTCGAGGTGAGGGTATATCCTTTATGTTTTAAATCAACTACCCTAGCTATTCAATAAAGTCCTTCAATTCTTCATTGTCGTTCTTATATTGTGATGGCCATTAACCTCTGTCCTATATAGAGTTGAGTTAAAGTCTTTAATGATGACGTAGTGTCTAAAACATCTTCCTTTAATCCTCATTAAGCTATATCATAAACTAGATCTTTGAAAAGCCAAGTTAAATCTAATTTTAAAAGATGAATATAGAGGTATTTTTTGGGAGAAAATACAGCATTAGGTGCATAAATTTCTCATTAGCTACCAAAATTTTAACCTCCATAAAATTAGAATTATAGCCAACAATGATTCTACCTTAGGAATGATGTTGGTGGTTAGAGAGAAATTTTTAATGAGGTCTTAATCTCCTCAGTTCATTCACATTTTCAAACTTAAGTTTAGTTTCTAAGAGAGCTAAAATTAGGGGTAGTCCTTAAAACAAAATTCCATAAAACATTAAGCTAAATTGGGAATTTCAAACCATATACGTCCTAAGCAACAATTTTTATGTTAATTTGCTTTTACCTTTGGAACCTTTTTTATAATACTCCTTTGATTATTCTGACTGATCACATTCATAAATTGGATCTCATCTAGTTCCATCTTAACCAAATTAGCTATAAATTGAAAACTTTAAAATGGTTACCATCTTCATCTACTTAATCTTTATTTTCCCTCATCTCAACCATGTTTGCTTCAACTTAAAGGTATTAGAAAAATTTGCAATTTCATCCAATGTACGTTCATATGTAGACATTTTCTCCATGGGTGTATCTATAGGGACTATACTTTTTAAGTCATCAATAAGAGCTATAGCTACAAAAACCTCTTTTTTTGTTATGAGACTAGATGAGGAAGGATGGATACTATCTAATTCCTTATTGTTTAGCCTCGTAAGTTCAAAAAATCACCATTTTGAGTAGTTTCCCTAATTGGCTTCAAGGATTTTCCCTGTGTCTTGAGAGATGGATTCCATGATTTTCCGTCTTCAACAATCTTATTAGCAACATCTTGAAAGGAGAATATAAACAATATTAAATTATCTTTAGATAGGAGTGCCTAAGACAAGCTTCTATTTCTCCACTAGTTCATTGCCCATCTGTGGATCACTAGAAAGGGCAAAATATGTTCCATAAAGAACCCAACTAGGGTTGCTCCCTAATTATGAGCACCTGTTTGAAATATCTTTACGTTTAGAGTAACTACGGATCTTCCACCGTGCACTTTTGGATGACAATAATGGAGGGTAAGATCAATTTGTTCCTTTACCATCTATTTCCAACTTTTACTCAATGTGTTAGTTTTCCTAAAGTATGGAGGTATCCAAGGAGGAAGAAGGATTAGGAAAATAACCAAAATGAGAACTTTAAGATTAAGGAGTTTGAGGTTGAGATGGAAGAAATTAGGAGGGAAAAAAGGGAAAAGCCTTAGATGTTGCAATTTGCATGGTTAGAAGCCTTGGCTAAAAAGGCAAATCAACTTTTAGAAAGAGAAATATAAAAACTACCATTACCGAAAGTGGTAATATTAGAATAGTTCGAAAAGATAATAGGTAGATAAAAACTAATATATCTTTTAAGGAATGGCATAAGTGAGAAGAGCTAGCTAGATGAGAAAGAGCACTAGGCTAACTCTGAAGGATGGATACATCAATAGGATTTTAGGGTTCATATTTCTTGAATTTTAGTTTCTTATCCTCTACCTTTAAGGTTAGCTTCTATTCATGAATATCAATTAGTTCCTTAAAAGTGGCGAAGAAAGGCCATCCCAAAATCAAAGGCACATGCCTGTCCTCAATTATACCTAATATTATAAAATCTATGGGAATAAGAAACTTAATAATTTTTACGAGCACATTTTCCAGTATGTCTACTAAACAATTAAAAGAGTGGTATGCTAAATACAGAAAGGTAGCAGTAGGTTTTAGATTACTCACCTCGATCTTCTTACAAACACTACAAGAGTTAAGATATTTAGTAACAACTTTTTGTAACTATCATTTCGTCACAAATATAAGGTTTTTTGTGACAAAACAATTAATTTGTACTATTGTTTAGATTAACTATGATGATTTTTAACTAATAATTGTGCCAATTTAGTATCTTTCACAATTAAATTGTCACTATTAATATATTAATAGTGACACAATTTCTTTTATCACTAAGTTCTATCGTTAAAAGCATATGCAATTTGGCACCGAAGTAATTTAGGTGGGAATGAATTATAATTATGACAAAAAATATATTGGTCACTAATAATTTCTATTTGTTGTGATAACACATAGTTTGATCACTAATATTTTTCTCTTGCTTTGATGAAATGGTTTACTGTCATACTATATTTTAATTTTTGTGATGAAAAATTTTGTTAATAAAAGTTAAATTAGTCAGCGTCTACTTAATAATGTCATAAAAATGGAATTGTCACCATGGTCACTACTATTCGTAATTTTTGTGACAAGAAATTTTATTGTCACTTGATCATCAAAATCTTGTTACAAAGGTTATTGCCTATATAAACATAATAAATTAATGATAAATGTTTCTTGTTATAATAATGTATTAAAATCAACCACTCTAATGATTAATTTTGTCATTATTGTATGAATTTTAGGGACTAGAAACAACTTGTCATGGGTTTTCTTTAATATTATTATTTGCAAAAAAATTTAAATGTTTTCTTATAAAATATTCAAACTACTTATATTTATAATCATAAAGTAAAAAAGTTAAATGAAGATCACATTAAATAAAGGGTCTTATAAAAGTATTAAAAAATTAAATTGTTTTGGAACATACAAAGTAAACTTATAGGGGAATTACCTGAAATATTAAATTAGTATATTTAAGGTTGCAAGAACCTCACATCAAATAATGTAAAATTAAACTAGAGAAAATAAATCAAAACAAGAAGTTAAAAATGAAAAAGTGAGGAATGGGCTTTGGAATCTGGTTCTCGGATCAATCTTGGCCTACAAAAGAATAATTATATTTCATTTTTTTTGTTATTCTCATAACTTTCTTAGCAACTATTGATCGTAGATTAACAAGAAGTTCTGTTAATCCCAGTTTTCCTTTCGGTCGTGTTTAATTAAAACAAGCTCTTTAATTAAACCTAACTATTGGACAATCTAAAACAAGCTCTTTAGATTTAATCGGACAGCCACATTACGAATAAGGAAAATAGATTAATCTTGGCAATAACCACACAATTTTGAGTTATTTAACCTATGTTACGTCACCCCTAATGATGCAAAATGATCAGTTGCTACTATCGAATCGAAAACAAAAGGATTGCATATTGTATTCGATTTTAGCAATGCGTTCATACATAAAAACCAATCAAATAAAGAATTCAATAATTCTTATGTAACACCCAAACAATAAACATAACATAACATAATCAATCCCTAAGAGAGAAAGAACAACAAATACAATGGAGGGATGCCCAAAATATGTCTTCGGCATTGATTTTACCTCTGAACCAAGTTATGGAAGCTTAGCCCTCCATGGGTCTCCAAAATCTACATGTGCTGCCCCTCATTTGTGTCTCAAAATGATTCATCACGATTCTCCTAAAATGATATCTTCCCTCTTCTGTAGTTACAACATTGTATTTATACTAAAATAATATGGTTTTTGGGGCACCAGATCATAAAAGTCACAGGCATGACTTGATGGCTCACGACTGTGAATGGCCTCACTGAAGCTCATGACTATGAGCTTTTGTGTCATGGGTGTGAGCATGGTGGTCATGCCCATGCGCGTCGAGTCTTGGGTGTGATAATTTGAGTCGCAGCCACATACGTTGAGTCATGGTTGTGATAATTTGAGTCACAGTGATGACATATGATGCATGGCCGTAACTTGTGTTGCATAGCCATAAGCATCAAAATTCTTCATCTTTACTAGAATTTTCTTGTCTCCTCTTGCTCTAATCCTTCTCCTTCTTATTCCATCAAGACAATTGCATGTGAATCTTAGGAAGATGACTCAAATAATGTGCTTTCAGCTCACTTGAGCACTTTCGTTTTCGAATTGTACCTAAAATCAAATATGAACTAAAGTGAACATCTTGCATTTCATAGCATTAATCATTAAGTGTTATGGAATAAGTGTACAATCAATTAAGCACATATCAAAGAGACATGAAGCTAACTTTTATGCTCATCTAGTTGTGGATTAATGAATTAAGAAACCATTTTCGTAGTGGAGGATGAAATAGTTAAGGTAGACAAGTTCATTATTCTATTGGATTCAGTTAAAGTGAGTCAAAAGTTCAATATTTGGGACTTTTTATGAAGAATAATATTCACTTGTCTTCATGGAGAAAGAAGAAGAAAATTAGAAGACAAAAGGAAGACAAGAAAAATGGAACAAAAAGAAGAATAATTATAGAAAGCATACAACACGTGCATGTTTTTACTATGGAAAAACATCAATTTAATGGAGTAGTAAAATGACAGCATGATGGACAGCGTAGTAGCCACAAACAAGTAGTAAGAGACAAAACACAACGTAGAAGCTAGAAGCAACTAGGAGAAAGGACATAACAGCTGGGAGGCAGTATTTCACGCAAACTACATCTGTGACATGCATACATTTTCAAAAGGTGTATGCATAGGTTTTAAAGGCATGAACACTAATGGACCAGGAAATAAATCGATAAATAGAGAACAGTAGTGTAGAAGAAAGAAGGGAGGCACAGTTGAGAAGAGACTTTCGACTAAAGCAAAGTAGAGAATAAATAAGCATTTTGGGCTGAATCGAGGGGGAACTTTGAGAGTTTCGGAAGAGCACAAAGACGGAGGTGAGCTCTCCACCATGAGGAGACCATGGAGGGGTAGCTTTCCATCGCTAGTTCAAAGGTGACATCGATGCTAACGACCTAGGTTAAGTGTATTTCACTATTTTTGTTATTTCTTTTTCTCATTAGAAATTGATTGTGTTATCCTAAGTTAATTGATTTTGGTTTTGTGTATGGATAATCATATTCTCATTATTGTTCGGTTATTTGTGTATGTGCAAAGATGATTTTAATGCATTCATTGAATCATTTATTTGTAAACTCATTGCTAGAATTTTGATATAGTCTATAATTGTTATGTTGAAATTCATGTGTAGCTACTAATGATTCGTAATCATTAGGGATAACATGACCTAGGTTAAATGATGAATTATAAGTGGTTGTTGCCTTGATTAATCAGTTTTTCTAATTCATAATGCTACTATCTAATTGAAGCTAGAGATCGTATCCTAGGTTATTTGGTAGTTAGGTTTAATGAATGATCATATCTTGATTAAACACTACCTAAGGGAAAACTCGGGTTAATTATTAACCCACGATTAATAGTTGCTAAGATAGGTTTAAGAACAACAAATTAATAAAATATATTGAATTAGTGTGGAGGATGGGATTGAACCAAAGAACCAGATGCTTGCCGAATTCCCACTTTTATCATTTTTACATGTTTTCTTTAATTTGTTTTTATTAATTTAGTTTCATTTTATTTTCTTATTTTTAAAACCAAACACCCTCCACCGCTAAACCTAAACTCCAGTTACTTTCATTTCAACAACTTTACACACTCTCTCTGTGGGATCGACCTAGACTTACCACTACTATAGTAGTAGTTTTGTTTTTATTTTGACTAGCGCTATGACACGTTGTCAATATTTTGGGCCAAAAAGTTGAGAAACCTTTGCGTGTAATTTATTGTGCTAGCTTAACTTTAAGTGATGCACAATTAAATTCCACAACTACTGAGAAAGAATTGTTAGCAATGATTTTTGCATTGGAAAAATTAAGATCTTATTGGCTATTAAATATCTTGTTATCAAAACACATGCAAAACCACGATTAATTAGGTGGATCTTATTGTTATAAGGGTTTGATGTGGAAATAAAAGATAAGAAAGGGAGTGATAATGTTGTTGTGGACCATTTGTCTGGGATAGCCCCCAACTTGGAAACTCCTAAATAGTAAAAGAAGTATGCAATAGCTAAGAACTTTCATAATGGGCAGTTATTTTTTGTTAGAAAAGTGCCTTAGTACGCTGACTAAGTGAATTATCTTGCTTGTGGCATTTTGAGACCTAGCATGACTTTTTAGGAAGAAAAAGGTTTCTTCACCTAAGTAGGTACTATTTTTGGGATGATCCATATCTTTACCAAATTTACATATATGAAATCATTCGAAGGTGCATTCCAAAGGGCGAGCAGGTAAGTGTTTTCACTTTTTGCCACGAACTCCACTTAGAAGCCATTTTGGAGGGAGAAAAAACTGCTTCTAAGGTTCTTCAAAGAGGTTTGTATTAGCACACTTTGTTTAAGTATGCTCATTTCTTCTGCTAGAAATGTGATAAATGCCAATGAATTGGAAATATAAGCAGAAGAAATCAAATGCCCCTAACTAACCAATTGAATGTTGAATTATTTTATGTTTGGGCTATTGATTTTATGGGTCCATTCCTAAATCTTTTGGATTTGAATATATACTTGTTGTAGTTGATTACTTCTCTAAATGGGTAGAAGCAATACCCATCTAGTCTAATGATGCTAATGTTGTTGTTAAAATTATGAAGGAATATATGTTTAACAGGTTTGGGATTCTGTGCGCAATCATAAGTGATGGAGGAATTCATTTCTGCAATAAGCTTTTTGAAAAACTCATAAAGAAATATGCATTAACTCACATAGTGGCGACTCCCTACCAACCACAAACTTCTGGATAAGTGGAAACAAGTAATAAGAAAATGAAGGGAATTTTAGAAAAGATTATGTGCCCATCAAGGAAGGATTGGTCAGCAATGTTAAATGGTGCACTATGTGCATATCACATAACTTACAAAACTATCTTAGGAATACACCCTTATCGACTTATTTTCAGCAAGGCCTACCCTTTGCCTGTAGGGGTTGAGCATAAGGCATTGTAGGCAATCAAGACGGTGAACATGAATCTGGATGATGAAGGGAGTGTTTGCTTCAATTTTTAGAATTGGATGAGCTTCGAACTCAGGCTTACGAGAATTCCAAAATCTACAAAGAAAGAACAAAACGCCTTCATAATAAGGGTCTTGTAGGTAAGTCCCTCACACTTAGAATAAAAGTTCTATTTTATAATTCTCTGTTTCGTTTATTTCCAGGCAAGTTGAAATCAAGGTGGAATTAGCCATTTGAAGTAATCAACGTCTTTCCATATGAAGCCATGGAACTAGAAAACCTGTGAACATTGGAAACCTTTAAGGTGAATAGTCATCAAGTGAAAACATATTTGGAAGGAGCAATTGAGAACAAAATCATAAAATCCAACAATTTGAGCAATCCACCTCGAACATGACTTTTGAGCCATCCAGTTATAAGAAATTAATCCACGATCTATGTAGTCAAAGCTTTTTCTCCACCGTGAGCACCACCTACTGTTCTCCATCCCTATAAATGACAACTCCCACTGTGAGCACCACCACCCTCATGCTCGTGAGCACCACCCATATCGACTCTTTAGTAAATACTTTCATGAATGCCTTAATGCCTTTAACATTTTTAAAGAAAAATTGATCTCTACGCCGATTATTGTGGCCCCTGATTGGTCTTTACCTTTTGAAATTATGTATGATGCTTCTTATTTTCCTGTGGGAGTTGTTTTAAGCCAAAAAGTTGAGAAATTTTTACGTGTAATTTATTATGCTAGCTTAACTTTGAATGATGCACAATTAAATTACATAACCAATAAGAAAGAATTGTTAGCAGTGATTTTTTCATTGGAAAAATTTAGATCTTATTTGCTAGGGTTAAAAGTTATAATTCATTCTGATCATTCATCTATTAAATATCTTTTGACCAAAACGTATGCAAAATCACAGTTAATTAGGTGGATCTTATTGTTACAACAGTTTGATATAGAAATAAAAGATAAGAAAGGAAGTGATAATGTTTTTACGAATCATTTGTCTTAGATAGGTCTTAACTTGCAAACTCTTGAACAAAAAAAAAGAGTATGCAATAGCTGAGGACTTTCTTGATTAGCAGTTATATATTGTTAGTAAAAGTGCCTTGTAATGCTGACTATGTAAATTATCTTGCTTATGGCATTTTAAGACCTAATATGACTTTTCAGGAAAGAAAAAGGTTCCTTTACCTAAGCAGGCACTATTTTTGGGGATCAAGATGATCCATACCTCTACCATATTTGCAAGGATGAAATCATTCGGAGGTGCATTCTAGAGGATGAGTGGGGTAAGTGTCTTGACCTTTTTCCATGAACTCCACTATGGATGCCATTTTGTAGGGAGAAAAAACTGCTTATAAGGTTCTTCAAAGTGGTTTATATTGTCCCACTTCATTTAAGGATGCTTATTTCTTCTGCTTGAAATGTGATAAATGCCAATGAAGTGGAAATATAAGTAGAAGAAATGAAATGCCCCTAACTAACTAATTAGTTGTTGAATTATTTGATGTTTGGGGTATTGATTTTATGGGTCCATTTTCTAAATCTTGTGGATTTGAATATATACTTGTTGCAGTTGATTACTTCTCTAAATGGGTAGAAGCAATACCCATTCAGTCTAATGATGCTAATGTTGTTGAACTGTTAAGAGTTTCAATCTTTCGTGCAGTAAGTTGAAATTGATTATTTGGGTTTTGAAATTTAGTGTCATTCATAACTGAAATACATAATAATGTTTTTAGATTATATGAGGAATTATTACGAGAGCTCACAACTGGCATAACACAGGATGATATCAATGAAGAAGTTGGAAGACACTTTCCTTGATGGTTCGAGCAATATGTAAGTTTTCACTTACAAATATTGAATGATTGAATTATAGGATTAAGTGTTTTAATGACAATATACTGTTTAGTATGATATTTTCTTTTCTGTAGGTCTTAGAAAATTCAATAAAAAATAAGTTCATATGTGATCTTACGAAGGGACCTTTGCGAACTGTTAAATCATATCCGATGTATTTCGTTAATGGATATAAATATCATATAGAATATCATGGTCATAACATGGCAACAATAAATAATGGAGTTTGCATACAGGGAGAATTGGTGGATTATTATGGTAAAATTACTTAGATACTTGAAATTGAGTACCTTGCATTGCCAATAAAGCGAAGTGTGATATTTAAGTGTGATTGAGTTGATCCAACTCTAAATGTTGGTACAAAAGTGTATAGTCGATACAATCCAGTTAAAATCAACACAAGAAGAAGATTTTGACAATTTGAACCTTTCGTGTTGGCAATGCAAGCGATCCAGTTGTATTATGTCCCTTTTCCTAGCTTACGACAAGATAAGTCAGATTGGTTGGACGTTTGCAAAATTAAACCTAGAGGTGATTTTGAATCATATGGAAAAGGAGAACAGAGAATTGAAAGTAAAGCGTTTCAGGAAGATGCTTATGAAATAAATGCATATGGCGTATATGAGGATAATGAACCTTTGAACAATCCATATAATGCATATGTTGAAATTTTATCTAGAGAGGATGAGGAGGGCCATAGATCTAAAGAAGAGTCTGAGTTTGATTCAAATTTTTGAAAAAAAAAGATGATTTTGATTTACAATTAAGTGATGATAGCGATTAATTTGTGTTTATAATTGAATATTATATTCAATAAATGAATTATTTCCTTTTCAAGATATTGTATAAAATATTGAATGCAAATTGTAATATTTCTAGAAAATTCAATCAAATATTAATTTCAAGTTGAAATATTCTACCAAAGAGAAGACAGGATATGTTGCGACTAAGATTCAGACCACGATTTGGAGGTACTTATTGTACAGGTGAAGCATCTTATGGTGTAGCAACTGGAACTGAATTAGCTCCTCCCCTTCCAGCTACTACACTTGAAGGTGAGGCATCACCTTCCGTACTTGCTGCTATAACATCCACCACCCTTATATCATTCACGACCCCTATACTGACAGAGATATCAGGGGTAAACAATGAGGATGAAGGAGGCGGCCACTAACTTGGAGCTAAGGGACCTGATGGAAGAACTTATATTACAATTGTCAACAATATGTAAGTGAAAATAAATGAAACACTATATGTTTATAATTAAGTTATAGGTTTCAATTTTAAAAATGGTATAAAATTATTTGTTTTTATATTAGGTTGATTCTATCTAGACCGTGCTCAAGAAACATGACATCTAAATTCAAGGAGAAGATTGATCTTGAGGGTTATGTATGTAAGAATATTTCTTAGGCCACAAAGCAATTTTACTATCAGGATTTTGACGTATAACAAAATTTATTATTTTCTTTTTTAATTAATTTTTATACATTAATTAGATAAATATTATTACATGATAAGTATTTATCTAATTTTTTTCCTTTTGTTTCAGAAGGAATTATTTTGAGACTCTGAATTTGAAGCGATCATTTATAAAGTATAGGAGATACGAGCACGTATACATTATTGGGACTTTGTTGGTTTGATACACAGGGCTGATGTATAACTGCCTTATATTTCTGAACAAATATGGAGTCGTTGGCAGTAGTATTGGACATCACATGAGACAATGTCCATTTCAGAGTGTAATTCGACCAACAGACGTGGAGGACCAGGGGGAGAGAGTCTTCCTGTACATACGGGAGGATCTATTACCCACCACGAGCATACTGAGAGACTTATAAGTATCTACACTTTACATTTATATTCTAATTTCTTTACTTTGTTATATTTCAATTGAATTTGATGTATAAATTTTGGAATGAAAATTTTTGTATTATGGAGAATGATAATATTATAAATGTTTAGTGCCATATTTACCCCCTATTGAACAAAGAAAACAAGTCAACAACACAGCCTGTGTTGTTGACTTATTTTCTTTATTCAATAAGGGGTAAATATCATTAAAATAGAGAAAACTCTGCCAAAATTTTTATAAATTCTACTTCACTTAAAACATTTTATTTTTATGCAGGAAAAGTCTATAAACATGAGGCCTATATCTCGTCAGCTCTTTTTAGCACACTCACACTAAGAAGCATGATATTGTGACATTTGTCAATGGCCGTTGTAGAGAACTCAATGTATGTGAAATTTATGGTTTAATATTAATGCTTAATAATTATCACTTGCTAATATAAACATTGGCTTCTAATATGACCAAATACAGGAAAGCATTCAACGACAGTCTTAGTAGTCTGAAGATATTGACGAGACTCAAACCTATCTTTATGCAGTGGGTGATAGGGACTATCGTGGAAGGATATTCAGCTTAGGTTCATTTGCGAATACATGTTATTCACAATCCTCCACGTCTAGTACAACAGCATCTAGTAGGCGGTCCACAACAAATGAAGTCCAAGAGCTTCGAAGCACAGTGCAGACATTGATGGAGTACATAGCTCAGCTTTGTAATGAGGTGGATGAGTTGAAAGGTAAGGGTAGCATCTCATCGCACCAATCAGAGCATCTGTCGTCTCTAAATCAATAGTGTACTTTTAGTCATTTCATTTGAATCACAAATACTTATTATGTACAATTTAATGTTTTTATTATCAATTAAGATATTTTTAACTTTATATCATTAATCAATTTCTGTTTAAACAAATTAAATGTATACTATTAAATTCATAACTGTTTAAATTATGCATAAACTATAACGTCATCAAATAAAATTTATTGATGGTATTGACGGTATATTTTTTTTAAATTTCTAGTTAATTTACCGACAAAAATTTGCAATTCCGTCTGTAAAGTCAATACCATTTACTAACGGAAGATGACTTACCGTCAATAATCACAGACGAAATAACCAATTCTGTCAGTAAATTTGACGACAGAAAATAACCGTCGGTACACTCACCGATGGAACAAACGTAATCGTCGGTAATGTTTGGACAAACTTACCAACAGAAAACTACAAACTGTCGCTAAATCTTCTGACGGAATAAAATCTTTTATCGGTAAACTTACTGACGGTCAACTGCACAAGAAACCGTCAGCATATTTACCAACGATGCATTAGTTGTTCGTTGGTAAATTTACCAACGGACATTCTGTTTTTCGTCAGGAATTATTAACTACAGCTGTTTCTACGACGCCTTTCTTCGTTGGTAAAGTCCGTTGTTAAGCTAACTTACCGACTGAATGCTAATGTTTTCCATCAGTAAATTTCATCGCAAAATGACATTTTTCTTGTACTGTAATATGTTGCTCACTCATTACCTTTATATATATTGAATTTGATAATGTAGTCACGATTGATACAACTCATCTTATAAAATTCTTTGTCTGAATAAATAAATTAGAACCACAATGAGTTGGCATCTTAAAACACTATAGAGAGGGAGGAGGGAGGGATACCATACACCAACTACATAGGAATTTAAAAATCAATGGGATGAGAGAATAAAGAGAGATTTCAATTCTTTGTTTTAAGGTTCTCCGAGAGACATATGGTTGATGAAGATAGTAAAGATAATTTAGGCAGTAGGTATTTTAAGAATTCTCAGTTTACCTATTATATTATTAAATTATATAACTATCCTTATCACCATAATATCTATTGAAAAATGCCAAGTTAAAAACTGATTATCACAAATAATCACTAATTGCCGATTAATCAAATTTTTATAGAAAATATTTTTAGGAGTTTGCGGCAAGAATAAAGTCTCATGCTTTCACGTTTTTAACTTATAAATTTATGCGTCCACTTTTTGTCGTCGAATTTTGTTCTCACAGGGTGAATTAACCCACTCTTGATTTTAATTAATTGGAGACAAACTTGTCATAAATAATATTTTTATATCTCTATCTTTCAACTTCAACCAAATAATAAATTCTAAAAAAAAAATAAAGATAGATATATCCAGGAATATGTGTGTAGGCAGATCTAAATGAGGCCCCAAATATATAAGTTATGGAGAGGTAAGTTATATATGTATATATATATAAATAAGTTATGTGGAGATGAAATGAAACAAAACAAAAACCACCTTATTCCCAGTAGGAAAATATAAAAGCAACATTACTTTAAACTGCATAAAAAAAAGTAATTAAAAGCTATAAAAAGAAAAGGTAGTGCCAACAACAATCTATCTCACTTGGCTTTATGCGTGCCGCGTCCATTAAAGACGACGCTTTATTTTGTCCCTTTTGTCTTTTTTAGGTTCCTAGCTACTTTACTGTAAATGTAATAATAAAACTTACTGAAAGTCAATAATGGAAGACATAAACATTGTACTCCACCACAGCATCTCCAGTTTTAAAATCAAAAACATGGGTTCTTGCCTGAGCATAGCCATTGGCGAACCGAAACAGACCGCTGCCGCCAACTATGGGCATCTCTCTGACGGTGGAGAGCACGCTGTTACGACCCAACACGCTAAGCGTGCTGCCATTATACTTCCCTTCCACGAAAGCAAAGTTCAAAACCATTAACAGACCAATTTCATTGAGTGAAGCAGATGCATACATACCCTGCGCCCTGCCTACAAGTTTAGTACTCATTTCAGGGCCAGCAGTCAGAGGATCGTCAATCATGGCTACCATACCAAACCCAGTTAGGGACGTGTTTGTCATGGCTGCTCTGGCAACTTCGACCGCCGTCGGGTTTCTTCCACTGACGATGTCGTGGAAGTAGAAGTGAAGGTGGCTTAACTTTTGTCTCTGCAGGCCTAGTTTTGTCGGAGAAATGTGTTTTGAGAAGGTGTAAGACTCGGCCGTTGAAATGTTATGTAATAGCATCAAGATTGTGAAGATGATTAGGAAGGTTGAAGTAAGGTTACGGAGAATTTTGGCCATACTAATTAATTGGAAGTTTGTGAACATAAGGAGGATTGTTTTTGTGTCTAGGGTTTCAATAATTGTGGAGTTATATAGAGTGGCCAACCTTTAGGCCATTGTTTGTTTGTTTCACATTAGTTCTTTTTCTTTTTGTATCGGGATAATATATTACATGTTCTTAACAAGTTAACCATTCAAAATATTGAACTTGGACGATATCATTTACGTAAAAAGTTTCCAAAGCAGAGGATGAACCAATATTCTACTTTTTTTCTTTGACCTTCCCTAACTGGAGACCTTGACTTTTCAGGGCTTGCCAATCATGATTGTTTGACGAAAAAGCTCTGATCCCAGTTTGGGACTCACATCACTCCACCCTTATTTATACCGTACGATGTATTTGTATTTTGTCTATAGGGATAATTACGGTTTCAAGTGAAATAAAGTCTAAAGTTAGTAAATAAAATCATTCAAAATTTTCACCAACAATTTTGAATTTTTGAGGTAGTACTTTCTCGGAAATTTCATTAGCTTTGTAACTGCAATGGCAAACGATGACTCTACACACCACTGTAGTAATACTCATATCCTTCCCTGGCATGAATGCCGGTTAATGTTTTATAATTACTCAGTTGGTTATAATTTTAGCAACATAGTTTTTTTAAAAGCTATATATATATCCAGAAATATATGATAAAGTCATAAGATGAATATACATTGCAAATAAAATTATGTTATAATTATAAGATTCATATTACATCAATGTATTATCTCTAAATTTTTTAATCACTGTTCCATTAATATTAGACACTAATAGAGTGTAAAAATACTGGTATTTTTAGTTTTTATAAATTAAAAGAATTCATTGATAAGTCATAAAAGGCATCAAAAGGAGGATTTACAAGGTTGTGTCAACCAAGCTTAGTAAGAATACATCAATTTTTCTATCTACTATCCATAAAAGCAACTAGAATCAGAAACTTGTAAATCAAAGGTTCCATCTTCTTCTAAGAAGAAGGCTTATCTTTTAAGCTGCTAAGCGAGTTACCATTATTTCTCTAATCTAGTAATATATCCTATGTGGTAAGGCATGTTTGCCAATTTTCCCCTTATTGAACAATCCTTCGTTCCTTTCCATCCATATTGCATACAATGAGCCATTTAGGCTAAGGCTTAGACATATTGATCTTTCTCCAAATTTTGGTACTTGTTTTCAACCCACACCAATATATTGTCCCAATCAGTGACTGAATAAAAAAGATTCATTTGGTGTTGCATTATAAGCCAAATGGAGGCTGAGTAGTTGCATTTCAAGTAAAGATGATCAATAGTTTCAGCTTCTAAACAACATAATTCACATAGGAGATCATTAGACCCTCTAAAGAGAGTAGTTAATCTCATAGACTAAAGTATAAAGATACTTAATAAATATGTGAGTACTTGTTAGAGAATAATTTCATTGAAGTAACTTCATATAAAATTGTATTTGGAACATTACCTATATGTATGTGAAAATTCTTATCGTATGATCATGTAAGTGATTCTTTTGCTTGAAATTTTAAAAACATCTCATATAGGTGGTTATAAAGGATTTACTAGATACCAAACTTACACTAAAGTCAAGCCTACACCTTTGCATGACAATCTCACTTAGGTCTGCTTAAGTAAGACTCAGCCTTCCCATGTGATTGTTGACCAATAAAACTTTGTTTTCGAATGCCTCATGACCCTCGTAATGTTTAACTCATACTCTTGTAAGAATACCATCAAAGCAATAAACTATTAAAGGCAATAATAAATACATAAGGGCATGGTAAAAACCTACCTTTATTACTTCCCCAAAAGTATGAAAAGGAATGTTATATCTTAATGTGTTCCCTTCCCATCTATCTCCCCACTAGGACAAGGCTTAAATAAGTTATTTATAGGCATTTTTGGCTTTGCAATTTAGAATCCTAATTGAATTGAGCTAACTCAATCACCTATATCTTTTTCAAATTACATCAAACTAACTAATTGGATGACACCACCTTCTAAATAGTACTTTATATGATAAGGTTTAGCTACATCATAACTAAAAAGTTAAGAGATTAAATTTAACAAAAAGGATACATCCATATCCATAAATAATAGAGATTACATTTAATTAGGAAAGATACATTAATATCCATAAAGAACTCCACTATCTTCAAATGATCCTCACACATGGTCCTTTACTTTTTAAAACTGATGTATATCTAATGTGATCTTATCCGGTTTATCACCTAAGATCTCTCTTTGATCTCTATCCGTTAATGATGAGTCATCCGAGCCCAAAGCCTTTTATAGCAAATTGGTTCGATCCAATGCTTTTCTATGTCAAGTCCATTAGTCATAGTCTATCTATTTGAGTACACATTAAGCTCTCACGTCTCCCTTACACATGTGATGTAGCTAACCTTTAATCCAAGGTCCATATCATGCTACCTTTTTGTCTCATATTCGAATCTTGCATCTCATCGAATATTTCTGCCAATATGTACCAATGAATGCCAAATCATCGATAATGCCTATTTTCCTTGCCTATTCACAAGTTTTTACCTTGTTCTGTTATTTTAAGTGCCAAACATTGGTCAAGGCTCACCAACACCCAAATAATTCCACAATTTACACTTAGGTTGTAACAAAACACACCCTCTTCATAAGAACTCGACATCCTCATTAAAATATTCCATCGACACTCCTACAAATGTGTTTCCCTTAATACTTTTTAATCATTGACACATCTCTCACGTGCTATATTCCATCTCTATTGGGTTTATCCTTACTTTTGTTTGAACGGTCTTTCATAAGGCTCACTGTACCCAACAAAGCATAATTATTGAGGTTAACTTCTTCCATTGAGTAATCCTCTTCTTCTCCTAGATCCTTCACGATCATGGAATTCATTTGTTCCTTACCCACCTTTTGTTTTGGGCATTAACGAGCAAAGTGAGGCCCTTAAAAAATGACACAAGCAATATCCCCTTTTTCTATTTCTTGGACTTATATTGAGAAGATTCGCATAACTTCTCCTTCCCTTTCTCCAACCCATTTTGTGTCCCACCATTATTTTTACTCTCATTGCTAGTTCGAATTGATGATGGCATTAATAAATCCACCAAGGCATTTGCAGCCACTATCACGCTTAGGAGGCTTTTTACATTATGCCTCCAAAGATCCATTTGTGCATAACATTGCAAGACTTATGAAATTGAACAATTGGTCTTGCTCAAACATGTTCTGCACATCCAACATCAAATATGTGAATTTTCTCACATACTTCTGCACTGAGCCATATTGCTTTAAACTTTTCAAAGCTTCTCTTACGAGCCATGAAATATTACTGAGGAGGAACTAATCTGTTAGGTTTTTCTTCATTTTCTTTGAAGTTTTAATGGAAGATCTACCTGTACTAATGTCGTTGGAGGTTATCATTCTCCACCATAGCTTTGCATCCTCTACCATATACATAGTCATGGTTGACACCTTATTTAAATTAGACACCTTTGTCGCTATAAAGTATTGCTCCATATCCCATAAAAAATTTTGAGCTCTTTAGCACTCCGCTTGTCATTGAAAACTTAGATCTCTTAAACCTTCACCAAAATTAAGATCATGATCTCCAGTTTAGAATCCTCTTGTTCCTTCATCAAGTCTGCTATTTGATGTTGCAACTATTATATTTGTGTCTCCAAAATCTCGAGTTGAGATGAGTGGGAAGCGATCTCTTCCTCCCCTTAAGGAATTGGCCCTATGAGTGCCTCCACTCTATTGACAAGCTCTACCAAATTGCTACCACCCATCATATCAAAATGTGGTTGTGATACTAGTTGTTACAAAGGTCTTCTAAGTACCAAACTTATACTTCAAGTTGCACCTATTCCTTTGCACAACAATCTCACTTAGGTCTGTTTAAGCAAGACTCAACCTTCCCACATAATCATCGACCAACTAACTTATTCTTGAATACCTCATGACCTTTGTATTGTTTAACTCACAGTCTTACAAGAATACTATAAAAACATTAAACTATCAAAGGCAACAGTAAGCATAAAAGATCTACAGTAAAAACCAACTTTGTTACTTCCCCAATAGTACACAAAGGAATGCTCTCTCTCAATGTGTTCGCTTCCCACCTATCTCTCCTTTGCAACAAGGCTCAAATAAGCTATTTATTGGCATTTTAGGCTTTACAATTCAAAATCCTAATTGAACTAAACTAATTAGATCACTTATATCCTTATCATATTACATCACACTAACTAATTGGATGAAACCTCCATCTAAATAGGACTCAATCTAATAAGATTTAGCTACATCACAACTAACAAGACAAGATATTACATTTAATTAGGAATGATACATCCATATTCATGAAGAACTCCACCATCATTAGAAGATCCTCCATATGGTCTTTTATCTTTTAGAGCAAATTTATATCTGCGATGATCTTATCTGCCAGATCATTCAAGATCTTTGCTTAATCTCTATCCATTAATAATAAGTCATCCAATTCCAAAGCCTTTCATAGTACACTTGTCTAATCCAATTCTTACACATATCAAGTTCATTAGTCATGATCTATCTATTTCAACACATATTAAGTCCTTAAAGCTCTCACATGTCTCCCTTATGCATGTGATCTAGTTAACCTTCAACTCAAGGTCCATCTCAAGCTATCTTTTGGTCTCACATCCAAATTTGCATCTAATTAAAATTTTTTGTCAATGTGTACCAATGTATGCCAACTCATCAACGATGCCTATTTTCATTGCTTACTCATAAGTCTTTACCTTGTTTCGTCGTTCCGAGTGCTAAACATTGGTTAAGGCTCACCAATGCCCCATGATTCCACAATTTAGACTTAGGGTTCTAACACAGGGATTATTATGTTTTGATACTATCTATGTCCTATTCTAGTTAATAGTAACCTAATCAGTAGTCATTAGATATAGCATAAACTATATGTAGGTAACTGAGTGATCAATATAAGATTCATCACTCCAACGTGAATAAGTATAATTTTTCACTATTCCATCTAGTATTGATTTGAAATATTCTTGACCAAAAATGGAATGCACTTTTAGAATAGTTTTAAAATATAATTAATTGATACAATTACTAATAGTGGATAACTAACATTATTGTTTAAATAAAGTAAACATTAATTATATGCTCTATGTCTAATTGGAATACTATGTGATAAAAGGATTGAATTATATAGAAAAATTAAGCATGAAAAGATTAGTCAAAATCACTTTAACATTCATAATATTTAGGTGGTCATAATGTGTTACTAGACACTAATCTTAATCTATGGATATAGATTATTTGATTTGATAATTAAGATAAATTAAAGATATTTAATTTATTTAATCTTGATTATTATTTAAAAGTATAATTTATATCCACTTTCAAAATATTTCAAAACCTAACGAGTTCTTGCAAAGAACTATTCAAGAGAGAAAATGTGCTTTAATTAATTTGGATGTAGAATGTGAAATTTTAGAAACTTTATGATTATATATGAGGAATTTAATAAATAAGGACTAATGAGATATTGAACTAAATTAGGTCTAATTACAATTAGAATTAATTATAATTATAATTAAAATTATTTTAATTAAATAACTAAAAGATCTTATAAATAGGTTCAGGCTTTTAAGGACCAATCATTTCTTACCTAACCCTTTCAACACCACTTATAGAGTTCTCTTAATTTGTTTGTGAGGGCACTGTTAGAGGCTAAACATGTGTGTTGCTATGGTAGTTGCAATAAGTTAGTTTCGAAAAGTGGTTTGAGGAAAATGACAAGAAAAAGAATAAGCAATATAATAAGGTACAATTTACATTTATTATATTTTAGTACAATTTACATTTATTAAATTTTATTCATTAATCATTTTTATAGAATTTAAAATAATCTTGTCATTTGAGAAATCAAATAAAAACTTTTCATATTTATTCTAATTCCCTAATGCTAAGTGATGAATAGCCTACTCCATTTGAAATATGTCTAACTAAAAGAATGGCGACATGTTATTCTACAATACAAAAACATATTTGACAATTAATAAAGAAAATTTCGACCATAGGTTACATGGAACTACAAAACTATTCATTTTGAAATTATTATAACCTAATGTTAAACCATTAAAAAATATGAAGTATAATTTATATTTCAACATTTATTTGTAAAAGATATTTGTAATTAATATTAATATTAATTAATATTTTAATTTAATGAGGTTTTATATAACATTCTTTGTTATAAATGGCTATGGCTTATTTTTTAAACACTTAGTCACTTACAAGCAGTTTAGATGTGGAAGTTATGTTGGAATTTTTTGAGAACAAGGAAATGTTTAAAGAGATTAACAAAATTTATATTTGTCTAATTCCTAAAAAGAATAACCCCAAGCCCTTATATGATTACAACCCTATGTTTTGTTTGTTTTATTGTAATACCATTAATAAGGTCATCTTCATGACATTAGCTTATATATTAAATGTTATCTTAAAGCTCATCATTAATCTATGTCAGATTGTATTTATACAAGGGAGGAATATTAAAGATAACATCCTCCTTGCTTATTAATTCTTCAAAGATTATACTGTCAAAACATTCATTAAGAGCTGCTCCTTGAATATTAATTTTTTAAAAGCTTTTGATACCTTGGACTGGATCTCTATTGTCAATAGCCTCTTGGCTTTTAGGATTCCAAATCTTTTTTAAAGCAAATGAAGAACCTAAATTGATGTTTAAATGGGACAAGGGTATTAGGAAAGGGGAGCCATTATCCCCTTATTTATTCACATTTTCCTTAGAGATTTTTACCAGAGTCTTAAGTAGGAAGGGAGAATAGGTATTATTTATATTAATTTATGAACCATATACTTATTTAAAAAAAATTAGAGGCTATTCAATGATAAAATGGAAATTTGTTAAGTGAATACATAATTATTACCTATCTAACACTAGTTTCTAGGGTTTAATGTTAGAATATGGCATTCTTAAGCTTTAAATCAGATGCTTCAGAAGATGGATCTTTTTAGCTTGGCTTTTAAAAACCTAATAGGTGATGATAATAACACATGGTTTTGTTATGACAGCTAATACAATTTAAGGCCACTATATATTAGAATAGGCTTAAATGTCCTAAGATTAAGGACACCGTATAGTGTCAAGGTGAAAGAAATTATCAATGGGGATGAATGGAGGTGCAGCTAAAAAACTTGCTTTTAATTAAGGGTAGTATAGCAGACTCTATAGCCTAGTCAAGGTAGAATTTGAATAGACTTACAAAAAATCTTGCTTAGAGCTATAAAGGACTTATAACTATAAAGTTATATGGTCAAACTTAGCTTAGTCTAAAACTAAGTTCCCCAAAGCTTCTTTTATTTTTTTGCCAGCATTTAAACATCTATTGAAGACAAAGTATATGATAAAAGCCTTTCTAGATTAGCCTCTTTACTTTTCCATCTAATGTCATAAATTAATAGCTCATCCATTTTTCTAATGTCAATTCTCTCAGACTCTATAGACCAGGACTCAACAACAATTTCATTATTCATGTTAGGATAAAAAGGGTCTAAAGTGGTTAAATCGGCAACCAACCAATTTAAATTGGTGGAGAAAGATTCCAAGCTCTTCAAAACTACCTTTATCTATTATATTTATACATTATAACGGGAAAGAAATAATTGATTCCATATTAGGAAGGTTTTAGATAGGCCTACATTCATTGCAAAGGCTATTTATTAGACTAAAATGGTGATGATGGCTACTCAAGAGCATAAAGAAGCAAGTTTGTGCACTATGCTTAGTTAGGACATGCTTTGACAATAGGGAGACATTAAGATATCTATTTATTGTTAAGTTATTTCACATCATTGATTGTTTGCTTGACTAGGTAGTGCAGGTAGTGTTGGAGTTTACCTCCTTGGCAATGTGGTTATTATTAGTTACACATTATATAAAGCCTTTGGCTTCTTATTTTCATATATTTCATTTAATTTTCAAAAAGAGAAAGGGCTTAAGTTCAAACTAGAAAAAATCAAAAACACTATTTTGTGCCTATTAACCTTTTAGTTATTATAAGGAACTATTATAATTAAAATTTAATATTAAATTAAAAGTTATGTTTCTATTATACGATAAAATTAAATTTTTAAATTAATAATAAAGCTATAGTTAGTTAAATATTTTATTAAATGTTAGGTCTTAACCTAAATAATGAATTTAATTTTAAACTATTCATATTTAACTAAATTAATATTAATAATTAACAAGTTTAGGGCCTGAAAATATTTTAATTCTAGCTAAAATGAGAATTAAAAATAAAGTTGTTCTGTTTATAAACATGACAAAGATTTGACTTTATTTTTTTAAAGAGAATCAACATTTCTTATTGATAACTACTAGCTCACAAAGTTAAGATATCATTGACTCACTTCTCATTTAGGGTTCGAAGATAGTAGATTGCATGAGTCTAGATTGCATGAGCTGGGTTATGATTAGTTCTATCCATTGTGCAAGTGAAACTTACTGGTTAGAACTCAATTGAGATGGTTTATAGAAGAGGTCTGAAGAAATTAAAGGAAAAACGGACTTTTAAATGAAGAAACATGATTCATCCGTATTGATCTTACAAAAAGTACATGTATATATAAAGATTGGTATTAATTGTTCTATATTATAATTTAGCCTAAATATATGCATATGCAATTTTCAAATCCTAAACTTACATATGTAAAAAATATCCATATATATCATAATTACACTAGGTAAATGATAAATAGCTAATAATGACATATATGAATATTTTCTAACACTCTTTCTCAAGTTGGATTTAGATGGTTAATAGATCTAAGCTTGCATAAAAAGTGATGAAACCAAATGGATGGTAGACTAAACTTGATAACACATGTACTGATGGTCTACTTCAATACGCTTCATCTTTGATGAACTACATGATCAGCAATAATATGCATGGCTACTTGATTGTCACAAAAAAGAGTCATAAGAGTAGTACAAAGGTGACCTAATTTAGTGAGAAGACTTTTAAGCCATATAAGCTCACACGTTGTTGGCACCATAATACGGTACTCAAATTCTACACTAGACTAAGTTACCATATGTTATCCTTTATTTTTCCGTGAGACTAATTTACTATGAACAAACATAAAATAACCTATGGTAGATCAATCACGAGGATTTTCAGCCTAATAAGAATCGATGTATCCAAAAATATAGGTATACCTTTTTTGTCATAGTTATTGATAGGAGTGCATTAAGATATGTTTTTATAGGTAATTGGCATGTGTTTTCTAGCATAATTGTTGTTTATTGTTCTAGTTTAGGA
>JANIIA010000004.1:48073154-48089037 GCA_027478495.1 Erythroxylum alaternifolium
CGCCACCCTCGCGGGGTACGGATTCGGGTATCACAATCGATATCGGGTTCGGGTTCAGCGGGAGTTGGGGTGTTACATGTTTTATGGAGGTTGGTGATTAAACTGGTGCCAGAAGTTTGATGGACAACTACCCATCAAGTCTTAACACCAAGATGAGATCTTATGTATTAATCACCATATAAAGTAAAACGGGAGATCTAGAAAGAAAAACTAATATAAGGGCAAAAAGGTATTTTACACTTTATTATGTTGATGGCTATAATAAGGTTCATAATAGGGTTTGCAATTGGACATCTTATTTCAAATATGTGTTCTCATAATATTAAGTAATTCAAGAGTTCAACTAAGTGTCTTTAGTGGAATGACATTTTGTTAATAAGCTAGAATTAATTCTAATGAGATTAAATTAATTATGGCCTTATTGGAGCTTGAATTATGTAAGTCCACTTAGATTCCCCACTTGACTTCTAGGAAGGTTATCAAGGAAAGTAAAAAAATAAACAGAGGTTATCGGAAAGAAAATGAGACAGTTTGGAGAGAAATGGACGAATTAGATTTAGACCAATAAGACGAGAACAATTTAATTAAGAATTAATTAAATTATGTCTTAAGCCTATAATTCAATGTTGGGCTTACACTAATTAATTGTTAATTATAAGCCCAAACTTATATTTCATATTGGGATAGATTTTGATTTAATTAATTAGATTAATTAAATTAAAATTATTAAAAAAGGTATAAGCAAAATCGAATTCTATAATGGTGTAGAATTCGGTTATAGGCCAACCCTTTTAGCATTCTTTACGTTAAAGAATGAAGTGCAGCATTAACTTATGCCTTTTATTAATAAAGGCATGAAGGTGGAGTGGGCATTATCTTAATGGCTTGTTTTAAACACATATACGTAAAGCTCTTTTAAATTTTTTTGCAAGATGAACGTATATGGCTTTTAGCCTCTCCATTCTCTCCATATAATCGTCCAAGTGTTGGACTTAAAGGAAGGTTTAAAAAAAAATAAGGAGGAGTGTGTATGAATTTTGGCTTTCCAAGCTCTTCTTTTTTGTTCTCTAAGCTAACATAAAATAGCAAAAGGTTTGCTATCCTATTTTTCTTCTCCTTTCCTACCAAAGGATCTTGATAACCACGTTGTCCAAGGAGAACAAGTGGTAGATCGGATTGGTTGAGGACATAGCAACGAGGATTAAAGTTATAGCAAAGAGTCAGTAATATTCCAATCTTATTTATTTTCCTTATACCGTATCATGTATGGATTAAAGCATGTTGATTTGGTGTTTTCGCTTACACTATGATTTGATTTCTAAAAAAGTTTTGAAATCTACTGTGTTAGCCAAATCTTGCATGTTTTATTTTCCGATCCAACAATTGGTATCAGAGAAATATTTATTATCCATGATTTCGGTTCCTATATGTGATGCATGGATTGGCAATTATTTTTTGTATGCTGCATATTTTTATTTGATAGAAATATATATGGTGTATGTTTTGCTCTTTTGGTTGTCCATAGAATTTTTATTTACCATGTAAGATTTCTTCATTTGGTTTGTAACAAGGAGGGTGGTCTATCATCACTATGTTTCCTCCTTGGCTTTATTTTTCTGTTTATTTTTACTTTGTAATGTACAAACTGATGTAATGATGAAAATGAAGCAGCCATGGATTGAAGAAATGAAGAGGTAATGGTTTCGATGTATCCTTTTATGTATTGGCATAGTTAGGTTTTGTGAAAAACAAAATGTTGTTTTTTTGTTTTGTGGAAAAATTTTCGGTTTTAATGAAAAAAAGTACTATTTTTATTTGTTATGAAAAAGATTCAGATTTATGAAAATATAGTGTTGGATTTTTTGTTTTCATAGTAAAAATTTTCGGTTTTATAAAATGTCATTACACATGTTTTACTAAATGGGCCAGGTCATATGAGCGAAGAGTTCGAAGCAGAAGATCCAAGTCCAAGACGATTATTTTAGGCCTAAAAGCCTTGCAATTTTTTATTATTATGTTCTAGGATGGACAGTCAAAAGTGGCTTATTAGTTCATAAGATGAATGAAAGAATGGATGCAAATAATATGTGATATTATGTGATTGTATGCCATTTAGAAAATTGCCAGCCATAGACTTTACCATGCATTCATTATGTATGAGATATATAACGAAACAATATAGGTATATAATGAAACAATATAGTATGGGTAATAAATTGCATCTAGATAAGATGGTATTTTTAAAAAAAAACTTAAAGCCTAAAAAGATTGACTGGGAGAGGATGCTCATATGAGAGTCCACGGTCTCCAAATGATAGCCAATTTGTATGTGGTAAAGTGTTACTCCCTACCAGAGGGCATGAATCCTAGAGCTTGCATGGTTTGTGTCTCCTTAAGGATAAGTCCATTTATTGGTAGCAAATGTGACCTCCCAACAAGGCATGATTTGCAGTTACCTTTAATAGATGAATTAAATGGTTATACACTCAACATAGTTTATCAAATAACCTGCCCACCATAGCTCTATTGATAAATGTATGGACCAAATTATGATGCTTCTCAAAAAGTTAGGCATGAAGATGATTGGTAGTCTTTTGAATAAGAGGGTCCCAATTTTCTTTTAATAGATAAAATGGCCCACTGTCACTTAGTCCATTGTAGATAAGAAAAATAATCGTCATATAAAGATTTAATTGTTTTTAGGTTTTGTTAAATCTATCATCATGCATACATGCATCATGATTTTATACAAAGTTCCAATATTGTTCACTAGTTTACTTACTCTTTAATAATTTATATTTTCAGACATAATCACCACAAAATGAATCTACTTACTTTGCTCTTGACAAATAACAAATTGGAAAACAGAGAGAATTTTAATGAATGGAGACGTAACCTAGACATTGTTCTTTAATATGAACGAATTTCATAGGTATTAACTGAAAATGAGCCTACAACTCCGGGTGCAAATTCAACTCCTGACCAAGTCCAACAACATGAACGATGGCAGAATGCTGATAAGACTACTAAGTATTATATTCTAGCTTCTGTCAGTGGCATGTTGCAAAAGCAAATTGCTAGTATGAAAAATGTTAGTGCAATGGTTCATCACCTACATGAGATTTTATTGTGAGGACCAAGTCTGCAAAGGTGAAAGCTATCCAAACCTTTCACAATCTTAGACAAAAAACCTGGTGAACCAATGCAGGATTACATGCTTAAAGTAATCTCTACGATCACTGAGGCTGAGATGCTTGGGGCAGATATGGATGTGGACACGTAGATGATTATGATCAATAATAGCTTAAACTCTTCTTTTCAGCAGTTTAAGTTAGACTATAAGCTCCACAGCAAGGATTACACCTTGAGTGAGTTGATGAATACTCTCCAGAGTACAGAGGAGATATTAAATATCAAAACTCATAGGCCAAAAGCTAATGAAGTATCTTCTTTTAAGCCCAAGGATAAGGGCAAGCAAAAGAAGAAGGGTCTAATGAAAAATAAGGCCCAACCTATGAAAAAGAAGGCCAAAGCTAACATCAAGGGAAAGTGTTTCCACTTTGATAAGATGGGCCACTAGAAAAGAAACTGTCCAGTCTACCTTGAGTCCCTCAAAAGCAAACAAGGTATGGGCTTCCTAAGTTTGTTAGGAACTAGAAATGTGGCAGATTCATCTAATTCTTGGATATTAGATTTAGGAGCCACTTACCATGTTTGCAATTTTATGCAGGGGTTCCAGCAACGAAAAAGACTGCCTAAAGGCTAGTTTTAAGTAAAGATAGCAAATGGATCTTATGTTTCAGCAGAATCAGTGGGAGTAGTTATCTTGGACCTTCCTAGTGGTCATAGGTTATATTTGGAGGGTGTTTATTACATGCCATTCATTATAAGGAACATAATTTCTGTTTTCTGTTTAATAAAGTCTAGTTATTCCTTATATTTTGAAAATGTTGTTTCAATATATAACAATAAGGATTTTATTTGTAATGCAACAATTAAACAGGGATTGCTCATTATAGAACCTATGAAAGGCTCACTAAATACCATAGAATTAATAAAACCAAGACATTTCAATGACTCTAGCATTAATTTAAAATATCTATGGCACTTAGGAATGGGTGGTCATATCAATAAAAAAAGACTTGATAGGTTAGTAAAGGATGGGATCCTTATGGGCTTAGGTAATGATCCATTACCCACTTGTAAATCTTGTATTGAAGGAAAAATGACCAAGGCCTCATTTCCTATTAAAGGAAACAAATCTGAATCTACGTTGGACATGGTACATACAGATGTGTGTGAGCCCCTGAACATACAAGCTAAAGAAGGTTATGAATACTTTATAACCTTTATAGATGATTTCTCAAGACATGGTTGTTTGTATTTGATGCATAAAAAGATTGAATCCTTTGAAAAGTTCAAATAATTCAAATTCTAAGCCAAGAAGCAGCTAGCCAAGCCATTGAAACAACTTTGATCAGATCGAGGTGGTGAGTACTTAACTAAAGAGTTCTAACAATTTCTAATTGACATTGGAATTTTTTCCAACTTGTCAGCTCCTCGAACAACTTAATAGAATGGTGTAGTTGAGAGGACTAAGACTTTATTGGAAATGGTAAGGTTGATGATGTCCTATGCTAGCTTTCCAAAATCATTCTAGAGATATACTATAAAAATGGCGACATATCTTCTCAACTTTTCTCCATCCAAATCGGTGCCTAAAATAGCTAGGGAGTTATGGATTGGTCGAGTGCCTTCATTGCAGCACTTGAGGACTTGGGGCTGTACAGCTTATGTTCTAAGGTCTGAATCCATAAAGATGGAACCAAGGTCAGAAGTATGTTTATTTGTAGGATATCCTACGGGTACTCGAGGGTACTATTTTTACATTCCTCAGGATAGGAAGATATTTGTGCAACAAATGCAACCTTCTAAAAGGAAGAATTTGTGAGAAATCACAAAAGAAGAAGTAAAGTAGTACTAAAGGATTTAGCTATTTCATCCAATTCAAGAGTTGATATGGATATAACAAAGCAAGATGTCGAAATGGATTCAAGAGTTGAATCAGAAGAGCAACCTGAACATCAAGAAGTTCCCAAACGTAGTGGGAGTGTTGTGAGATAGCCAAATAGGTATCTAGGTTTAGGAGAATGCTTAATTTCCATCTCAGACCAAGAAGAAATGGGTCCCATTACGTATATACAGGCTATTAATGATGTTGATGTAAAAAAAATAGCTCTAGGCGATGGAAATCTAGATCCTTATAGATCTACCACCAGGTATAAAAGCCATAGGGTGTAAATGAATCTAAAAAAGGAAAAGAGGATCAGATGGAAAGGTAGAGACCTTTAAAGTTAGATTATGAGGAGAATTTTTCTCCAGTTGCCATGAATAAGGGCTATACTAAAAAAGAGGGCATAGACTATGAGGATACTTTTTCTCCAGTTGCCATGACTAAGTTCATCAGGATTCTTTTGGTTATAACAGCCTACTCCGATTATGAAATATGGAAAATGGACACCAAGACCTTATTTCTTAATGGGAATCTTGAGGAGACCATTTATATGGGCCAACCATAAGGTTTTGTTTAGCCAGGTAATGAACATAAGATATGCAAGTTGCAAGGGTCCATTTATAGACTTAAGCAAGCATCTAGGTCTTAGAACATCAGGTTTGATAAGTCTATCAAAACCTATGGATTCATACAAAACCTTGATGAGCCTTGTGTTTATAAAAGAATACAAGAAGGTAAGGTTATTTTCCTAATCCTATATGTTGATGACATTCTGCTCATTGGGAATGATGTGGGAATGTTATCTATGGTTAAGGGATGGCTGAATGAACAATTTTCAATGAAAGATTTGGGAGAGGCTAACTATGTTCTAGGGATCAAACTTATAAGGGGCCATTAGAATAAACGGATAGCCTTGTCTCAATTATCCTACATTAAGAATACATATAATAAGTTCATCATGCAAGATTCCAAGAGGGGTTTCACACCTACTAGATTTAGAATCAAACTTTTAAAGGAACAAGAACCTAAAACCCAAGAGGAGGTTGAACGCATGCGTAATATTCCATATGCTTCAGCAGTTGGAAGTTTAATGTATGAAATGCTTTGCACTAGACTGGACATCTGTTACATAGTGGGACTAGTAAGCCAATTTTAGTCCAATCTAGGAATGGAGCGTTGACTTCGGTTAAGTGTATACTGAAGTATCTTCGTAGGAAGAAAAACTTAATGATTGTTTGCTCTAGAAGGAATCTTATTCCAACTGGATATACAGATTCCGATTTCTAATCAGATGTTGATTTAAGGAAATCATCTTTTGGGTCTATATTTGTTTTAGAAGGTCGAGCTATAATCTGGAGGGGTATCAAGCAATCTTATGTTGCTGATTCCACTATGGAGGCTAAGTATGTTACTGCTTACAAAGCAGTAAAGAAACAGTCTAGCTCCATAAGTTCCTAAATGATTTGGAGGTACTTCCAGAGGCAGAAAAAGTCGTTACACATTATTATGACAATAGTGGGGCAGTGGCTAATTCTAAAGAACCTCGGAACCACAAAGCTGCCAAACACAATGGACAAAAGTATCATCTCATAAGGGAGAAAATACAACGTGGGGAGGTGAATGTGGTAAAGATTCCCACAGAGCAAAACCTTGTTGATCCATTCACGAAGACATTGTCTCAAAAGAGCTTTGAGGGTTACCTATAAGGGATAGGAATGAGGAATATGTCAAACTTTCTTTAGGGTAAGTGGGAGATTGTTGGAGTCTTGTAAATATAGTTCCCTGGAAAGCAAGTGAATTTAATTATAACTTAATTTTATTCTAGTTACTTTTTGTAATGAAAATATTTATTATTAATAAAACAAAAGAGTTTGGTTTTATATGTATAAGCATAATAAAACTAGTTATAAGGTTCTGAGATTCTTTTGTAAGTAATATACATATACATAGAGATGTATGTGAAACATATATATTATTAGAATCTAAAATAATTGATTCACAATTGAATAATCAAGTTGGTCGCTTGATTATGGTTTAGACTGTCTTCTTGCAATTTATCTCCATGTAAGTAAAAGAGTTTACTTCAAGGGAATGATGAGTTTTACATGATGATAGTAGTTGACTATCGATAATGGAACAATTAAATGAATCTGAAATCACGTATGTTTTAAAGAATAAAGTAGGCTGTTACTTTAATCTTAAAACATACACTTAAGCATTTGTTTATTATGGACCACAATCTTAATGAGTGGTGAACTCATATGTATTTTGTTATAATTCTTGATATGATCGGAATGGATTGAAACATGTATCAGGGAACATTCACTCAAACAAAGAGTTTATAGTGATATCATCACTTCTAGATGTTTTATGGGGATTAGTGATTAAACTAGCCAGTAGTTTGATGAACTAGCTACCCATCAAGTCTTAACACTAAGATGAGATCTTGTGTGTTAGTCACCATATAGAGTAAAAATGGGAGATCTAAAATGAAAAATCAATAATTTTACCATTTATTATGTAGGTGGTTATAATATGGTTCATATTAGAGTTTGTAATTAGACATCCTATTTGAAACATATGTTCTCATAATATTTAGTAATTCAAGAGTTCAACTAATTGTCTATAGTGGAATGACATTTAGTTAATAAGCTGGAATTAATTATAATGAGATTAAATTAATTTCGGGCTTATTGGAGCTTGAATTATATAAGTCCAATTAAATTCCCTATTTGGCTTTTAGGAAAGTTGTAAAGCAAAGTAAGAAATACAAATAGAGATTTTAAAGCCTATGATTGAATGTTGGGCTTACTTTAATTAGAAGCCCAAATGAACATTTAAAAATGGGCTAGACTTTGGTTTAATTTGTTTAATTAGATTAATTAAATTAAATTAAACTTATTAAAGATAAAAGGAGGTGGATTTTCAGTTTTAATGGGCTAAATGTGCAACAGTACATTTAACATTTGTTTACTACATTTAAGATGCTTTTTAACATGCTTTATCATCATTAAATGGAGTTATAACCTTATCATTAAATAATTTAGTGGCTGTCTTTTAATGATAGCATGTAACCATTTAGCAGTCATTAGATTGAAGAAGAAAGAGGTGCATTTGATGGACCCTCTTCCTTCTTTCATCACAAAACCAAAAATGAGATGTATCATTTAAAGTTATTGGTCTTTTCAGATAGCCATCTTAAAACAAATGAGAATAGTCTCATTTATTGGCTTCTTTATGATTGATTAAGGAAGTATGTGATGCATTGGATGCACTTCACTTCTTTCTTTGAGGCTTAACTGAAATTGAGAGGAGGAATATAAGGGGTTGTTGATTTTTTATCTCTCTCTCTCTTATCTTACAAGAGATAGTCGAAATTTACATGAGAGGTGTCTCATCTTTGGCTTCTTTTTCAAAGGAAAAATCTCTTCAAGTTTTCTTCTTCTTTCCCAATAAAGGATCCTGTGAACCAAGTTATCCAAGGAGAAAAAGTTGTACATCAGATTGGTTAAGGATACAATAATTAGAAGAGGATACATCACCTAGGAAGGATACATTGCTGAGGATTGGATAGCACAATGAGGAATTAAAACTGTAGAAAAGGAGTCGGTATAATTCTACCATCTTATTCTTATGTTAAATATTTTCCTTATATCGTATCATGTATAGCTTGGCATGTTGATTTGGTTATACTACTTCCGCTGAAATTTGACTTATAAAAAAAAGTTTTGAAATGTACCGTTTTAGCCAAATCTTGCATACTTAGGATTTCGATCCAACACTTATCAATTAAGAGCCTTTATAGTCTTTTAAAAAGTAAGACATTATTGAATGATTTGAGAGAGATTATATTGAGTCCTCTTTGGCTTATAAGTAAACAAATATCCACCCATCTCATCTTCACCTTATAAGGATTACCTTTGTAACTAGTTTACAAAAACCTATTAAAAATTATGTTGATTACCTTGATGACTTTCATTGGAAAACCAATATGAGTTTCCAAGTAAATACTAATGGAGTTCAATATGGAAATAATGAGTTATGTCTTTCCAGCTATGAAAAGATTCTTAGAACTCTAAGAAGTAATTCTATGACTAATCTTATCAATTAAGTAGGCATAATCTAAGATTTAAAACTGGAATTTAAGATAAGAATGCCAAGGTACTTTATTGGAAGCTTATGTATATTAAAGCCAATAATAGAACATAGAGTGAATTCCATATTAGAAGCTTTATAGGACAAGTATATGCCACTTTTGGAGTAGTTCACTTAGAGACTAGACATCATACTAAACATTTTGGGAACTTTCATAAGAGCTAATACAGAAGTAAGATCAGTTTTGGAAAGTAAAATAAGGTCATCAACAAGGCATTAATGAGATAATCTAACCCTTCTACATTTGGAATGATATTTGGAGCCCTTGGTACTCTCCACCACTTATGAAGAAGTTTATTAAAGACCTCCATCACTAAATAAAAGAGGTAAGGTGATATTGGATCACCTTATCTGATTCCTTTACTACTTTTGAACATGTTTGTAAGCTAACCATTAATAAGGATGCTATAAAATAGAGTAGAGATACATTGTGTGATTCACTAGATAAAAATCCTTGTAAAATCTATAGTAGTTAGTATATCCCAGTCCACACAATCACAGGTTTTCCTTAAATCAATTTTTATGTGATAGTTGTCCCTACCATTCTTCTTTGCTTAGGTTCTGATCAATTCCTAGATAATTAAGATAACATCCCTAATAACCCTCCTATATATGTAAGCACCTTTTGATTCTCCAATATGGCTAGGAATCACCTTTCTTAATCTTTGAATTAGGATTTTAAAGCTTAGTTTTTATACAGATTTGCAACAAGAGATAGGGAGAAAATTTAAAAAATGGTTAAGTTGTCCACTCTTAACAATAAGAGTAATGAAAGTTTTATTAATCTCTATTAATAAGGATCCCTTATTAAAGAACCCCACCCCATAATAACATTTGACACCAAATTTCTTATAAGTGGACAATTCTTGATGAAAAATTCACATTGAAACCATTAGGGCCAGGGGATTTAAAGGGTTGTAGATATTTTAAGGTTACCTCAATCTCCTGCGTGGTAACAAATTAAGAAAGAAAGTCAACCTTTTAAGAGGATAAACCCCCTTGCAGGACTTGTTTGATTAGAGGTATAGAAAAATGAGCTCTATAAGGCTTACTAAATAGTTCAAAAAATAATTACAGGCTCCTTCAACCAATTTAGCTTGTGAATTCAACATAGATTCATTGAACTCTGGTGCAAGGCTCTTCTAGTAATAATAACTTTATGGAACATAAAGGTATTTCTATCCCCATTTTTCAACCGTATAAGTCTTAATCCCTACCTCATTAAGAATAATAAAACTATTAGGATTTAGAAAAATTTTATGGTAAAACCTTTTCAAATTTCTACAGTTGATTGGATTCAGGATCATTATGCATTTTCTATTGTATAGATTCCAAGTGACTCTTAATAGTGTTTAATAAGTGGTGTGTGTTGCCAATATTATTTTTGAATAAGATCTTCATTTCCATTTTGATGATACTTAGTGTTCCGGATAAAATGTACTATTTAGTGTCAATAATGCCTGCTTTCAATGCTTTCCAGATAGCCTTTTCAAAGCTTGCAACATCAATTAAGAAATTGAATCTAAATGGCTTTTTAGGATTAACTGCATCAATATGAGTTAAAACTGGAGAATGATAAGATAAATTCTTACAGGAATAAATGGAGAAACAACTGGGAACTTCAGAATCTATTAAATATTAGCCATACTTTGATCCAGCTTTTTCCTGATGTACTTCACTCCATATTGTCTATTTTTCCAAGTAAAAAAGTTAGCTCTAGCTATAATATCAAATATTTATACAACTTCAATACAGTTTCTGAGATCTGAAGAAGGTAATCTCACTAATATATGACCTTCAATCTCTTCACGTTTAAGAATATAATTGAAATCCCTAGTGATGATTCATAGACTACTAATGGAAGGTGATGTATCTTTGATTTGATTCTAGAGACAAGTTCTTCAACAACAACTATTGTATGCATAGATAAATGATACGTAGATAGGTTGAGAACAAATCCTGGTTGAAATCTCCAAATGACTCATCTAATCAGAGACAATTCCAGAAAGAAATAGAAACAATAGTGGAGTTACAAAGGCCTGTAATCCTTCCATTGGTATATGCATTGTGATCTAAGATTTGTTTCCACTGAGTTTGAAATTATTTCAAAAATCTTTAATTGGATTATAGAGAAAAGTTCTTCAATAACAACTATTGTATGTATAAATAAATGATATGTAGATAGGTTGAGGACAAAACTAGTTGAAATCTACAAATGGATCATCTAATCAAAGAAAATTATAGGAAAAATAGAAACAATAGTGTAGTTATAAAGGCCTATAATCCTTCCATTGGTATGTGCATTGTGATTTAAGATTTGTTTCCATTGAGTTTGAAATTATTTCAAAAAATTGCCACCATTTTCTCTTATTCTTGTCTCCAAAATCTCAGTTACCTATAAATTATTCTACAAAATCATATTTCTTATAAGCAGCTTCCTTATAAGTGGCTTTTTAATAGTAGCATTTTCTCCTTTCACATTTCAAGCAAGGATATTCATATAATAGGCTCCATGGGTGGAGTCTGTTTCTTTTTACTGGATCTTCTCCTAGTGACAGTTTTAAATTCCTAGTTGCCATTCTCTAGTTGATTAGCCTTTATAATTAAGGTTCCAAGCATATTTATGGTGGTGTATTATAACACTACATAAAATAAACTAGACTACTACTATGACAGTAGTGAGTCTATGTCGATCCCACAGAGAGTGTTCGGTTAGGCTTTGTTATGAAAGTAATTGATGTTTAAATTTTGGGAGGTTTGTTTGGATTGAAATAAGAAAGTAAACCAAAACAAAGTAACAAAAGCAAATTAAAGAAAACATGCAAAAATGATGAAAGTGGTGAATAGGACCTGGTTCTTTGGTTCAATCTCATCCTACACCTAATTAAAATATTTCATTGAATTGTTGTCTTCCCATCTCTCTTTGAACTATTGGCCGTAGATTAACAACAAGCTATGTTAATCTCAATTTTTCCTTAGGTTATAGTTATTAAAGCAGTGTTTTAAAGACAATCGCCTTTAGCACTTATTGTACATATCTTTATGATTAATAAAAGGCATTTTTTTAATTTGATGTTCGTTTTCTTTATGAATTAATAATGATCTTAAATCAAATTAATGAAGTCATTGATATATTACATAGTATGAAGGAAATCATGATGAGATCATGAAAATGAGACTCCTATCATGAGTAATTATGTTAGTAACTAAACTATCCATAGTTATAGTATTAATGAAATAGGACATTATTAATCCAGATAGACTAGCACTGTAACATCTTGTTCCCATACTAAGGGTTAGAACCCTAAAATACAATACATGTGAGATCAATGAGAGATTAATAAAAATGCATCTCATGCTCATGCATATTGTTAGCATACACACATGTGAATTTGAATTTTTGCACGCATGAAAATATTTGTACATGCATTCATTGATGAATTCCAAGTATAATTGATTATAAATGTGATTATATGAGAATTGTGAATCAATTGTATTGAAAATCGATGTGGAGAGTATATGTATTGATTTAGAATTTTTGGAGAATTTTAGGAAAATGCCAAGTGACAAGTCATTTATAAATGGAAATAAAAATAAGAGTCAAGTGATATTGGAGGAATTTTATAGATAACTTTAGAATTTTTTAAAAATGATATTGAAAAAAAAAATTGGGAGACAATTGTAATGAAAATATTGGAGTTGGTTGGACTAGTTAAATGAGAACTAGTTAAAGTCTTAAAAAATGGATGAGTGACAAGTGTCACGTGTAAAGTTGATCTTAAAAGGTTTACTACCATTCCTTTAACTTTGAAAGACAAAGACATTGTTTTCCTTATCTTAAAAATATCTTCTTTTTAAAGCTTCTTCTTCTTCTCCTTCAGATCTTGTTTCATCGAACCTTCACCAAAGTTACACTCTACTTTCCTCTACCTATTGCTACTCCCATTTTATTGTCTCTTTCTTTTACCATAAGAAACCTAACCCTACAACCTTGGAATGTGGATGATCTTATGATATTGGAAAGCTAGAGATCAAGTGATTTTGAAGATTTTAGAGCTTTAAACAAGTAAGGATTTTACAGTTCTGTATTGTTGCATAAGATGAAACATGCATCATGTTAGTTAGCCGTTGATGTTATAAAATGAAAATGTACATATGCTGATAAAACCAAGGTGTAGCACATATGTTGATTTTATAGATTTAATGATCAAAATGTCATAGGATAGTGTTAAAATGATCTTTGAGAGTGAAAGATCGATGAATATATGAATAAAAAGAGTGCAGAAATTTCTGGAGATATGAAAGATGTATGCTCTGTTTTTGTTACTGTTGATATACGTGTATATTGGTCTTCACTGTTTTTCAAGAAAATTTCTAGGTGTTAATACAGATGAACAAAAATAAATTTAGAGGTAAGGAATAGGTATATAGTGATATCTAGAAATGAGAATGAATGATTTAAATGATAGTTAGAGGAAGAAATTGAAGAGAGTGCAGAAAATATAATTATAGAAAAATGAAAGTAAAGAAATGCAGAAACGAAGAAGATACCTGAATATGTGATGTTTTTGATATTTGGTTTTGATCTATTTGTGAATGATATTGAGGTGGAATGCAGTTGATAATGAAGAGTAAATGAAGTAGAAAGGGCGATCTTTGTACAAGATGTGTTAGGTGCATGAGGTTGGATGTTATGAAATCTAGAAAATTGGAAGATGAATGCTGGAGAATGTAACTGTGACGTTCACTGATTATGCTTCTGTATTTTACGCATAACTTTATTTGTAGTTATCCAAATGAGATGATTCTTATCTGGATTAAACTAAAAGTGTAAGGCTACATTTTTCATGAAGACATCGAATTTAGATTCTGTCCTTAAGAGTCTCGAAATTTGTCTCGAAATTGAGAGTAGTGTTCTGTTGTGGTATAAGAAATAGTATGGAGTATTTTCATCATAACTTGCATGATATAGGATAAAAATGTATGAATTTGATGTTTTTATAAACCTAAGACATAGAGGAACATTTGATTAGAAGAATGTTTTATCTGAAAACTTCTGTATTTTTGTCAAAAACGGCAAGTAAGGAAGAAATGAAGGAAGAGAACACAGCAGGTCACGATCGTGCTGATGCACGATCGCAACTCTACTAAAGCATGTGGAAAGTTAGGATCATGCCTTAGCACAATCGCGACTCTGTTGAAAAATAAGGCAAGTTACAATCGTGCCTCAGTACTATCGCGACTCTGCTGTTGAAGCAAGAAAGTCACGTTCGTGCACGATCGTGACTCTGAAACTCTGAAAAAAAAAAAGGAGGGACTATTTTGAATATCCTTTGATCTTTTATCCATAAATTCTTCTCCTGACCTCCAAATGACATAGGATTTTAACCAAAAGACTCAAAACACATTGTTTTACATCTCCATCAAACATAATAACCATATGAAATCATTTGAGAGAGATTGAGTGATAAATTTGAGACGAAATTGATGAGGAGTTCTGGAATTTCATAATTGGAGTATTTTCACTGAACATGCTTCAGTAATTTAGACATAACTTGTTCTGTGATTATCAAAATGGAGTGATTCCTAATTTTAAAAAAATTAGAGACATATTGATACAAAGTTTCTGAATAAATCAAAATTTAAGTATGTCTCTATGAATTTCAAAATCTGGCTTCAAATTGAGTCTTGGCTTGGGCTATATCACTACCCGAGATGGAAATTATGTCATGTTGTTATCAAATAAACTATATTGATGTAGGCTGAATCAGACAAAAATGCCTTCACAAAAGTTATAACTTATTATTTGAGCTTTCAACTTATATAAATTTTGTAATTTTTTATTTTGGAATTGAGAGATATGAGTTGTACAACTTGATAGCATGATCATGCATTAGTTGAATTTCTAATGTGCTTAGTCTACAGTATTTGGGGTATAAATTTCAGATTACTCAACCAAATTGAATGATCTTAGAGTCGCTAGAAACTTAAGAGGTAGGAGAGCAATTTTTAAGAAGAAAGTATTTCCAAATTATTTCATTTTCATGGTTAGATTGATCATGAACAGTAAACCCGAAGGTATATTTAGGAAAAATCTTAATTGACGAAATGAGTTATGAATTTCTATTTTAATGGTTTTATTGAAGTATAAACCATATAAACCATAAGTATAAATGATACTTATGTGAGTTTGGAAATATGAATGTTTGCGTGATGATAATAATAGAGCAATACCCAGGATTGTCATTGAGCACGCATTATACATATTCCACACACACAATTGTGCATAAAGGAATACTTATAATTGTGCAATTATTAATGTGTGTGCAATGTGTGTGTTGCATAATTTTGATGTGCAGGATAAATGTCCACATTCAGATGTTTGCAGATCTTGGAAGCAATTGCTAATATGAAGTGTACAGTGAGTAACCTAGACGGTCTCACTTAATTAATTTTTTGTTTTATATTATGTTTGAATTATAGAATGAATGTGATTTGATTGTGATGATTCCAGACAATGAAGGTCCGATGATTCTGATGAATGAATGTGATATTGAAGTGCTACTTGTTTGTGAATATGAAGAACTAAATGCCTCATGACATAATTGATTGATTATGAGAGATGCATTCTGTACATTTGTCGGACCCCGTTTTCGGAGCCCGGCAATCGCATTCGGATAACACACATTTATCAACTATACTTGCATTCAAAAC
>JANIIA010000004.1:48115674-48129577 GCA_027478495.1 Erythroxylum alaternifolium
ATGAGCATGAGATGTGGTAATTTACCACATCAGGACCCGTTTCTCTGGTCCGACCCGTTCTCTAGAAATGGGATGTTACAAAAATAGACCAATCTAGGTAATAATTACACAAGCTCAGATTATTTAACCTATGTTATGTTATCTCTAATGATTCGGAACTATTAGTTGCTAGACAAGAATTGGGAATACAATGATTACATATTGCATTCAATTCTGGCAATGGGTTTTAATGAAAAACGATTCAATAGAGCTTAAAATCGTTATCATTCAAATACCCAATCTATCCATATAAGATAACATGATCAATTTCTAATGAGAGAAAGAGACAACAAAATAATTAAAAAAATGCTTAACCCAGGTCGTCAGTGTCAATGTTGCATTCAAATCGGCATCAAGAACTTAGCCTTCTATAGGTCACCCAAGAAAAAGCTTTAGCCCCCACAAAAATTTCCCCAACTGAAGACCACCTTTCTGTCTCGCTACTGCCCCTACTATTATATTATGTCTAACCTCTCCTCATTTTGATATTGATGTGACAAATAAACTTCTTAGTCTATCTCCACTATTTACATCTCTTTTTTTTCTTCTGCCGCCAGCTCTCTATTCTCCCCTTCTTTAAAAGCCTACGTTAGCATAAATGACAACGTTTGCATTCTTTACAACCCTTTTGTAGTGTTAAATGCTAGCGTTTAACGCTAGCATTCATGTTCAACACTAGCGTTTAAAGCCATGCGTTAAACGCTAGCTTCCTTCTACTTTTGGTTGTTCTTCTGTCGTTTTGTTTTTGTTTTAATCCACCTGCTTGCATGTCATTTTGTCCTTTAACTCCTAGCTGCTACATGCGTTTTACTCTCTTGTTATTTCTTTATTTTTCCAGCAAGCACTTTTAATTCTTCTTCTTTGTATTTTGATTTTTTTCTTCTTCTTTCTCCATGAAGACAAGTGAAAATTAATCTTTAGAAAACGACCTAAATATAGTGCTTTTGACTCACTTTAATTTCTTTGCTTCCAAATTGTACCTAAAATCATATATGAATTAAAGTAAATATGTTAAGCATTTTCGCATCATTAATTGCTAAGTGTAAATGATTAAATACATCAACAATTAAACATATATCAATTTCCTCTACACTTAGCTTTTGGTCATCCTCAGTTAAAACATCCAAATTAAGCTCAAAGATTAGAAACATTTACTCAATTCCCATATTTTCCAATACTATATAATCATAACCAAAGATGAATGACTTTCAAAAATCATAGCAAGAATTCAGTATTCAATGCTTCTACTCATAATCAATCAACAAGCATCATCTTCAGAAATTGAGCAATCTAATGGTAGACTCAGAAAATGTGTTTAAGTAAAATATATTTATAGGTATACTCAACACCATTCATGATCATGACAATCTTTAACTTTGTATATCATTTCATTTCTCCACCACTATAATTCACATGCAAAATCACGGATCAAAGGAATTTTCAAGGTTGTAATGTGGGTTAATTTAAGGTGAGATATATTTGGGTTTAAGTAGCATGGAGTCATCAAAGCTAGTGAAATAAATGTAACACTCAATTATACCATCAAGTGCAAAAACCCAACATTCACTCACAATTGTGTACATCAACTATGATGAATGCAAAAAACAAGTTTCACAACTCAAACTTAAGCTCTCACACACAAATCACATTAAGCACAACCAAACCGAAAGGATCACTCATACAATTTATGCCAACAATACATTGAAACCACAATAAGTGAACCTTCCAAGACAATAACTACCTCATATCCAATATACTCAAATAACCCATTCATCACAACTTTAGGAGAATGTATTAATCATAAACAACTTTTCAACATATATGCACTTGCTCTTAGATACATTTATTTAAACATATTTTTTTCACTCTTTTTCTTTTCTTTTCTTTTCTTTTGCTTTTCTCTTTTCTTTCTTACTTTTCCTTTTTTTAAAACATTAAAAGAAACTACATTAAGATGGGAATTTCAATTACAAAACATCCCAACATCATAACAAACCCACACATATGGATACACCCACACTTAGAATTTTGTACATCCACAAACTTAACAATCAAAAATGCTCCACTAGCTTATGGCTTAGGTAGGACATTTATGTAAGTATAAAACATGTAATGTGGTTAGTAAAAAAAGAAAAAGTATAAAGCTCAAAGGGGATTATCAAGGGAAAAATCATGTCAATAGGATAGATTATTTGGCTAATGTAGTTTATGAAAAACAAAGAATGCCTAATCATATCCATGTTAATGCATGTGATAAAAGTGCGGTCTGGAATAGAAATTCAACGCAAAATCAGGATGTACATGTCATGAAGATCAAACATTATCAAAAGACAATGAGACTGATATGGATGTTTCAGTCTAATAAGGCTCAAAATCTCACCGGCTTTGTCTACTATTAGTCACTATTCTTTTAAAGATAATGCACATCAACCAATCACAAGAGCAAAAGTACATGCCAAAGTTGGTATGAAATTCTCTAGTTTATTCATTCTTTACTCATGATTAAATAATCCTAGAAGCAATAGAAAACAAGCAAATGTTTCTTTGTTTGTTTTATTCTTTCTCTCATTTTGATTGAAAACTTAAAAACAAGAAAAAATAAACTAACAAAGAAACACACATGTATAAAAAAGAAAAGATAAGTAAGAAAATTTAAAAGCAAAGAAATTTACTTCCTTTGGGTTGCCTCTTAAGAAGCACCTTTGTTTAGGGTCGCTGACGCGACTGATTCTTCTCCTCACGTGACAAAATTATGATCTTCTGATAGCACATGTAGTTCTTCAACATGAGGTTCTTCAGGATAAGGTCTTGGTTGATCATCGTTCCCACTTAGCTCCTTCCCTATCCTCAGACTTTCAATCTCAACTGAGTCCATACACTTAGGAAATATTTCGAACATCTCTTCACCTTTTTATTCCTCGTTTAGTTCCTTCAATCTGCTATGTAAAGGTGAAGAGTTAGTTTCAAAAATAATCATAGACTCAGTACTTACCTCTAAGCTAAATGATATGTCCTTTTCGGCTTTAAGCTCCTTCTCAACTTTTTCTTCTTCAAAAGCAATTCCTTGAGTACTACACTCAAGATTCTCAAACTCCTCTTCACCCTGTAAGGTTTCTGCGCTAATAGTCATTGGGTACTCCTCAGGTTGTTATGGTTGCGTCTCTTTGCTTTGTGATGCTAGGCGGTTGATAGCTTCCATCAATTGATCTGCCTGGCTTGTTAAGTTCTAGATTCTAGAACTTGTTTTCCTATTGGAATTACAAAGTGTTAGCAACATACACATTAACTAATTTTTCCAAGGATGTACCTAAGTCTTGATAGGAAGCTTCTAGTATGTATGGGAATTGCTGTGCTTCCTACAAACTATCATGGAAGTAATTCGACTGATTATCTCATCCACAACAAAAGTTAGGTTGATCATTCCAAATATTGTTATAGGATTGAGAATATGAATTAAAGAAAAAATTACTCTCATCCATTTCAAATTTAATTTTTAAATTTTTTTTATAAAAATGAAACAAAAAATGAAAAGATTATGAAATAATTGAAAAGAAACCAATTACGAACAAATATACACAAAAAATCAATTAAAATCAATAACAAAAACTAAATACCGCACTCCCCAGCAATGGCACCAAAATTGATAGGTGCGTTGTAATGTTAGTCAAAATAAAATCACTAGACTACTATTATAGCAGTGGTGAGTCTAGGTCGATCCCACAAGGAGTGTTCAGTTAGCTTATGAAATAAAATTAATTGATGTTAAGGTAATGGGGGGATTTGGGTTTAATAAGAAAATAAAATAAAATAAAATAAACCTAATGAAAACAAATTAAAGAAAACATGCGAAAAATGTTAAAATTGGAGAATTCAGTAAGGATCTAGTTTTTTGGTTCAATCTCGGCCTACTCCCTAATTAAGCATAATTTATTGATTTATTTTTCTTTTATCTCTCTTAGCAATTATCGATCGTAGATTAATAACAAGCTTTATTAATCTCGATTTTTCTTTAGATCCTAGTTAATTATGAAGCGATCGTTAATTAACCTTAGTTATCGAGAAACCTAAAATAAACTCTCTAAAATTGTCTTACGAATTAGAAAAATATACCAATCTAAGTAATAATCACAAAAGCTCTTATTATTTAACCTATGCTATGTTATCTCTAATGATTCGGAACTATTAATTGCTACACATGAATCAGGAATATAACGATTACATACTGCATTTAAATTTAGTAATGGGTTTTCATGAAAAGCGATTCAATAGAGCATTAAAATCATCATCATTCAAATACCCAATCAAACCATACAAGATAACATAATCAATTTCTATTGAGAGAAAGAAACAACAAAATGATAAAAAATGCTTAACCCGTGTCGTCGCTTCTGAATCGGTGTTTAGAACTTAGCCTTCTATAAGTCTCCCAAGTAAAAGCTTCAGCCCCTACAAAAATGTTCCTAGCCGAAGACCACCTTTCTATCTCGCTACTGCCACTACTGTTTTATTATGTCTAACCTCTCCTCACTATGGTATTGATGTGACAAATAAACTTCTTAGTCCATCTCCACTATTCACATCTCCTTTTTTTCTTTCTACTGCCAACTCTCTATTCTCCCCTTTTTTAAAAGCCTACGCTAGCATGAAAGACAGCGTTTGCGTTCCTTACAACTCTTTTACAATGTTAAACACTAGTGTTTAATGCTAGCTTTCATGTTCAACGCTAGCGTTTAATGTCATGCGTTAAACGCAAGCTATGCTAGCGTTAAAAGCTAACTTCCTTCTACTTTGGGTTGTAATGTTGTCATTTTGTCTTTGTTTTAATCCACCTGCATGCATGTCGTTTTGTCCTTCAACTCCCAGTTGCTAAATGCATTTTGTTTTCTTATTATTTCTTCATTTTTCCAGCACGCACTTTTAATTCTTCTTCTTCCTTGTATTTTGATTTTGTTTTCTTCTTCTTGTCTTTTATTTTCTTCTTCTTGCTCCATGAAGTCAAATGAAAATTAATCTTCAAAAAACGACCCAAATGTAGTGCTTTCGACTTACTTTAATTTCTTTACTTCTAAATTGTACCTAAAATCATATATGAATTAACGTATCTTAAGCATTTTCATATCATTAATTGCTAAGTATAAGTCACTAAATGTATCAACAATTAAACACATATCAATTTCTCCCACACTTAGCTTTTCATCGTCTTCAGGCAAAACATCCAAATTAAGCTCAAAGACTCGAAACATTTACTCAATTCTCATATTTTTCAAGACTATATAATCATAATCAAAGATGTATAACTTTAAAAAATTATAGCAACAATTCAATATTCAATGATTCTACTCATGATTAATCAATAAGCATCATCTTTGGAAACTGAGCAATATGATGATAGACTCAGAAAATGTGTTTAAGTAAAATATATCTATAGGTACACTCAACATCATTCATGATTATAACAATCCGTAACTTTGCATATCATTTCATTTCTTCATCACTATAATTCACATGCAAAAGTATGGATTAAAGGACTTTTCAAGATTGTAATGTGGGTTAAGATAAGGTGAGATATATTTTCTAACAAAGACTATCTTTATTATGCATTTCTAAGTTATTTTTTGTATGCATTAAATGAAGCTATACTAATTAGTGTACTAAAATTGCTACCGACATATGTAATTTCTTAATAATAAAAGAACATGAACCAAAATATTGTACCATAAATTTGTAAATGATATTTATTGTTTCCTACGTAGAAGAAAGCTTTGTTGCTTTTACTTCTCATTCCAAAAACGCACTACGCGGGGTCTACGGTTGTAATTATTAGTTTCCATCTATTTTGGAAAGAGAAAAAATTACCAGTTTCCTTTTGAAAGGAATCTTTTTCTTTGAAGTTTTCTGTCGCCCATAAAAGAAGTCAATAATGCTATGAAACTTGGCTACATTGAAATTCGGTGGTGCTGAATAGTGATATAGAAGACTATTCTTAGTGTGATTTAACTAAACACATCTACAAAAGATTTGAAACGTCTTATCACTTAAGGAACCAACACCTAGAAAAAAAAAACTGTACTTAAGTTTTTTTATGTAATCAAATGGAAAGAAAGCCACTTAGAGTATTTTGTTTCGATTGGCTTGTGAAGGAACTTTAAGTTCTGGTTACGAATGAACTAACTCAAAATATGATTTAAAAAACAAAAGAAAAATAACTATAATTTAGAAGCCGGTAGGAAATCATCTTGAAGTAACTATATGTTGACTATACGTTTCATTGCGGTAAATGCCTGATCCCTACTTATCAGAGCAAGTCTTAATTTCCACTAGAATTTGCTTTAATTACTAATTAAAAAAAGAAAATGTTTTGTAATTAATTATTGGTAATTATTTGAAGTCAAATTTACTATAACTAATAAAAGTAATAATTTATCAAACTTAGTCATAAATAATTACCACTATTGTATCATATAATTGAGTCTTAAGAACTTTTTAAAAGAAGTAACGTGGACTTCCGTTATCGAGCTCATCTTTTGACTGATCCATGTTTTCCAATCCCACCGTATCTGACACTCTAGTCGTTCGGCCATTAAAAGTTAAGGACTTGAGGCCCATTTTTCCAAAGAGGTAGGTCATCTTCCATTTCACTTTGTCGGTTACTTTATGACTTCTCATTGTCGATCTCTCTCTCTTTGTTTATTCTATTATATGCTTAAATTTATAAATTATGATCCGAGAAACACAATCAAATGATAATTTTTTGGTAGACAAACTATTATAATAATCCTTAACTAGTTAATTTGAAGTCTGGACTCTGACCCACACATTTTCTCCATCAACCCAGAAGCTGAATTTATTGACTGGACTTATATTAGACTTAAGGCTCACTACGCACTACTCTTATAAGGTTAGGCTGGCGAAAATCTCAATAGGATGGCCGTATCACGATTCATAGCATTTACATTGATTGTCCTCTCATCAAATTGATTGCCCGTGGCCACCTGCCAACCTGAGGTCTCTGTATTATCTAATATAGGGTGCCACGAAACTAAGTGGTGAGAAGATGAAGCGATAACGAGCAAGAGATGAGCAGGGTTGTTCATAACGATTTTTAGACCCCGAATAAAGTAACAAGAAGGCCCTGACAATATACAAATATGTATTGTTTAAAGAAAATACAAATTTTAATTTTTTTTGGATAGAAGGGAGCAATCATAGATTGTTGGGTTCAAACAGGGATGATCCTAGGTCGAGCAACCCTTAAGAGATCCTCTTAAATAAAGTAGTGGAGCCGTCCAGGGGGATTATCAAGGTGAGTGATATTAAAAATGCCTTCATAAGCTCAAGTAGTCAGCGCACATATTTGATCCGCGATAAGTACACACAACACAACACTGCCAAGGATGGCTAAGCAGGTCCTTGCAAGCACAAATAATTTGATAGAATTGATCTGTAAGTCAAAAGTTGTCATTCACTTTGTTAACTATTAAAAGAGAGTCTGATTCAATAAACACATTTCGGAAGCCTCGATCCTAAGCCAAAAGCAATCTATAATAAATTCCGAACAATTTAGCTCTTATAATGTTCCTCCAACTGAGTCTCCTAATAAAACCGAATAGCCAATTTCCTTCAGCGTTCCTTGCAAGACTCCAATCGTTATTTCTCCCGGATTTGTGAGTGTTGATGCATACACATTAATTTTGATGCAACCAGTGGATGGTGGACTCTAAGCAATTAGCATATCTTGCTTCATCCTCAAGGCCTTTTGTATCGTGCTATATCTGTAAAAATTCTGCACAACTGCACAAATGATATTAGTAGCATGGGGGGCAGACAAAGTCTGGCTCAAAAACAACACAATTATGTCAACGCCATATATACCAACAGGTATAACAGAAAAAGTCAGCCTAGGGGATATTATTAGCAACAATAAAAGAAGAGTTGCAAAAATTAACACAAATACAATCAACAAGAGATAAAGAATTGAAAACATCTAACCGACAACCTTGGAGCTAAGAGGACCAGATGACTTGTGACTCATGACAATCTCGAAGTAAATGTAAAATTGATTCACAAGGATCGTCATATCTTGGACAATTGGCCGTCGTAGTGATATGGCGTCGAACACAAGCTTCACATGTGAACAATCAGTTATGAACTACTAGCCACAAGAAAATTTTGATGCGAGGAGGCAAGTTCTTCTTCCACACTAAATTCCAGTTGAAATTCGCTTGTGATGTCCCAAATAGAAGATTATAAGCTAAACTTACCGAGAACACTCCAGAGGGTGAAGCAAACCAAATAGTTCTGTCCTTTTGCGCACGAACAGGCATGAAAAGAGAAAGAACATTTTAGGTTTCGTCGGGGAAGGAGTGCAGAATATCCCAAAAATTGACTTTGTTGTCTAAGTAATCAAAGACTTTCATATCTTACAAAGAGGGCAGAGAATTTTGATCGATTAATGAGGCCAACTCAGATTTATCAAGCTATTTATCAAACCAAAAGGATGTTTGATCACCACACCCAACTAACCTTGAACAGCCCTGATTGATAATATTCTTACTAGCACAACTGCTCCTCCAAGTATGAGAAGCAATAGGTTTTATTATCGACTGCAAAAAAGGTGGAGCCTTGAAAATGTTTAGCCTTTAAAACACGAGCCCATAAACTACTATCATTGGCCTCAAGTTTCCAACCAAGTTTAGCCAACAAAGCCAAATTCATATCTGCAGTTTTTTGAAAACCCAAATCACCTTCCTTGCGTGGACGACACACCATATCCCACTTAAGAAGTGACACTTTCTATTTGTTATCTGTTGAAAAACAAAGAAATTTATGATTTATAGAGCCAATTTCTTTGGATACAGAGATGGGAAGTCGTGTGGTTTGCATAGTGTATGTAGCCATGGTGCTAGTGACAGATTGCACAAGAGTGGCTCGACCAGCAAGCAAGAATTGATCAGCCTTCCAAGTAGTCAATTTCTTCTTGATCTTTTGTTAGAATATGGTCATAGGTTCGCTGAGACACACGCTGTGTATGAAGGGGAACACCAAGATACAATCCAAGATCAACACATGGAGTAATGCATGTACATCTTTGAATATCGTTTCTTCGATTAAAATGTTATTTATTTTATTATCAAAATTATCTCAATTTTTATAATCATAAATATTTAACCGAGCGATTGGTTGCTCATTTACTCTTAAATTTTCTAAATTAAATGCATTTGATACATGTTTATACTTACTCAAATTGCTGACATTCTAATGAATATAAATCTTATCATAATTCTCGTTGAAAGAGACACTCTTCTAACAAGTTTATCGATAACTCATTTTTAAGACATTAACTATGCTGCTCATTTTCGTCTTCTTTTTCGTATTCCTTTTCCACTTCTAAACAAATGCTTTTTAGGCAACATATATAAAATAATATAACATGATTGAACTAGAAAAAGAAAAGAACCACACATATATAGAACTAGAAAAAAAGTAGTTAGACATAACAAAATAACAATAACTCGACCGTTTATTCAAAACATATATGAATGATATTATATATTTGCGGCAAAGAAAAAATAATGAGCCAAATTTAATATCCTATACTAAAAATTAAAAAATAAAGAGTAAACTTTTATAATAAAAACTATCATACTCAAATTTCACTTTTGATTTTTAAATTAATTCTAAAATATAAAAAATAACAATGATCCACTTTCCACCAAATAGGATAGAGAGTAATAACAATATCCACATTATATAAATATTGAAACCAAATTTCATCAATAATTTAGAAAATTAAATTTATAAATATAAAATCGCTTAAACTCATAAATAAAAAATGTTAATTATAACTTAATAAATGAAAGAAACATAAATTGCAATTGAAGAAGAAAATAAGGTATAAAACTATCAAGTATGATATATATGAAATGAAAGAGAGAAAATTTACCAAAAAAACCTTAATTCGAATTGAAATTATACCTAAAATTACAATTGACAAATATCATATGTAATCAAATTGACAAATTTAAATTTACCTGGATTAAACTAAAATTGAAATAAGAAATAAAAGAATGATAAATTATACCCAAAACTTAATCTAATTTTCAATTCAAAAATAGAAAATTCAACTTAAATTGAAAATTTTATTATACTTATAATCAAATTGCAAATTTTTACTTAGTCTTTAGATCAAAAGAGCTATTGAGAAAATCTAAAATATAAAACAAGAAAATTAAAAAAAAAGAGACTTGAGAGAATAAATGAGATGCATTTTTTAAGTAGATGGCAATGATGTTGATGTAGGTTCCTTATTAGCTCCTCATCCTGATTCTACTTAGTGAAAGGATCCTCTTCAGCCATTGAGCTTCCCTTAGAGACCAAACTTTGATTACCAACTTCTTCTTCATTAATGCTCAAGTTTAGTGGATGTGTTCTACAATTCACATTAGTTGAGTTAGATAAGTCATATGAGAATAACTTTCTTAATTGATTAGGTACTCTTACTGGTCAACCTTGGTGAGCATTAGGTGCAGATTCATGAAGTTCAGAATTTTGACTATCTTCCCCACCTCCTATTAGTTTCTAGTATAGACCAATAACAAAAAAATTTTCCAATGGGCCTCCATTGTTTAGCTTAAGCTAAGAGCTTCCAATTATGAGAAAGTAAGATATCATATTGAACTAGATCCCTAGCTTCATCAAGGTTCATTATTGGTAAGGTCTCTAGTAGTTCTTTTCTTACCTCAACACATATGCAAGCATACCCCACCCTATCCAAGTTAAGAATATCAGAATCCATGCAAAAGGGCTTTCCTAGGGAGTTAGCCAAGTATCTTAGCCCCTCAACTGCCTAGTATTTCAATGGAACTGAGTGGAAATTAATCCATGGAGGGATGACTTCAATTCTCCTCCTGTCCAACTCCAAGTCAGGCATTCATTTTGTAGGAACATGGGCTGTCCTCCTATTTGCATGAACCTAGTTCCATGATTGTAACTAGGTCTATACCCTCTGCAAACATAAAGATGAAAGCCTTGTTTTTAGTCAATAGGATTTTCACCAACCCAACCTTACTCCACTTGGTTGAAGCCCAGTTTGTAGATGTAGGAAAGTAGGTCTCTTTCCCAGGAAGTAACCAATTAGTGAGGATGACTAGGAAGAAAGAGTGGGGTGGTCAATGATGTAATTCACCAAAGGGGACTCAATATTGGTAAATGATATTGGTTTTCCCCAAATTGGTTTTGGAACTTGTAAGTGATTCTCTACCACTAACACTTATGACTTAGTCTGTCCCTTAATCTGATTAGGGATAAATGAACTAAAACCCTTGGAGGGGAATCATAGAGCATTTATCTACCAACCTAGGGATGGTAGAAAAATTTTCCTCTAACAAGCTCATATCGCCTGCGTATATGTCCACTAGACCCTTGGATGAAGAGGTTGAAACTCTACCTAAGTTATATGGCACTGGGGATTCCTCCATGAGGCAAAACCTCTAATTGGGAAGAAGGAAGGAGTTATATGTCGGAATCTTTCCAAAACCATAAATTTGAATTGGGTTTAATGAGAGTATAACAATAAATCAGTTAAAGAGAAGCCAGAAAATATTTGTCATACTATGTTCTCTTTCTTATAATTTTTATTTATTATTTATTATATATCAATTTTTAATGGTTTAATGATTAAACTTTAAACCTTAAACTTTCGTTTTAGTGGTTTGATGTCCAATTTAATTTTTAAAACATTAATTTTTAATATTTTTCTTGTTGCAGGTTGGAATCTTCCATTACATATGTAACAGAATTTTGAGCTCAGCTCCTTGAGGCATCTTTGGCTTTCAGTGACTATCAACTTGTTGCTGTAATTCTAAGATTCTTAATAACACTATGGATCACCAAACATAATCCTGAATTCTTTGTGAGATGAGTTCTAGCATAATTGTGTAAATGCCAGATAAATAACTTACCAACTTTGCATCAAAGTATAAGAAGTGTATTTGCTAATGCAAAAATAGCAGTTGTATTTAATGATTGATCTTTTTTTCCAATTAATATGCCTTTTTGTACATGATACTTAGATAAGAGTAGAAATTTCCCATGTTTTGGTCAATTTTGATTCTCTATGGTCCTTTTTTTTAATCTCCCTACTTCATCTTGTACTCTCCAAGGCAACCTTCATTTTCTTGAAATATTTTAGGACTTCTATTCGTAAACAACGAACATGTTTTCTTCCTAACAAAGCAAGCATCAACTCCATATTTGTAATTCAAAGTTGTCGAGATTTGTCTAAAATTTTGCGTGTATAATGCCATCATCAAGTAGTTTCTTCTCTTAATTCTAATTCATTACTGTTCTATTTTCTTTTAAGCTTTCCTTTCTTACAAACTTATTGCCCATTAAAGCCTAACAGGGATGTGATACTAGCTTCAAGGAGAGTTTATTTTGAAAGGAGAAAGGCAAATGCAACTTAGGCCATCTCTAACCATTCCATTAAAATTTTACACCAAATTTGGTGTAAAAGAGAATATTCCAATAATCTTTTTGCACCAAAATTGGTGTTACTTCAACCACTCTACACTAAATTTTTATACCAAATTATTTTCAAAGAATATACCGCAATAATTTAGTTATTAACTAAATTAATTTATATTTATACAACAATTTTTATGTATTTATTTATTTATTTATAAAAATTAAAATAAAATCATTTTCCTTAATTAATTAATATATACTTTATATTAAATTTATATTATTTAAAAAATATAATTAATATTATTGTAACAACAAATTAATAACATACATAAATATAATATTTTTATTGCACATTTAACCTCTAATCTTCTGAATTACCATATCGTTCCCACAAATGTTCAATTAGTACATTACGAAGTTTATAATGAGCTTCTTTATCTTCAATTTGCATATTTCTAGCAAGAAATTCTTGAAATATAATTGTGTCGTCTCTATTAATATTAATTTCAGGGGCTGGCGTTTCACTCTAATCTTGTATGACCACTTGAGTATCACGTTCGTCCTTAATGATCATATTGTGCATTATAATGCATGCTGACATAATATCATGTAATATGAATTTTTTCCAAAAACGTGCTGGTTCCTTAGTAATTGCAAATCGTGATTGGAGAACTCAAAATGCACGCTCGACATCCTTCCTACATGCTTCTTGCATCTTCACAAATAACTTCTTTTTTAGTCCTCGAGGATCATGAATGATTGTACCAAGTAGACCATTTTGGATAAATACTATCAGCTAAATAATATCCAGTATCGTACACTTTTTCTTGAATAACATGATGAGCAGAAGGTGTTATACCTTTGGCAAAGTTTGCGAGCAAGTGAGATGCCTCTAACACATTAATGCCATTATTTAACCTTGGCAAACCAAAATGTGCATGCTATATCCACAAATCATAATCAGCTACAGCTTCAAGAATAATAGTTGGAAATCCACTACATCCACTATATTGTCCTGCCCAAGCCGTTAGACAATTTTATCATATCTAGTACATGTAATCTAAGCTCCCTAATATCCCTGAAAAACCACGTTCTTCATTAATTTTAAGCAGTCTTGCAACATCATTAGCATCTGATGCTCTAAAATAAATCTTTCTAAAGACCTCCACAATGGCTTAATAAAACTTTTTTGTACTTTCAATTGTATTTGATTCTTCAATTTTAATGTATTCATCAATTGAATCAGCTAATACACTATACGCCAACATTTGAAATATTGATGTTACTTTTTGTAAACTAGACAATTGTAACATCCCGTTTCCAGAGAACGGGTTGAATTATGGAAACGGGTACACGTGAGAACAATCGGAGAAATTTGGAAAACACATCTCAAGCTCAT
>JANIIA010000004.1:48175557-48204597 GCA_027478495.1 Erythroxylum alaternifolium
TTATCTTTTCTTCAACTAATGGTAATGTAATTGCACTTACAACTACATGCCATTTAGCATAGCATGAATGGATCTTCTTATGAATATGATGCCATTTAGCAAAGCATAAATGGATCACATTAATTTTCTATTTTTATTTTCAAATTTAGTGAACCAAACATTTAGCGAAATTTAGTGAACCAATTTCAAAAATTCAATGTAAACCAAATAACCAAACCAACCAACAAACCATTAAAATTAACCACAGTACATTGCAATATACGACTTTCAATTTTCATGAACCAAACAAATGAACCAAACATTCAGCTCTAACAATTTCATTACCAAATACCAACCAAATCAACCACAACTTTCATGTTTTCATTACCAAAATCAAAACGAACCCAACAAATTTCACACATCCGTTACCATTTACCAGAAATCCTTCACAATTTCATTTTTCACAACAACACAAACAATTAACAGAAGCATTTTAACAGAAATTGAAAAAAACACCAAAAAAGCACAAATTCACAATCGGATTCACTCTTAGGTCGAGTCCATATTTGGGTATTATTTCTAGATCTGTCGGATGATGCATCTGTGACTCTGTGGTGCCTTGGTGGTCGTCGAAGACTAGAGAGCAGAGCTAATGATGGTGGCAATAGGTGGAGGTGGCAATAGGCAGAGGAGGTGGCGACCCGCTACAGGAGGAGGAGCAGCCAAGCACGCCGGAGAGCATTGCGAACCGTCGGGAGTGGAGGACAGGACAATAAGAGCTATAGAGAGAGGAGAGGATGGGTTGGTGAGAGAGAGAGAGCAAAAATAAAAAATGAGAGGCAGACACAAAATAGAAGAGGTAGGAGGTAGTCAGTGAAAAATTTTAGGTTTTTGCAAATTAATCCTCGAATGTTTCAGCTTTCACTAGACAATATCAGGCGAAAACGGTATTTGCGGCCGATACTAATACCCACCGTATTGTTCTATTTTTTAACCAGTATAGTACCATCCAACCGGGTCAATAAAAAACAGTACTAAAAACTCTGCCAAGGACAGTAGGACACTCCACACTCTCTTCTCTGCTGTATGTAAACAAAACGTACGTAATTAGTTTGTTTTTCATTTTACTTCCTTTTTGTAGTTGTTTAAGAATGAAAATGGTTTAATTAAGGGCATCGCTTCCAAGGCAAGTTAAAAATGAGAACACCTTTCATTATCCATTTTCTATGACTAACAGAAAATAACATAATTTACGTTTTGTTTTTTCTAGTCTCTGACTAGTGACTGGGTATCATTGTGTTCTTCTTCCACACCCACACTCTCCTTTTTTTTGAGAAAGACACCACACTTCCTTTTACCAGATCTGACCTCACCGATTCTTTGTGTATAATATTTGCAGTTTGCTTGCTTCTCTCTCTTCGAGGAAGATCACCCCTTGCATGCTCACGCTTGCTTTCTGTTGCAGATGCCTTTTTGATTCAAGTACTATTGATTTCTGCTCTTAAGTTCACTGCATTGTTGATTCATTTGCTCTACCCAGTTTCGTTTATTATTCTTTTTTTTTTCCTGATAGACTGAAGCTTTTGGATGATGGCGTCCAAACAAGGATCCAAGAAATCCAAAAGGTTGGGCTCCGCAAGCTCTAAAGCTGCTAATTCACCCTCCTCTTCCACCACATCGTCGTCCAAGCAGTTTCCCGAAACTTCAGTAGATGGCCAGAGTTCTCCTGCGTCCTCCGCACCAAGTAAACCGCAGTACTTTTACTCCGAGAGTGTGGCTGTAGATGGCGAGAGATCCAAAGAGAACGTAACCGTCACTGTTCGCTTTCGGCCTCTGAGGTCTGCTTCTTTTTTGTTTCTGATGTATTTTCTTCTCTTTTCTTTTTCTTTTGGTGTAGAAACAATTTTATTTTGTGATTGTGTGTTTGTTTTGAATGATTTAGTCCGAGGGAGATTCGTCAAGGAGAGGAAATTGCTTGGTATGCAGATGGGGAAACTATCGTTCGAAATGAACATAATCCTTCGATTGCCTATGCTTATGGTGAATTTCTCTCCGTTCTGTGTTAATTCGGTTGGATCATCACGAAATTTTTTCCATCACCGGACTGATGAGTTTTAACTTGACCCAACTTTGCTCGTTTAGCTAAAAATTTCTTCATTTTCTGGGATTTTCATGATTAATTTAGGTTTTGTAAATTTTGTAACAAGGTCAGCTTATGGAGAAAGTTATAACTGTTTTACTTAAATTCTCTTATATGTACTAAAGAATTCAACTTTGGAAGTAGCTTTGTGTCTCGATTTAATCCTGTAACGGTGTTTTGCTTATTTGTGAATGCTATTTAGATCGGGTGTTTGGTCCAACAACTACAACACGCCATGTCTATGATGTTGCTGCTCAACATGTTGTCAGTGGTGCTATGGAAGGCATTAATGGTATTTTATGTGGAAATTTCCTCTATTTAGGTATATAGTTCTTCATCCTGTGTTTGAAAATGTGCATCTAACATTGTTTTTCATGCAATTTGCAGGCACGATTTTCGCTTATGGTGTGACAAGTAGTGGGAAGACTCATACAATGCATGTGAGATTCATGCACCACTCTGCTCAGATATTTTTCGTTTTGAGCGGTTGTAGCACATCTGCAATGCATATGTACCATGGACTTCACTAGTAACCCATATTCTTTTATCTAGTGTATTTTAGGATGTATATCTTCATGAATTGTATTTCTTATGTAATAAGCCAAGTCATCTGAAGTAATTGACATACTCTGTGGGTTTAATTTGGTTATATTATCTCATCTAACTGACATCTGCACGTATTGGCAAGCATGAATTTCTGAAAGTTGTTAACATTGTGTGCCAAGTGGTGTCATGTCTAATACTTTACATGCATTTTTAGTTTATAAACATTGTATTGGAACAGAAATCAAACTTTTTCACTGGATCTGCAAGAAGATAACTGATGATAATGTGGGCACTATGTAAATGACAGGGTGATCAGAGGTCTCCTGGTATTATACCATTGGCAGTGAAGGACGCTTTCAGTATTATTCAGGAGGTACTTTATCTAACATTACTTTCCTCATGTGCATTCTTTGCAAGGTCATTATTAGAGCTACTAATTAATTTGATACAATCTCTGATCTAGACTCCAAACAGAGAGTTTCTTCTACGTGTCTCATACTTGGAGATATACAATGAGGTAGGTTTTTACATTTCTCTTTGTTGACTTGGTGATTCTTCTTTGCCTCTTTTCATCTGCCTTGTATTTGAATACTCATCATATGACATGCTTCAGCCACGTTTGGTATTAATCTTTTCCAAATTGTGCTGTCTATTGAACTTCTGTTTCATTTCAGGTTGTTAATGACTTGTTGAATCCTGCTGGACAAAATTTAAGAATTAGAGAAGACACTCAGGTACTTAGAAATTTCCGGTCTCCTTCTTCCTTGACTAAAAAATAAGTAGTGCGGCCATGACATATCAATAAAGACAAGGGTGCAGTTGTTTAGGTGCTATGGTCCATTAATATCCACTGCAAACACATTGAGTAATAGCTTCAATCAACTAGATGAACTCTTGATCAAAAGTATAATGGCTATTATTGTCTGAAAAAGCACCAAAGCTTTCAGCAGTGCATCATGGTGGATAACTGAGCTTAAATTCTCTTTTTCTGTGGGCTAGTAGTTTGGTAGCCTTACTCTTCAGTTTTCCATTGTTATGCAAGTGGAATCATACTGGTTGTCATTCAATATCTTGACATATTAGAATGAAGGTAGTTCACAAAGGGGGGTCGGATTAGCAGGTGAAAAATGACAAAATTAAAAACTTTTGCTATTAACTGCTCTGAAGGTGCAAATGGTGATACCGAACTGTCCTAATAATCCTCTCAGACTGCCATTATTTTAATCATGAAGCTGTTTCAATATAAAGCTGGGCATGCACTTGTCAGATTTTGCTATTGAGTTATGCCTAATGTGAAGTTAGATTCTGGTTAAAATGGTTTGCTACTGATGAACTGATTATTTAGCTCAAGTTATCCTGGAAATATACTTTTGAAACTCGAGTTGTTGAAAAGGATGGGGTTTACACATTGCGTGGTACCATAATTTGCAGTTTTTGAAAACAAATACCTGAGCTGCCCCAGAAGTTTTAGAGCTATATCTATATCGGTTTGTGTGCATTACACATCTTTAGGATTATGGTGAAGCCCATTGCAGTTATTCTGTCATTTATACAGGGTGATGACACTCAATCCTTTTAAACTGATGAGCTTCTTTTACTATTATAATTGAGGGTAAAGAGTTGCTGAAACAAGTAGAAGTTCTAGAGGCCATTGCTCTATTATGACAGTGATGATAGACTAGCTCTCTCTTGATGTTTCCGAGTTTCACAAATTTTAACGATGTCTTCTGAGTATACAACACTGATGATGTTATGATGGCACCAAGCAAGGTCTACGGGAATATGCATTAATGATGATCATTTAATTAGGTTGATTTGGGAACTATAAATGATATTAATCACTTGGAAGTTGTCCCATGTTTTGGTGTGACTTATAGCTTGCTTTATTGTCTCACATTTCTTGTTTAGGGAATGCCATTTTAATGAAGCAATACTTTTTCTAAAACGAAATAGCTGGTTGTCTTTGAGGTTGCAATCCAAGAAAGAGTTGGAATGTTTGACTTTAGATTTTAGGTTCATCATATCTAAAACCCTCTTTTCCCCAAAGTTCTAGAATTATATTTTCCTTTCTTTGAGGTGATTCTGTAGATTTGTTTGACGTTCTCCTTCTTTTGGCACTTGTTTTTATATGATGATGAGAAACATAGCTCCACGTGATGGCCTTTGGATAGTATACTTTCTTGGGGTGTCTAGCAAAGACTCGAATTTATGTTACATATCATGACGTGGACAAAGTGGTTGAGAGTGGTTCCATTTCCATCATTGCAAGGTTAATTTATTGCTTGATAAGTTCTTCGAGAGTTCTTCAAGGCTACCAATTCATGCAGTCGAATGACATCATCAAGTTTGTTTTGGAATAAGGAAAGGGAATAAGTGTTAAAAATAAGTGATTCTAGACAATATTAATTAACTTGTTTGCAACTAATGCTACGTTTTCAAATTGTAAAGGACTTAAACAGAAAGGATGTTGACCAGATAGAAGGCATTCACAAGTATGCAGTGTACACTTCTGATTTTGACTGCTTTTCAATGTAAACTTTTTTCAACTATCATAAGCAACGATTCAGTTGCTTCTCAGGGAATGGAATTTTCTGTTACTCTATGTAAGGAAGATAGTTTCAGATAGATCATAAGGCAACTAATTTTGCTAATTAAGCTGGATACTTGCAGGGAACTTTTGTTGAGGGAATAAAGGAAGAAGTTGTGCTGTCTCCTGCTCATGCCCTTTCTCTTATAGCAGCAGGAGAAGGTAAATCTCATGTAATCACACAAAACATCCAAAACTAAGTGGCTTTAGTGGAAGGAATTTTGTCGTATAGAGGTTCTCTTGTTCCTGGAGCCCATAGTAGAATAATTAAAGATTATATTACCATTATGACTATGAGTTTGAGATTTTCGTTTGGAAGTGAGTGGCATATGTGCAAATAGATGTCTGCATTCATGCATTAAGACCTGCGTTTTTGTGTTTTTGATGATATCTGTTTCAATGAATTTGTATCTAGAGTTTTAGGAGTTTTTGTGTCTGTTTCTGTGATATCTCAATCTGTGCTTCATGTGTACTAGAATGTTAAGTTATTTGCTAGATTCTAAATCTGAACTGGTATGAACTTGCTCTCTCCATTGTGCTTTTACTCATTCGTGATTAGTGCTGTATGTATGTCATCCTAATAGTACACTGCCATGTGATGTGCTTTTTCCTTTACTTCATTAATGCTTCCTTACAGCTTGAAGATTGTCCCTCATTGTGACTGCCCTTTTCTGTTTGATACAGAGCACAGGCATGTTGGATCCACAAACTTCAATTTACTCAGCAGCCGGAGTCATACAATATTTACACTGGTAACTTTGGGTTACATAGTTGAAGCGTTCAGCAATGTTGATTGGTTGCTAAATTTTGCACTTTCTTCGATATGAGTCTTTCTAAGCGGCCAATTTTCAGTTTGTAAATTTTTTGACATTTATTTCGCACCTTAGTTGAAGGAAAACCTTTTAATTGCTATAGTTATCACATTCTCTTATAAGTAACTTTAACTTTCGTAACTTTGTTTATCATAAGCTCTAAAAAAATTTTGTTTATGTCATCATCCACATTTACTCTGTTTTCTTTTCTTCTTTTTATTGTACATTTTAGTCCATTAACATCTAGTTGCTTAGCTTTGTATTTCCAGGCTTGTATTGATTTATATTTGATATCCCTGGCATACATCTTGTGGATAAGCTAACTGATTGCATGCTTAACTACTCTTTTAATGCTGAAAAGTTTTTAACTGTCAAATTAGTGAAGTTGAATGGTTGTCTGCTTTAATTTGATAGTTTCTAGTGGAAAGGCATGCCATCTATCTTATTTCATGTTTTTGAGGGATACAGTTGTTTGGAAATCATCATTTTCTATTGACATGTTCAATTTTCCGTTATCCATTTTGGTCTAAGTCTTTGCAATTACCTCACGCAGACGATAGAGAGTAGCCCTTGTGGTGAAAATAGCGAAGGAGAGGCTGTAAATCTGTCCCAACTGGTAATTTCTAAGGCTTTTATCCAGACATTGATATTGGCCATCAAGTTTAAGTTAGGACATGGTTTTGCTACTCGAGTTTCCACCTCTCCGTTTCCTTGGTTTACTTCGGTAGCTATGTTATGGCTGCTTTAATGTGAATAATCTATTTTTAACTCCTTCATAATTTACTTATACCTGCAGCACCTCATCGATCTAGCAGGTTCTGAAAGCTCAAAGGCTGAAACAACTGGTTTGAGACGCAAGGAAGGCTCCTATATAAATAAGAGCTTGCTGACGCTTGGAACTGTAAGTACTATTAGGACTCTTTCCAGCCGTCCATATTCAAGAGTATAATATTTGTGAAATCTGCCATCTCCAAATTATTCAACAAGCTGATGTTTGGTATTTGGGTGGCATGTAAAAGTCTACATAATCTCTCGCACACACATATACATATCACATATCTGTGTTCTTATTTTAAAAATTGGATTTCAAATTATTGGAATGAGTTTTTACTCAATAACTGTGATCATCTTCTTGTACCTTAATAATTTACTATTTTAACAACTGAATTGGTTCTTATTTTTCCATGATAAATTCGGAAGTTTTTGTGAGAGAATTCATTATTTCATTGTTTGAAATGCAGACATGAAATTCACATTGATGCTCTGGTTTTCATAGGTTATATCAAAATTGACAGATGGACGGGCAACACATATTCCTTATAGGGACTCTAAATTGACAAGGCTCCTTCAGTCCTCTCTAAGTGGTCATGGGCGTGTATCTGTAAGTATCTTGGCATACTATTGTAGGAAAATATTGATGTAATCCTATAGTCACGCATGCTCCCATGTTTGAACAATTGTATGCGAGACTGCTTCTTAGCCCTTTTTTTTCATGATCGAAATTACAGCTCATTTGCACTGTAACTCCTTCGTCAAGCAGTTCGGAAGAGACACATAATACTCTGAAATTTGCCCACCGTGCAAAGCACATTGAAATTCAAGCAGCTCAGAACAAGGTATTTCTCTTTTCCTTTGCCATCTGCATCTCCAAAACAAAATTTGTTTTGAAATCTGAATATTTTATGGCTTGCAGATTATTGATGAGAAATCACTTATCAAGAAGTATCAAAATGAGATACGCTGTCTGAAGGAAGAGTTAGAACAACTGAAAAGGGGTATCGTCATGGTTCCTCAGTTGAAGGAGATTGTTGAAGATGACATTGTCCTCCTAAAACAGAAAGTACACTAGAAAGTTTCTGCTTTGGATCAAATATCCAATTTCAATTCCATCCTTGATTGTTGGTGCAAGCCTTACTTTTGCATTCCACTTATTAGCTTAATTGAAAGCTACTATCTTCATTTGACTATCTCATGTCTTTGGAAAGAAAATTATCAGTCTTGCATATTGACTTTATCATAGAATGATAAATGGTATTAGAGTTCCTTTTCTCTACAAATGCAGCATAAGATTCAAGGTAATCATTGGAGGATCACAAGTTTAGCTATCAGTTGGGTTGGGTAGACATTTATTTGTTATTGGTTCACTTCATTTCTTAACATTGGGACCTGGCTCTTCAAGAGTTTGACCAATTCATTCTGAAAGAAAAGGAAATGACAAAATCTTAAAATATTGGGTTTGTCTATCAGCAAGCTCTTGATCATTTTCCCTGTTCAACTAGTTGCTTATTTCAGTTGGTTATCCATGATATGTAGTTTCAATTATCAGCCCAAGAGTGAGAATATAATCATTTTACATGAAATACATAGAATCACTTCAATATAGCTAGGTATCAGCATAACCATGATGGAGCTTTAAGAAAAAAATTTAAGGTCGATAGTATAAGAACAACATTACGAGTATGTCTTAACTTTTATAAAATACTCTTTTACTGTCTAACCGTGGCCCCTATTATCAATGTTCAACTTCCCCCAGTTAATGTAGTCCTGATACCAGTGGTTTATTAACTAAGAATATGTCATAACTGTATTCTGATTTTAATTGAGTTGTCTTTCGTTTGATACTTTCAAATGTTTTGAGGACCAGCAAAAGGGGTGTTTGAAGAAGCCATTACATGTTTCAGTTGTAGACTCAAAGGTTCTCCAACTTAACTACGTGCATTTTCGGGAATTTTGGCTTGGCCTGATTGCATTGCAACACGTAAAAATTGCATAAAGTGATTTGCAGTTTCAATTCCAATTGAATAAAATGCATGTCATTTTGTAACTAGTATTAGTCAATCAATTTCTTCTCCTTCATCTACTTTGAGTGCATGTATTGTTTATTATCATTTTTATTGAAGGGTAGTATCATGTGTCTGATTTTTTTGATTTCTTTATTGTGTCTTAACATGTAAAGCTAGAAGATGGTCAAGTCAAGCTGCAATCAAGATTGGAACAAGAAGAAGAAGCGAAAGCAGCTCTTTTGAGCAGAATACAGCGGTTGACAAAATTAATTTTGGTCTCAACAAAAGCCTCACAGTCATCAAGGTTTCCTCACCGTCCAGGTCCTAGGAGAAGACATTCCTTTGGGGAAGAAGAGGTACTATAGAAGTATTTAAGTTCCCTCGAATTACTTCTTCCTCAGCAGAATTTTCCTTGCTTGCTCCCAATTGGATGAACTTGTTGATTCTACACGTGCACGAGATTTTATCCTTTTCTCTTGTCTTAAATTAGTTTGAACTGATTGAAGATGATCATTTGTTGTACGCAGCTTGCTTACCTACCATACAAAAGAAGGGATCTGATGTTAGATGATGAAAACGTAGATCTTTATGTTTCTCTTGAAGGAAGTTCTGAACCTGTAGATGAAACACTTAAGGAGGACAAAAAGACTCGGAAGCATGGATTGCTAAACTGGCTAAAACTGCGTGTATGTGTGCTATTGATTTTTGAGTGCCTTTGTTTGATGTATATTGTATCTCCCAGCTTCGTTCTAAATGCTTGTGGTTCAATATATTTGTCAATAAATATCTGTTTCTCTATGGTTATTTTGTCGTAACAATATAACTGAATATCTTGTATGATAGTGCCTAGTATGGTCCATGTGTTCCTGAATTTAGAATCATTTATTTTAAGTTTTGTATATGCAAGTTGAAGATTGTAGGACTGGCAAGGGCCTTAAAGTATGGCTAAACTCGAACTGATGTTTCAGGGTGACAAATTCAGATCATCTGATTTGTTTTACAGCCTCAAACCCTGAGAAATTAGACTCACTTCATTCTGTTATTTTCATTCTGAAAGATTATTAGACCCTTTTCAACGTATATTTGTCAAAGTCCAAGATATCAGAACCTATTGTTCTGTTTCATTTGAAATTCATCTTATTGGATTGTTGTTGAATCAGTTAATGGTCTTCCTTTTGTAGTGGTATGCTGGTTTTTTTCCTCTTTACTTTTGTATTTCCCACCTCTTCTCTAAAGTGCTTGTATTGACTGTTCTTGATCAGAAACGAGATAATGGGTTGGGGACAAGCACTAGTGATAAATCAAGTGGAGTGAAATCTAATAGTACACCTTCAACACCTCAAGCAGAAAACAGTAATTTTCATGCAGAATCAAGACTTTCAAATCCTTTACTAATAGAAGGCTCTCCATCAGCCGTTTTGCTATCTGAGGTTAGGCAGGATGGAGAACTTCCTGAGGACAATTTCCTTGGACAAGAAACTCCTTCAGTAAGCTAATAGCTTTTCTACCAACTGTAAATGAAAATTTCTGTTTGGGTAAACATGTATTCTGCATAGTTATGGCCTGAATTCCTTTGCATTATTTTTGCTAGACGAGCATAAAAACAAGTGATCAGATTGATCTTCTGAGGGAGCAGCAGAAAATTTTGTCCGGGGAGGTGGCCCTTCATTCAAGTGCTTTGAAGAGATTGTCTGAGGAGGCTTCTCGAAATCCACAGAAGGAGCAGATTTATGTATGTTACTCTTGTTGCTTTTTCTTTCATTAGCCCCTTTTGGATGCACAGAGAATTCAATTTCCATCTGTCATATACTTAAAGGATGAGATGAAGAAGTTGAATGAGGAAATAAAGATGAAATATCATGAAATATCATTGCTGGAAAAACAAATTGCCGATTCTGTCCTGGCTTCCCACAACAAGATGGATAACTCGGAAATGTCACAAGTGAGTGAACTCTGCTTCTGTTTACTTGAACTGTTTGCTATTGTTGCATGTACGCCTATGAGCTGTTTGTTGCTTTATGCTGCAGACTATTGCTGATTTGACGGCACAGTTGAATGAGAAGTCATTTGAGCTTGAGGTGATCCGCCTCCCAGTTTGACTTCAGCTTATTAAGTTCCAATATGTTTCATGTTTGATACTGATTGCTTGTTTGATCTTGTGAATCTTTTTATATAAAAACAAATGACTCATATTTATCTAACAGCAATCTTTTATTTTACTGATGAGACATGACTGTGAGGTTATTCACAAATAATGAGAATAATGGAAAATGTATTTGATTTTTTCAAATTCAGTACAGAACTGAGGACTGGATTCCTATTTTCATATACTTCTTGGCGGATAGCATCCCATTTGTTATGTAGTGTATATTCTAATCATGGCTTGATACTTCTTATGCTATCCTCTTTTCAGGTTAAAGCTGCAGATAACCGTATAATTCAAGAGCAGCTGAACCAAAAGGTACAAAAGCTAATCGACACTACTCTGTCTTTGCTGCACACATCACTACTCTGTCTTTGCTGCACACATCACTACTCTGTCTTTGCTGCACAATGGATGCTTACCATTGTCTTTTGAGTCATACTATCAAGAAAGCGTAGTAACTTGACGTTGCTGTTTTATCAGATTTGTGAATGTGAGGGCTTACAGGAGTCGATTGCCTCTTTGAAACAGCAACTTGCCGATGCTCTTGAAAACAAAAATCTTATTTCTCTCTCTAGTTTCTCACAGAGGTTTTCTGAACTGAAAGGTTCTTACAGCCAACATAAAGTTGACAAGGACATTGTGGCCTTGAAGGAAAGAAAAGAAGATTTGCTCCTAAAAGCACAGGTTAATCTGATTATATGACTGCATGATCAAGTTTGTGATCTGGTTTTTAAAACAGTTCAACTGCCCCTTATTATTTATTTTGAGGACTAACGTTTATCCATAATCAGAAAGGGAAAACAAAAGTAATCATAATGATGCCATGGAACTAATTTTGCAAATAACACCATCCGTTTGCGTGGCTATCCTCTACTGTTGGCATTCCATTTTATCTTCCAGAATATTTGGATATTCACTATCTTCACCTAGCAATATATTCACCCTTAGAAAAAATTTGTTGAAGTTTAGATAATGAATTTTATTTTCTTCAGTTGTTGGTATCAGATGAAGAACCCATAGTGTTCCACTGTGGATGATCCTATGCAAAGATTGTGAATTATCTTTATTCACCTTTGCTTCTTAGAGATCACGATGTTATCTGCTTTTCTCTGGTTTTTTTGATATTATGCAATTTTAATCTTAAAGATCATTATGGTAATGGGACAATCTATACTGTGTTGAGGAGTTTCTTGATTAACTTGAGTATGTTCTCAAACACTTCTCGATTACTTTTTGGGCTAACTGAATAACTATTACTGAGATAGGTGTGAATACTTATGCAACTAGGATTCGATATCTATTTGATACATAAGAACCCCTTCAATTTTTTGAGGATGCATGTAGAATTGGAGTTCAGCTTGGTGGCATACTTCAAGTTAACATGACGTGATTACTCTTTTATCTTGTGACTACAGCTCTCCGTGCGTAAATAACTATCAAAAGGATATACTTCCAAGAATCATAGTCAACTACATGTATGATGCGTACAACCATTTGGCAGAATTTTTTCTGCAACTGTCAAGCAAAGGCACAGATCACTACTGAATGATCCTGCATTGATTTTACATATTAATATGTTAAACCACATGCATTTCAGAAAGTGATGGTGCAAAATAAGAAGCTTATTGTACACTGTTGGTATCATCAGATTGGTAGAAGGGTTTATGGGCAATTTGCATTGTACTTTACCTCTAATTCAAGGAGAAAAAATGGCTTATATAGTGTTCTAAAACGTTCTGGTTTCATCAGAATCTAAAACTTTCTGGTTTCATCTTTTAATTCTGAATGTAGTAAATATTTTCAAGTTCTCGAGAGCGCAAATCATGTTACGACTTCAAAAGTTTCACTTTATCTAATTCCTTGCTTTTCTTCAATCAGGCTGCAGAGATTGAAGAATTAAAAGAGAAGGTTGCAACACTAACGGATTCAAAAGAACAGTTAGAAATGCGGAACCAAAAACTTGCTGAGGAAAGTTCTTATGCAAAAGGTCTAGCGTCTGCAGCTGCTGTTGAGCTAAAGGCTTTATCAGAAGAAGTTGCCAAGCTGATGAATCATAATGAGAGATTAAATTCTGAGCTGGTAGCACTTAAAAACTCACCCTCTCAACGCAGAGCTAGTAGTACTTTGCGGAATGGGCGGAGAGAGAATAACATAAAACGCCAAGACCAGGTGGCGTTAGCTTCAGATCTCAAGAGAGAGTTGGCTTTGAGTCGAGAAAGGGAACTCCAATATGAGTCTGCTCTTGCTGAGAAGGATCAGAAAGAAGCTGATCTTCAGAGGAAGGTTGAAGAATCCAAACAAAGAGAAGCATACCTGGAAAATGAACTGGCTAATATGTGGGTACTTGTAGCGAAGTTGAAAAAATCCCACGGGCCTGATACAACAGATAAATCTGACTCAGCAAGAGAGAGTCCGAAAGTTGATAGTTAGTGTGAATTTATCCAGGATGGTCTATGGTCAGTGGTGACAAATGGCCTTCTTTTTTCATGTATACCTTACAATAGAGTAGTGTCTGTAAAAAGAGTCGTGCATTAATAGTTGGGGATGTTTGTGTATCTTGGAACGGCGTTGAAAGACAAGTGTAACAACCCACTCTTGATTAACGTGGGTCATCTTGTGAATGTTCAATTTAATTGACAACAATTCAAAAGTTTTCAATAATGAGCTGACATAGAATTGTAACAGGAAATCAATACACGTGTCGAAACATTAAGCACCGGCCACGGGGGAACTAGTCTGCCGGACGTGAGAGCACCTCGCATCGAAGAGGTCATGTCTAGTCTTTTACTCCTTGTGTAAAATGGATGACACTTTCTAAGATCTTTTCACCACCAGTATGTGTTAATTAAATCTTTTGACCACTACTTAAGCCAACAGCCCTAAATTAAAGGAAATAGGTTCTCTAAAATCTGTAACTTTGAAGTAGCATAATTGTTGAGTGTCTAGTCTTATTTTGCGATTTTGGTAATAGTAAACGAATTTATGGTTCATGAGAATAATGACCTAGTGAATACAAGATAAAAAAATCTTTTCTGGACAGATACGTGGCTGTGTAGAGTAGCATTTTACGTATGTGTCTTGACTTACATGGCCATATAGATCAATTGTGTAAATGTGTGAAGAAAGTGTGAAGAGGTGAAGACATACACGGTCTTGTACACGCCTATCAACAAGCTCGTGTGAAGATACATAACTGTTGTGAAGACCGTGTAACTCTTTGTAATTGAAGTTGTGTTGGAAGATATACGACCCAGTTGCAAACATACCGTATAAGTGACTGTGTATCCTTCAACACGGCCTCAGTTGGAAACTTATACGAGCTATGTAAGTGACTATGTACAATATTGGAAAAATTATTTCGTGATATAAAAAAGAAAAAGACGTAGGTTTTTATAGAGAGTGTAGTCATATAAGTGACCATGTATCTTCTAACACCGCCTTAATCACAAGCATACACGGGCCTTGTAAGTGACTATGTACGGTATTGAAAAACTTATTTTGTGATATAAAAGAGAAAAAGATGTAGGTTTTTGTAGAAAATGTAGTCACAACGTCCAAAAGTGAGGAATAACAGAGAGAAAACAAATAGTGTTATATTCTCATGCTTGTTTGATTAGTTTTAGGATTGGTTTAAGAAATTGTTGAATGTGATATCAACTTTCATTTCAATCCTAAAACTTTGTGAGACAACTTGTTATTGTGGGGCGAGATATCAACTTTTTCTATAAATTCTCATTAAGTTTAGTGGATTTACTTGTCAGTTTGTCCTGTGAACTTTCCCTCTACATTGGAGGGGTTTTCACATAAATCATAGTTTTTATTTTATCTTTAAGTTTCATATTCTCATATTCTTTGTTGCTGTAAGTTGAAGAGTTTCATCTTGTCGTTGATATTTGGTTGATCTTTTAGAGAGTTGTTAATGTCTCCCTACAAGTAGTATTAGAGCTATTATAATGGAAGATGGAAATAGCTCTATGGTCAAGTTAACATCATAAAATTACTCGATTTGGAGGCCTATGATAGAGAACCTTTTGTATTGTAAAGATCCCTTTGAACCCAATGATGTGGACAAAGATGTGAAGAATGATGTTCCTTCAAAACTTGAAAAGACGTCAGACAAAGAATAGGAAAAGATGAAGCGGAAAGCTTTGGGCATTATTAGACAACGAATTAATATCAGCATATTCAACCATTTGTCTCAAGAATCAGATCCTTTTTAGCTATGGAAGAAGCTATAAGGTTTGTATAAAAAGAAGACAGCTTATAAAAAGATCTCTCTAATTAAAAGGCTTGTGAACTTGAAGTTGAACGCTGGGAAATTACCGTCAGGGCATTTAAATGATTTCCAGGACATAATCAACAAACTTACTACAATGAAAATCATTCTAGATGATAAGCTTCAAGCTTTGTTCCAGTTGAGTTCATTACCAGATAGATGGGAAACGCTAGTGGTAACGATTAGTAACTCAACTCCTAAAGGTATGTTATATTTGAATCTAATCAAAGAGAGTATGTTTAATGAAGAAATTAGTGTAAGGAGTTTGGAGATGACGACATGCAAGCTTTTGTGATAAAAAGCAGAGGAAGGAATAAGAGTTAAGGTCCTACAGATCGTGGCAAGTCTAAGAACCGTCCAAAGTTTAGAAGTGACAAAGATGTGAAGACATGCCACTATTGTGATAAGCTAAGACACATTAAGAGGTTTTGCTATAAAAGGAAGAGGGACTAAAAAAAGCAAGATCATTAGAATGATGGCGACAATTAAAATACAACAGTAACAACTTTAAGCATGGATAATAAGGTGTCCCTATTTTTTACAACTAGTGGTTGCTTCTATGTTAGCAATTTTGGTTATGAATGGTTAATTGACACGGAAACATCTTATCATTGTGTTCTAAATGTGGAGTACTTCTTAAATTACAAGTGAGGAGATTTTAGGAGTGTAAAGATGGGAAACTAAAGTTCTGCTAAGATAGTCGGTATGGGTGATATTTGAGTTCAAACAAATGTCGGATCCTTACTGACATTAAGAGATGCACGACATATCCCCTTTTTAAGGCTAAATTTGTTATAAGCTAAAGTGTTAGATGAAGAAAGATTTTAGCATACTTTCAGGGATAGGAAGTAAAAACTATCCAAAGGTGCAATGATAGTTACCCAAGGAACGATACTTACTGTACAAGACACACTTAAAGGTCTGTGTTGGTGGAGAAGTATACACAGTTGAAGAGGAAACTTTACCAAATTTATGGCATTGATGATTAGGACATGATAAGTGTAAATTACATCGTGTTTTAGGTTATAGTTTGATATGTGTTTAGTCGTTAATTCAATTTTTTAGTATGTGTTTAGATTAGAATTCTGTGAGTTTGTTAATTATTTATGTTTTAAGTGTTTTAAGGGTTAGTACAAGCTTTTGAATTTGAATGTTATGTTTTTGAGGTACCTTAATGTGTTTGCTAGTATTTCAGGGTCAACATCGAAGAACGGAGGAGTTTTAGAGACGTCAGGTTGAAACAATAGCCCATGATTGACGCCTGCAGGGTTACGATCGAGGCCTGCATCGGGCAGACATGCAGAAACTCGAGAACATAAAGTTTTCAGGGATTTTTGGACCTTTTGGACCCTGAAAAAATATTAGGGCTGCTTAGAACATAAGAGATATTTAAGGAATAATAAAAAAGGCAAAAGGAGCTTTTGCATCAACCACCTTGAGAAACCTAGAGAGAATTCATTGAGAGACAAAGGAAGAGAAGAAGGAAGAGAGAAGAGGATAAGAAGTTGACCCAACGTACTTATCAGATCATGAGGTTTCCCGATGTCGTTGCCTCCCATCCTCCATTTAGATTGTATTTCCTGTTTATTTTTAGTTTTATCATTGTATAGAATTGGATTGAATAGTTTATGATAGAATCTCGAATGTCAAGGATGTTCTAAACTCACATTCGAAATTTTATTATTGAATTAATGAAAATCTAATTGTTTACGTGTTTATTGGATTTGATGTGGTTTGATTATGCGCTTGCATAACTCGGTAATAAATTGAGCAGGTGAATCGAATGAAAAATGATTAAATTAGACTAACAAGAGTTAGGTGATTTAATAGAACAAGAATTGAATCAGATCGAGAAATTGTGTGAAGAGAGATCTTCCATAGGTTTCTGATAGTTTATTAGAGAACTTCAGAACTAATTAGGGTTTTGGATAGGTTGTGGATTGAGAAATTGCAACTTCCATATTCTGATTAGGGTTTATGAATTAGGGTGAGAGAGTAATCAATCCTAGGATAGTCTAGTAGAATCAACAATTCGATAATTTATAATTAGTTAGGTTAGCATTAAGGAGAGGTAAAATTCTCTTTCTTTTAATTGGTAACTTCTTTCAGTTGATTCTTGGGTATGTTGCAATTGCTTAATAATTAGTATTTCGTGTTTAATTCTTAATTTGATTGATTGAATTAAATTCTCGCATTAGTTTCGTGCAACTTGAATTTCTGCTATTGGTTTTGGCCTCAGATTTTAGGATTCGATTAGCTCCTTCCTCGTGGGATAGACACCTTTAGTACTATGCTAACGAACCATGTGCTCATTAAAACTTACACATAACCAAACCACTCAAGCCAGTTTTTAGCGCTATTATCGGGGAGGCTATTAGTTTAATTTTTGTAGTCTAAGGCTTTTTCACCTTCTTTTTAATTAAAAACTGGGCATAAAGTAGATGACACATCAACTTGGATATCACCAAACAATAATGGGGAATCTCAAGAGTTGAATCCTAAGAAGAGATAAAAAGAATGATCATCGAGGATGTCTATTATAGGGAGCAAATGACGCATGTGGATTTCAATGAGCCCTAATTTAATTGACGAGATCACCGTCCTTATATAAACCCGTACATTTTGGGGTGGTAGAACTACCCATATTTCTATCGGTCTAATAATGAAAGGATTCCCATCGAACATTAAGACTTATTAGGATTTTAGCAAGATGAATCCAGTTCATGAGATTCCAAGTTGGAAAAAATTATGGATAAGCTCACGGATATGGAAGAGACCAAAAGAGATTGGAAGAGAAGTTTAAGTAGGTAGCAGAAGATCATGGCTCTTCTATTCACAACCTAGAGGTTCGAATGGGCCAACTTTCCAGGGAATTTTGTAAGCAAAGTGTGGAAAACTATCTGCGTAGCATGAAAGTAAATTCAATAGAGTCATGTTAGGCTATCACACTTAGGAATGAGGTAGAGCTAGAAGAACCAATGAAAAGTCAAGTTGACCACACTTTATAGAAGATCAAGAAATCAATAAAGAGGATGAAGAAAAGGATGAAAACCCCCCATATTATTCGCCAGATCTTAGTATACCATGCTTGAACATAAAAAAAAATTAGTAGATGTCTATGAAGAGAACATTATCCTTTAGATTAGTAATGACCAAGTGACATTCAACAAGAATGATGTATTAAAGAATTCGAAGGAGGATGACTCATTTAGGAAAACTGATGTGTTTAAATCTTTAAAAGAGCAAAAGGAAGAATAACAGATGACAACAGACATCGAGTTTAAAGAAGCTATGAAAGTCTCTATTTGTGAAGCAAAAGAAGAAAAAGAAAAAGGAGTGACTAAGGAAGAACAAGAGCAACTCACTTTTTTACCAAACAAACTGCTAGACTTAATGAAAGATTTAGGGAGTTTCGTTATCCCTTTTTTATTGATAGTTTGTTAGTGAAAAGGACATTACTGAAATTATTGGTTTTCTTAACTTTATCAATATTGTCCTGCTGATCATTTTTGCAATTTGTATCTTACTCATAGGATACAAAATTGATGTTGAACGAGAAGGTGGAAACAAGCCACTCATAATTGATCTAGGCTGAGCTTCCAAGGATGCAAGGTCAAGCTAATAACTTTAAATTAGCACGTTTAGTAGTTAGATTTAAATTGTTATGTGGTTAGGTTTGTTTTAAATTCTAAAATAAGTTTTGAATGATTTGGAATAGTTTAGATTGCTAATTCTTTTACTTTCTTGAATCACTTATAACTTGGGGAAACAATCTTGATGTCAAGCGGATTTGGCCTCAACATTATCGCCATCACCATAAACGGTTTCATGTTTTAGCCCTTTTCTTTTCAGTTTTTTTAGTATTTTCTTCTTATGTTTTTTTGTAAAATGTGTTTTATTTCCCATGGTGCATTTGTGTACGCTTCTCACATTGAGGACAATGTGTTGTTCAAGTGTTGGGAGGGTTGTGTGTTTTTACTTTGAGTGTGAAATTTTGATATTGTATGATATTTTGTTTATGTTGTATGATGTGAATTATGTGAATGCGTCAATGGTTAGGTGTAACATCCCACTACCATAAAGTATATACCCAAATATCTAGAGGACATTCAAGTGCATATTCTATGACAATGACATGTTAGAGCGAACACTATCACTTATATGACATCATATAGAATAACAGAATACTTAAAAACTCAACTTAAACTCATTTCATTCATTAACAAAATTTACATTGTTTTCATTCATTAACAAAATTTACATTGTAGCAATACTTTCATTTAATATTTACAAATATTTACATCATCAAGTATCTAAGAGTTTACTATTATTTATACAAAATATCTACATAAACTGAGAACTACATATACATAATCTATAACTCCTCAGATGTCAGCTGACCGACCTTTGAGCCATTCTTTAGTCCAAAATCAATAGTACTAGTCTGTCTTAGAAACTATGTCTCCTCTCATACCTGAAAAGTTATGTTGTAATTTTTGATGAGTTTTGCAAACTCAGTGAGTGAACCATCATTGATGTGCTCAGTCATGGAAAATACACAAATATCTCACATCCATCCAAATTCACAACATTTCTTATCTCAATAAGGCATATTGAATGTCACACATTTCATATACTCTTTTGGAACATGCATATTCCAATTAATCACTTTATCAACAATTACACCAATATAACATATCACATTATCATCACAATTTCAAAAATGGATTCATGATCATATAATTCATAATAATAAATGTACAAATGCTGATGCATATGAGACTCCACATTTGTTATTATTTGTTGCAACTGAGTGCCTTTCAGATACAGATACAGATGCTATCTTGTACCCATTATGGGTACGACACTCATTAATCACAGGCTTTACATGCAGATTACAGATTTATGAGCTTAAAGCTCTTTCAGACTGGCTACTCCGGTTACAATACTTTTATCTAATCATACATATTAATGTGATGCATCAAATCACAAAATAAGATATTGTTATTCATGATGCATAGAAAAAATCTCATGTTCATCAGATCTCAGTCCGACATTCAACTTTCGTTGAGTATATAGATATTTTTTCAGAATTCAGATGCGAAATGAACACTTCCAATACATTCCCAAATATCAATCTCCTCGGACTATTAATGTCCAGAATTATCATAATCACAATCAAATCATTGACATTTTAATAATTGGGAATTAAACAGAAATAAGTCAATCCTAGTGATAACATCTAAGTTACTCACAGTACGCTCCAGTATAAGCTATTGCCTGGATGGTCCAGTAATGTCTTTTTGATGGCGTTCAACTTGAGCATCTAAATACACAAACTTTGTAACACGTTACTAAAGTGATCAAACAAATACATATTCAATTATGCACATATATATGTGCCATGTTCAATGCATGCTCAATGATTTTCCCGAGTATGTTTCCCTTAACCACAATTGTAATCATTCAAACATTGTCATTTGGATATGTCTTCTTTTCACTTAGGTTTACACCTTAATTAACTTGATTATCTTAAGTTAATCAATCAATCAACCAAATTATTCATCATCCAATTAGGTTCATTTCAAGCCCTAATGCATAATAGGATAGTATCCTTTCATTAGTTGTTTCAAACAACACTTAAAATACAACATTTCACTCTTCATACTAGCCCACGATCATGTTAGACCTTGCCACGATTGTGATAGAACCATATAAAACAGGCCACAATCATGCATCGGAACCAAAATAATTAGGCTATGATCGTGCACTGAAGGCCACGATTGTGCCTTGCATGTTTTCTTCCAATTCTCAACGAATTTCTTATACATTGAAACATCTTTTACACATCCAATTTTCTAGAATTAATGCTCATTATGCAACCTCATTAAGCTCTGAATTATAGTCCAATTCTAGCTCAAAATTACGATCTTTCATGCATAAAAATTCAAACCATACACTATCACACCTTATCATGCATATAATCCTAATTCCTTCTCAATTTAAGAACACTATATTCACATCTTCTTTTAGCATAACTTCACTTTCATTATACATGAGGTACATACCTAATTCATCCATAATTCAACCTATAATGCCACGATTTTCATACTCGAAAAACAAGCATAAAAACTTCTAAGTTCATGCAACATTTTCCAGTACATATCATCACCAATATCTCATTCATTTCATTCTAATTCAAGCATCATTCTCAATCCATTAATCATGCCATAAAGATCAAATGTTTACTTACTTATTAGACTTTCAATTCAGCTCAAAACTCTAGATCATACTAGCCCTCCATGCAAGAAAAATTAACAAAATTCTAAGGTGAAGATGAGTTTTTTTTTAGTAGTAAGGTGAAGACCACTTTCAACAAATTTCTTGGCTATTTGGTGAAGGTTGCACATATGGTTGTGGTGTAGAAACTTAGCTAGGGATCAAGAAAAATATAGAGAAAAGTTTGAAGAAATTTCGGTGGTGATGGAGAATGAAGGAACCAGTAGAAACTTTACTTTGTCAAGATGCTAGGTGTTAACTTCTAATCTCAACATTTGTCTTAAGGCATGGAAAACATGTACAAACCTAATAAGTTGCCACTAATACACTCCATAAGTTTCCATTTGTCATTAAATGATTAGTCCACATTTCACATAATAATTGGTCCACTTGTCACAATATAATTGGTCCATTTGTCAATTAATTATTAGTCCATTTGTCACTCATTTAACTATGCCCAATGTCACTCAATTATATGCTTAGTAACCCTATATTTTTATGTATCAATTTATCCTACCACTTGGCATTTTTCCTAATCCAATTGTACATATTAATTCACCAATATCCCAATTAATCACAATTACTTCCAAATCACTAATTAGAATCCAACTAAATCATAATTCATGACATAACAATTTGCAATTCACATCATAGTCACTTTAAAATCTTTCAAACCCCGCGACATGTCAATTGAGTGCATATGCTATCTTGTAATGTATATGAAAATTTGTAATTCGTGTGTGAATGCTATGTAAATGAAATATATTTTCTTAAATTCTTAATACTATCACTCACTCACAATGATCTAGGGTTGCTAATTATGTTTCGGAGACCGATATTACACTGGGACTTAACAAGAAAGATTTAGCCTTAAACATAGTCTTTTATGTTGCGAAGATTTATTAGCTTGTGAAATTAGTAACCTAAGTTACTTAGGGCTAAATATGATGGTTAATTAGGATACGATATTAGTCAATTCACCCTAGCAATTTGCCATACTTATTTATAATTTTAGGCCAATCAAATGAGTGGCATTATTAGTACATTTTCATGAGAGTGATTAACTAAAGCATTAAGGTAGGCAAAATTTTGTGTTAAGAAAAAGGTTGTATGATTTTAACTAAAATAACTATTCCATTGGCCTTTGGATTATGAATAGAGCTAGTAGTTAGTTGAGAATGTGATATAGCTGAGTAACTGAATCAACACGCATCACAAAAGGTTATAGTGACATTCCAACCAAGTAGCTAAATAACAATATGACTTAGTTGAGTAACCGAATCTACATTCATCACAAATTTTTGCCTCTACGTAAAAGACTAGGTTCATGTCCTTAAAGAAAAATCAATAAAAAGAATGTTTTCAAATAAAAAATTACCAAACTTGTTAGTGGTTTGATTTTTCATGAAAACCTACTGAGGAATAGCTACACTTTTGTTTTGACTGAATGATTATCAATGTGTGTGTGCAAGTGATAGAGGTGAACAGACTCAACATTAAAATTTTGATTATTTTGTATATTTAGTCCAAAGTTCTTAGACATGGATTTCGCTCGTTAATAAGTTAGAAAGACTTGAAGGATTGTGTTTATAGTTAAATTTGTTTCGCTAAGTTGAAGTCATTGTCTCATTACCGCATATACGTGTTTTGTGTTTTCTTATATTGTTTATTATTTTGTTTGCTTGAGGACAAGCAAACGTTTAAGTGTGGGGATGTGATAAATGTAAATTGTATCATGTTTTAGGGCATAGTTTTATATGTGTTTATCCATTAATCTGATCATTTAGTGTGTATTTAGGTTAGAATTGTGTTAATTTGTTAATTATTTGTGTTTAAAGTGTTTTATGGGTTAGTATAAGCTTTTGAACTTAAATAATATGTTTTTGAGATACCTTGATGTATTTGTTAGTATTTTAGGGTCAATATCGAAGAACGGAGGAGTTTCAGAAGACATTCGGGCCCAAACAATAGCTCACGATCTTGACACAACAGGCCACAACGAGTAGCCACCCCCAAACTTCATCTTTCGAGGGATTTTTGGACCTTTCAAACCCCAGAAAAACCTAGTTCAACCCTAAACACAAAAGACCATAAATAGAACAAAAAAGAAAAGAAAAGAGGAGCTTTTGCATCAGTCACTTTGGAGAGGAACCATAGAGAGAATTGTTGAGAGATTGAGAAAGAGAAGAAGGAAGAGAGAAGTGGAGAAGAAGCCGACATTGATGTACTTCCCAGATTTGGAGTTTCTCAATGTTGCTGCCTCCCATCTCCATTTAGAATTGTATTTCTCGTTATTTTCCATTTTTATTATTGTAGAGAATTGGGAATAGCAGTTTGATGATAAGATTGTGAATATTGAGATATTCTATACTCACCTTCGGGTTTTTTTAATCTTTGATTTAATAAAATCTGATTGTTTTATATTTATTGGATTTATGGTGATTGATTTCTTTGATAGCATAATTTGGTAATAGCTTAAGAGGGTGAATCAAATGAAAAATAATTAAATTAGGCCAACAAGAGTTAGGTGATTTAATAAGAACGAGGAATTAATCAAATCGGTAATTGTGCGAAGAGAGATCTCATATAAGTTCCTGATAGTTTGTTGAACAACTTCAGATCTAACTAAGGTTTTAGATAGATTGTTAATTGAGAGATTGCAATTTTTCATAATCTGATTAGGGTTTATAATTTAGGGTTAATGGTTATAACTCGAGAGAGAGTAATCAACCATGGGATCGTCTAGGACCAATAATCCAACAATTCATAATCAATTAGGTTAGCGTTAAAGATAGGTAAAAATTCCCCTTTCTCTCAATTGATAGGCCCTTCAGGTTGATTCTTGAGTAAGTGTTGCAACTATTACTTTGTTAATATTTTCGTAATTGATTCTTGGAATTAAATTGCATGATTGAATTAAATTCTTGTCTTAGTTTTGTTACATCTTGAATTACTGGGAATTATTTTGGCCTTAGATTTTAGGAATAGATTATCCCTCCTTCTGGGATTGACACCTTAGGTACTACACGAAAGACCTATACGCTTGTAGATTATCGAGGATATTAATTAGAACTTACATAAATTGAAAAATCACGATCAAATATTATATGAATAAATTTATTATTGCATCAACAATATATTGTTATATTTAATTTATATTGTTCTATTAATGCAATAATCAACAAAATGTGAATTTAAGGTTAAAAATATGCCACAAAAGAGAAAATTGGAAATGCCTCAGCCAAAGCTCAGGTTACCACCATTTGGATGAGCCAGTGCATGTCTAGGTGAAGCATCACATTCTGCAGATGCTACAAAATCATGTGCTACATGTTTAACAAGTACACATCCAAATGACGCATAACCTTCCCCATCTAGTCTTTGTACCATCCAACAGCCTTACTACTGCACCATCCAGCAGCCCTGCTTCACCATCCAACAACCCTTCTCCTAGACTAGAATTTGAATCTATACTGACAGAGATATCATGGGTAAACATTGTGGATGAAGGAGGCAACCTTTGACTTGGAGCTAAGGGATTTGATGGAGGAATTTACATCTTAATTGTCAATGAACTGTAAGTGAAATTCTAAAAATTTTGTAATTCATGATAGCACCATAGGTTTATACTGAAGTTATAGGTTTTAATTTGAAAATGATCTAAATTAGCTTATATATTAGGTTGGTTCCATTTGGAAAGTGCTCTAGAAATATCTCATCCAAGTTTAAAGAGAGGATAGAACTGGAGGGTTATATGTGGAAGGATATCTCTCAGGATAAAAAGATTTTTATTATCAGGAGTTTCAGATACAAAAAATAAATTCTTTAATCTTTTTTATTTATCTAATTTTATACAATAATTATATAAATATTGTAGTTTATAAGTACTTATAGTATTTTTTTCAAAAACAATTTTTTTTGGGATTAAAAATTTGATGTTGTCATTTATAATGTATGGGAGAGGCAAGCCCGTACACGTTATAGAGACTTTCTTAGTTTGATACACAAGAATGGTGTATGAACTCCTTATATATATGAAGAAACATGGAATCGTTAGCAATAATATTGGGTAACACCCTAAGCATTCTCCATTTTAGAGTGCAATTCATCAATCAAACATGGAGGACCGAAGGTAGAGAGTATACTCGGACACACTGGAAGATCTATAACCCACTAAAAGCATGCAAAGAAACTTGTAAATATATAAACTTTACACTTATATTCTTATTTTTATACTTTGATGTTTGAAATTTGATTTCAATGTAATTTGACGTATGAAATTTGAGATAAAAATATATGTGTATTATGGGGAATGCTAATGTTATAAATGTCTGGTGCCATGAATAATTGTGTTGATGAGAAACTGTTTTTGTTTAATAGAGGGTAAATATCATAAAAATAGAGGAAATCTGAAATTTTTGTAAATTGTAGTTCACTTATAAAACTTTATTTTCATGCAGGAAAAGTCTATGGATAGGAAACATACATTTATTAGCTCTTTTTGTATGACCACATTAAGAAGCAAGATGGTGTGACCTTCATTAACACTTGATGAAAACAACTTAATGTATGTAAAATCTATTCTTAAAAATGATCACTTATTTATATAAACAATTATAATGATATGACCAAATACAAGAAAGTATTGAACGACAGTCTCAAAACTCTAAAATTGTTGATGAGAGTTAAACATATTTTAAAGCAGTTGGTGGTAGGTACTGCTGTGGAAGGATTTTTGACTTAGGTTTATTTGCAAACACATGTTATTCCAAATCCTCTACATCCAGTATAGTTGGATCTAGTATGCGGTCTGCATCCAATAAGAGAGTTTTTCAGCTTGAGAGCACAGTAGAGAGACTGACAACCTAGTTGCAACAGTTGCCCAACTCCATAATGAGATGGATGAGTTAAAAGGAAGGAGAAGCACCTCATTGTAGCAATTAGATCATCCACCTTCACCAACTATATAGCTTAGATATATAATATTTCGGCACTTAAGTGAATGTATTTGATGTTTTGATACTCTTAAGTTTTTGTATGAATGCTTAATTTACAGTTATTTTCAATATACATATTATTGTACATTATAATTTTTATATTATATTATCAATCGGCATAATTTTTACATTATATTCTCAATCAAGATATTATTTAGAGATATTAAATGTGGACAAAAATTAATAGATTAAAAACAGAAAATTTAGGTGTGAAGTGAGAAGTGGTAGTTAATAATACCATAGTTAAATTATCAACAGAAACCTATCTTCCCTAGGTAAATTACCGACGAACTGTTATATTCTGTAGGTAAATTATTGGCAAAATGCTATATTTCGTAGGTAAATTACTAAAGGAAGGTTATAATCTGTAGATAAATTTGGCGAAAAAAATTGTTTATCCATGGTTAAAATTACCTACGGATTATATCAATTCTGTTGGTAATTTACCTACAGATTATAGCATTCCATCGGTAAATTTAGCAATAGATTTAGTGAATCTGTCGCTAACTTTACCTATAGAATATTGTAATTCTTTTGGGAAATATAGCAATGAAAATTACAATATTTGTAGGGTATTTTAGCTACAGGAATTGAATTCCTTTGGTAAATTTGAGCGATGAAAATTTTAATTTCGTCGGTAAAGTTACCTATAGAAGCTATTATTCTATCGGTAAATTTAGTGATGAATTTACAATATCTGTCATTGAATTTTACCTACAACCATTTCTCCTAAGACTCTTTCCGTTAGTAATTTTTGTCGCCAAATTTGCTTTTTGACAAAATATCAATATTTTTCATCGCTAAAACCAATTTTTCTTGTAGTGAGTGATGTTATTTACATTTAAAGACAAACATGTGACTTATTTATTTTTTATAGGTTGTGGTATTCTTTTTTACATAATCTTAGTATTGTATGCATAAGCTTCTAGTATAGTTTTTACTCAGTTATGGTATTCTTCATATTTAGTGATGTTATTCACATTTTAAGGTGAATAAATGACATATTTGTAATAGGTGGTGGTATTTTTTCAAAATAATTATCATATTATATCTAGAAAGGCATATTATAGGTTTAATTGAGACATGGTAATCTTTATACTCAATGATGGTATTCACATTTTAAGGTAAATGTGTTACTTATCTGTTATGTATCGATGGCGGTAATTTTTATATTTAACTGTGGTATTATTTGTATGAAGTTTGGTATAGCTTTTACTTAACCATGGTATTTTAGTATTCAATGATGGTATTCCTATTTTATGGTGAGCATGTCAGTTATCTTGTATAGAGATAGTACTTTTTAAAATATAAGTGTGGTACCGAATGTCTAAAAATATGGTATAGTTTTAACTTAGGCATGGTGTTATTTGTATAGAGTGATGTTATTCCCATATAAAGGTTAACTCGTGACTTATCTATTATTAGTGGTGGTAGCTTTTGTACATAATTAGACTAGTTTATGTACGAAGGTCAGGTATAGTTTTCACTCAACCATGGAATTCTTTGCACTGAATGACGGTACTCTCATTTAAGGTAAACAAGTTACTTATCTATAATGAATGTAAGTATTTTTTGAATATAATCATGTTATAAGATGTATTAAGGCCTAACGTAGTTTTATCTAAGACACGGTATTCTTTATACTAAGTGATGATATTCCCATTTTAATATAAACATATGACTTAACTACAATATATAAGAGGTTGTAGTTTTTTTAATATAAGCATAGTGTTTCATATATGAAGGTCTAATATAGTTTTAACTTAGACATGGTATTCTTTTTACTGAGTGATAGTTTTCCTATTTAAAGGTGAATGTTATGTATGGGTGATGGTATTTTTTGAACATAATAATGGTATTGTATATATGAAGGTCTAGTAGAGTTTTAACAAAGGCATATTTTCTTTGTACTGAGTGATGGTATTCTCATTTTATGATGAACTTGTGACTTATCTATCATTTATGTGTGTGGTGGTATTTTTTTGAACGTCAATTTGCTCTTGGATGTATGAATGTTTAGTATAGTTTTAAATAAGGCACGATATTCTTGCACTAACTAATTCCATTCCCATTTTAAAGAGAACATGTGACTTGTCTATAATAATCGGTGGCATTTTTTGAACATAAATATGGTATTGGATATATAAAGGCTTGGTATAGTTTTAACTAAGGCATTTATTCTTTGTATTGAGTGTAATACCCCACTCCCGCTGGACCCGAACCTGATATCGACAGTGATATCCGAATCCGTGCCCCGCGAGGGTGATGTGCCACATCACTTAACAATTAAAAGTCGGTATGAATTTTTTTTAACCATAACCATAAAGTACAACAATTCAGTAATCAAAACATTCCACTTTGTTTTATAACCATTTGTTTCAAAACAATGAAATTAACAGAAGCTTTTATTAACTATTTGGGCCCATTTCAAATTAAAAAATACAAACCATATCATTCATTTTCAATTTCCCAAAATTATTACAAACTGTAATATT
>JANIIA010000004.1:48214577-48229103 GCA_027478495.1 Erythroxylum alaternifolium
ATTACAAGTTCTCCACCTCCCCACCCCCCCCTAAAAAAAAGAGTTTCGTCCTCGAAACTGTTAAGTCGAAGACAAAAATAAATGGGAGTACTGGTGCAGAAGTCAGTTGCTTTTTCAATTCTTGAAAACTCACCTCACATTTATCATCCCACTGAAAATATACCTCTTTTGGGTAAGCCTCGGTAAAGGGGCTTCAAGTACTGAGAAGTCCTTAACAAATCTCCGATAATAACCAGTTAACCTAGAAAGTTGCAAACTTTTGTCATATTCTTAGGTAGTTCCCATCCAAGTATGGCTTCCACTTTTTTTGAGTCTACATAAATACCTTCTCATGATAGCACATGCCTAAGAAATGCTTTCTCCTTCAACCAAAATTCACACTTTGAAATCTTTACGTACACCTATTTTTTGCGAAATATTTGTAGCACAACCCGAAGATATCTAGCATGCTCCTCCTTATCCTTAGAATAATGAGAAGGTCATCAATGAAGACTATGACAAACTAATCTAAATAAGGATGGAACACTCTATTTATGAGATCCATAAATCTGCAAGTGCATTTGTCAATCTGAATGACATCACCAAAAATTTATAGTTTTCATACCTCGTCCGGAAACACATTTTGTGTACATCGCTTTCAACAATCTTTAACTAATGGTAACTTGACCTCATATCTATCTTTAAGAATACTGTAGCTCCTCTCAATTGATCAAATAATTCATCAATCCTAGGGAATGGATATTTATTGTTGATGGTAACCCTATTTAACTGTCGATAGCCAACAAATAAGCGGAGGGTCCTATCCATCTTCTTGACAAACAAAACTGGTGCTCCCCACGGTGAATGACTTGGTCTGATGAAGCCCTTGTCTAATAACTCTTGCAACTAAACCTTTAGCTCTTTCAATTCATCTGGTGCCATGAGATATTGTGGTAAATATATCGGTGTTGTCCCAGGGACCAAGTTAATAGTAAAATCAAACTCCTGATTAGGTGGCAATCCTGATAACTCCTCCGGAAAGACATCGTGGAACTTGCATATAATAAGGATATCTCTAAGTTCGATCCTCTCTGCCCAAGTGTCAATCACATATACGAGGTATGCTTGGCATCACCGACAAATCAATTTCTTATCTTTGACCACCGATATCAAACAACTCGGGAACATCCGTCAGTTACTGGTAAATTTAATCGAGACTCTACCCTAAGTGTTAAACTCCACCTCTTTCTTATAATAATTGAACCTGGCGTGATGCCTCTCTAACCAGTCAATCCCCAATATCACCTCAAAATCCTAGAGATTGAGGGGAATAGGATCTACCTCTAACTCAACATCACCGATCTTTAGCTCATAAGCCGTATATGCTTTATCACAAGCCACTTTCTCTCCTAGAGGAGTGACTATAATAAGGGGAAAATCTAACAGCTTTAGGGGACAACTAATGTCCTCAACGAAGGTCACACTAACAAAGGACCTTTGCATGCAATATCGATCAAAACTTTAGCATCTCTACCGAGAACACACATAACACCTTATAAACTATGAGTTAGCAACTATAGGTTCTGCAACTACTTCAGTGATGTGTTCCTCTAGCTCAGGTCACAAAGGTCTAACCTTGCGACGACTATCCTTTTCTCGTCCAACTATGTTAACAATATAAAATCAAAGAAAAGGAGACATTATTTAATAAAATAAATAAGACCAAGCCTATCTTATCTTATGTCCCTTACATCACAAGGAATGTTGATAAGTACTTTTACAGAGGTCGAAATCATCTAACCGTTAAAGACGTCAACTTAACGATCCAAGACTCAACTTCTTAACTAAAGACTATCGACACCCAGACTCAATTCCTAAGGCTGATGAATCTTTTGAAAACTAAAATAACACTTTTGAAAATATAAAACTAGACTCTAATGCCAATTTAATTGTCACAACCTGGTACCACATCGGGCCCATGATAATCGCCGCATACTCGGGCTAAGGACACTAATGATGTCCTTAATCCGACTATAGAAGGCTAACTGAATATCTTCTCCTCGTTATAGATATATTTATTAATTTTTTTAAAAAAATTGGGGACAACACAATGGCTGTATTTTAAAAAAATCCTAAAACCTACAAACAATTTTAAACACTTCTATATTCATACCAAAAATTTTACCATAACTTCAGGACTTTAAAATCCACTCAAAGCATTCTGAGCAACAGTATCAAAGTTCATACATAAGGTCTTATACAATGATAAAACAGTCTAGAGTCAAATTTATAAAATTATAAAACATATTCACATAACTAACCCAAAGAAAAGAGTTCATTAGCCACTATACAACAAAAGTACAAAATAGAGACCATCCTACGTGTGGTAATATCGTGAAAATGACCACACTATTCACTCAGAACTGCAAACTCACAAAATTAACCTACATGTTTGGGAAGCCAAAGGGGGTGAGTACACTATGTACTCAGTGAGCAGAAAAAAAAAATGTCACGAATAAAACTCGATACACGCTAAGAAGGTATAGATAACCCATAAGGTGAACATACAACATATAGAAACACATAGGAACCATATAGGCCTAGCCTATTAATTCACTCATCCAGTGAACATAGGTTCCAGTACCAATACACAAAAGCATAAAAGCATCACATTTATGAATCAAATCTCGTCAGAAAAACAAATATTAGGGTAAGCCAAAACAATCATATGTGACACCACTAGTCGGCTAAACTAGCACGCACACCCACCATGCTTGGCGTTGGCTCAACTTCATCCATGGTGAGTCCAAACTATAGTCGACAAGAGTTTCATGACTTTAGGTAATGACCTCGTCAGTGTCTAAACCTTAGGTGTGGTATCACCCGCACGTCCCATAGAAAGGTGTCGATACGGGGACTCGACTTTTATGTACCAGCGTCAAGGTTACTGGGGTTGCTAAATCAGTTGTGCCTAGCACATAATTTGCCAATCGTTACCTCACCAATCATCAAAATCATATACAAATATTGAATGCTAAAATCAAGTAAGGCACCATGTCTTTATTTATGAGTCCAATCGATAAAATGGAACCGTGCCAATCAATCAATAATTAAATATGAGAATTTAAAGTGCAAAAAATTTCCAAAATAGTAACTCACACAATAATCCGAAATCAACCAAGAAATAGCCATGTGAGAGAAAGGGGGAATTAATTCGAAACTAAAGAAAATCTAACCAATTATGTAATTTTTAACTTAACAGGCCTAGACGATCCTAGGGTGAGTTACTCTTTCTTGAGTTATAAATCTTATTTCCAATTGATGATCCCTAATTTAATTTTGGAATCATGATCTGTCGATTCGCGATTGACCTAAAACCTAAATTATTTATATGTTGTCTAAAAACTTACCAGGAATTTATGCTCGATCTCTCATTACACGACTCTACCAGTTTGATTCAGTTGTCTACCTATCAATTCACCTAACTTTCATTAGCCCAAATCGATGATTTTTACCTAGCTCACCCTCTCAGTTTATCACCAAGTTGTTAAGAATAGAATTTGAATCACAATTAAATCAAAAGAAAACACAATAAAATAAACTTTATTAGTCTCAAGAACTAAACCGGAAGGTGAGTATAAACAATAAATGAACACTCAACAGCATTATTTCCAGTGAATATCCCAATTTCATACCTCCATAAAATCGAAATAAAAATAGTAAATACCATTGGAGTGGATCTCAGAGGCAGCGACTGCAGGAAACCACCTATTTCGGGAAACACTTTGCGTCAAACTTATCTCCGTATCTCTTTTCCTTCATCTCCTTCCTCAATCTCTTGATCTCTCTCTAGGTTTGTCTCGAAATTGAAAGAATGATGCTCTTGTATGACTCTCTAGAATCTTCCAAAAACTCCCCTGACGGCTATGACATCATGTTATATTTATTATGTGGAAGCTGTAGGTCAAAGTCGAGGTCAAAATGGTCCATAAAATCTTCCAAAAATTGAGTTTTTCTGTCAACCCATATAAGGCACGATTGTGGACAGCTCTTTAATCTTTCTATCATGATCGTGGCCTAATATGCACAATCGTGGACTAACTTGACACTTTTTGTCAGGATCGTGCCCCCAGTGCACAATCGTGGCCTGGATATTGCTGGCCTTTCCTTCTCTGTCATGATTGTAGCTTGCTGTACACAATCGTGGCCTATGGCTTTAGGCTGAAACTCTTTAAATCTTCGCCATTCTTCCTTGTTTATCCTAAAACACTAACAAACACATCACGGCACCTCAAAAATATAACATTTAAGCTCAAAGACTTAATCTAACCTATAAAAAAACTAAAACACACAAATTAATATAATTTCACCCTAAATGCACACACACCACCTAAATTCACACTAAATAAATAGCAAATTCAACCCTAAAACATATGCAATTACATAACTATCAACATCCCTACACTTAAATGTTTGCTTGTCTTCAAGTAAACAAAAAAATAATACACATGAAAACACATAACACACAATGCAATAATAGGGCAATGGCTCTAGCTTCATGGAGCAAATTTAATCTTGAACACAATCATTCAGTTATGTCAAATCATTAACGTGCAAAATATGTGTCTAGGGACTTGAACTAAATATATAACTTAATCGAGACCTAAGTGTTAACTTATTTACCCTTTTCAATTGTACCCACACATTAATAATTTTTCGGTCCCTCATACTTTGTAACGGTTCCTAAGTACATTTTCATGAAAATTCAAGCTTATTAAAAGTCTATTAGGTTTTTTTATTTAAAATACACATTTTTTTTATAAACCTAGACTTAGTCTTTTACTCAAAGGTAAACATGTGTGATGAATGTTGATCCGGTTACTCAACTAAGTCATTTTATTAAACAGCTTGGTTGAAAAGTCATTATAGCCTTTTTACGTGAAGGCACACATTTGTGATGTGTGTTGGTCCATTTACTCATCTACATCATGTTTTCAACTAGCTACTAGCTCTATTTATAAATTGAAGGCCAGCAGAATAGTGATTCATTGATAAGACACTTTTTTAAAAATTTTTATTGCCTACCTTGTTACTTTTGGCTATTCATTTTCATGAAAATACTAGTTAAGCTACTTAACCTAAATGACCTCAAATTATAAATGAATGTCATAATCTAGAGGGTGCTAAATTTACACTAAGTCGTAATTAGGCTATATATTTATCGAAAGGCCCCCTAATTCACTAATTTTGCAGGCTAATGATTGTTCACAACCTAATAAACTATGTCTAAAATTAAATAAATTTCACTCAAGCTAAGCCATTGACACATTCACAAACTTCACACAATGTAGTCTAATAATTATCATACAATATGGAAAATCACATTCAAAATAAAACACATAATCTCCTCCCCACACTCGAACAACACATTGTCCTCAATGTGAGAAGGAAGTATACATAAACATATAAACAAAGGTAAAGATAAAAATTAAAGTAACAAAGAGCAAATAAAATGAATAATAAAGATAAAATAAAAAATAAAAATAAACATAAAGACAAAATATAATTGAAGGCTAATATGGGAAAGAAAAATTAATTTGAGTTAGACAAAAATCCCAAGGAGATGGAGGTGGTGATGGTGTCGAAGGTGGCAATTAAACACCCTGAGACTTGAAATACTGAAGGATCCATCAGATATCTCAGCTGTAGCGTCGTTGTGTGCACGCCATCTCTGCAACTGTCTGTTGGTTTCAGATATTACATCCAAAACCTTCTTCTAGCCTTGCTTTTCCTCTTCTTCTTCTTTTGATTCCTCACTAATAGATTCATCCTGTCAAGGTTGTGTTGAACTCAAACTCGCTTGACCTACCTTGGTCCGCACATATGTCTTCTTGTGGATCTCCTGTACACTCATATTTATGGAATGGTTGAGGAAGTTAAAAGGGATGGTTAACCCCCTTCGTTCCACACCAAAATGTTCTGTAATGGCAGACACTATGTATCCCATTCCAAGATGGTTGCTCCACTTAACCACAACAATGACATTTAGCATATGTATGGATGTGCAGATTGGAATAATGTGATCCATGCACCACAAAATAAAAAGTTCCTTGGTGGAACACTTGTTGCTTTCTGAATTATCAAAAACCAGCTAGCAAGTGTTTATAAGATCGGATAATGTTATTGTGTGCATTCTTTACATGGAATTGTACAATTCCAGTCAACTCATGTCAATATTGGGAGACACGAAATCATCATATTGATCCATGATGGTGGATTCGGGGAATCCACACATCTCACACATGAGTTTAACATTCAGTTCGTATGTTTGCCCTCCCAATCTAAATCGTAACTCTTTCGTGTTCTTAGGGTCAAAGGTCAAGGACATGAAAAATTCTAATGTAAGCTCTTTACACAGAAGGAATTGGAACCGTATGAACTGGCTCTATTGGATTCTCTTAGCTAGGTTCTCTATCTGCTCATGCAGTTCTAGCCTGTCTAATGTGTCAACGTCAAAGTACCTAGGAGCTACAATTTGCCTATAGTGAAGGGATCAGAAATGAATATCTTCCTCCTTGGTATAGAAGAGGAATGGTGCTCCAAAGTCTGGCACTCAGTTCATTCTTCCCTGACCTGCAACTTGCTGTCTTCCAAAAGGTTCCCATCGTGCCGATTGCTTAATGCGTGGCATGTTTGAGGTAGGATGTGGAAAAATTTAGGAAGGTTAAAAATTTAGTGAGAGGGTGAGAGTGTTTGATCTCTTGAATTCTAAAAAGATAAAATGAAAATGAAAGTAAAAGTGAAAAAAAGTAAGAAATGAATATAAAGGAGGTGAAAAGGGTGAAAAGGTAAAATTTTCATTTAAAAATGGCGCCATACCCCTATTTCTTTATAGTCGTAAGCCACAATCATGGCATGCGACGTATCACCGTGAGCATTCTCAATCGCAATCCATGATCATGGCCTGTTAGGCCGCGGTCATGGCTAGTGGTTATCCTTCAGCACCAAAGTCCTTCGTTTTCTCTTTTTCTAGTCTTTCTCTTTCACTTCGTAATTATTTTATAGCCTTTCTTCACTTCTATCTTTATGTTTGCACGACCTTCCAGTGATTCTAAAATCCTATTCCTTTTTTGCTTTTATTCAATGGAAACAAAAACAAACCTAACTATGGAATTCAATTGATCAAACAAAATTAAACGACTAAAATAATTTTTTTCATGGATTGCCTCCCATACAGTGCTTTTTTTTTACATCAATAGCTTGACGCTCCTTTAAGCTCATGGTTGTTGGAATGAATGGTTCGATGGTAACGTTCCTATTAGTCACAACATCTGTACCTTGGTTACCATATTGCAATTACCACCGTCCTTGCGATTTTCTTTGCCTCGCCTTCTCCTTTGTTAGCGCTTCTTTCAAAAAGCATTTATGGGATCCTCGACATCCTCCCATTCACCTCGAGGTTCGATTTCCTTGACATCCACTGGTGGTGAAGGAGTTTTGCTCTAATGGTCACCTTGAAGATTATATGCTCCTTCCTTAGTTGCAGAGTTAGTTTCCTCCCCCCCCCTCCACATCAATAATTAAGCACACAATGGCTAAGAACGGTCGCCCAGGAATCATCATGGCATCCTCATCTTTGCTGAAGTCTAACACAAAGAATTCTATTGGAAAGATAAACTTACTAACCCTTACTAGCACATCTTTAATGATTCCTATTAGTCTATGCAAAGTTCTATAAGCCTTCTTTACCAAAAACTTGGTGGGCACTAACTTTCCTAACCCCAATTTGAGATTGAAAACATAAGGCATTATATTTATGCTTGCACCTAAGTCTGTGAATGCCCTGTCTATAATAATGTTGTTGATATTACATGGGATGAAAAAGTCCCCTAGGTCATCTTTCTTTGTATCTATATTGGGTTTTGCTTCAAGTGGTTGCTCCTCAACCTTCTTCTTGACGGACTCTTGTAGTTTGAGCTTTAATTGTATTCGGTCCATCACTTCCTCAATCTTGTTATTCTTAATTTCTTATATTTTTCTGCTTCCCACTTTGCATATAACTCTCACTGCTGTGTAATAGGGAAAGAAAACACCCATTTAGTTACTTGAATTGACTCCATTGCGGGATCAATCGAAAGATCTTTTTCAACTACTTGACCTTTTTCTCTATCTTCTACCTTTTCCTGTACTTGTGTAGTTTCTCCATCCTAAGTTTGAGTTATGACCATGATATGCTCCTTTGGGTTGGACTCGATGTTGCTTAGAGGAATTCCAACATTCCAAGTTGACATTGCTTCTGTGAGCTACCCCACTTGGACATCTAAATTTTGTATAGATGAGGCATGATTCTTCATAAATTGCTCGAATTTACTCTCGAGCCCCTTTTATGACTCCTCCATACCTCCTATATTGTCCAAAATCCTATAGAACTTTGAATCCATTGAGCTTGTCTTATCCCGCAGAAAGCTCGATTGCCCTTGAGGTTTGAACTGTTGTCCATTATTATTATTCAACCAGGAAAATTTAGGGCGATTCTTCCACCCGGGGTTGTATGTGTTGGAGTAGGGATTATTACCCCCTCATCATCCAAATTGTGCCCCCATGGAATTCAGTTACTCCTGGATATCCTCTCCCATCAAGTAGTAGTCCACAATACCATGATCTACTTGACCGCATAACTCACACTTCGCTTCCATGGCCTTAACCGGATCCAAAATGACGCCTTCATATTGTTGAGTTATTGCGTCAAATTGTCAATCCTAGTTTGTATCTTCGTCATCTAATCGACTGCGACAACTCCTTTTTACTCTCAAAAGGTAGTAGGTTTCCTACTTCTCTCACTCGCCCATAAGTAGCTATTGCTTGCCATCTCTTTAATTAACTCCTCTGCTTCATCGACCTTCTTACGTATCAAAGCTCCTCCTAATGCTGCACCGATCGTGCCTTTGGTAGGTGGGTTTATTTTGTTATAGAATGTCTGCAGGAGGAATTCCTTCAGTAGGTTGTGGTGTAGGCATCTCCTCTGCAGGTCTTTATAACGCTCCCATGCTTCATAAATCGAATCCCTATCACCTTATTGGAATTTGGTAATTTCCTTTATGAACTTTGTGGTCTTTATTAGCGAGAAGTATTTATCTAGGAAGGCACGTACAAGCTGCTCCCACGTCGTAATGTTAACAGGGCTTAAAGAGTGGTACTAAGTCTTCGCTCTATCCCTAAGTTTAAAAGGGAACAACCTAATCCTAACAACATTCTTGGACATCTGGTGGTACCAAAAATTATCACAGATATCAAGGAAATTGACGATGTGTGCATTTGGATCTTCATTCATCAGTCCATAAAATTAGATGTTCTGCTGAAGCATATTCAGGAGAGCTGGCTTGATTTTGAATGAGACCACTTGAATAGGTGGTCTAGCCACTCCTTGGTTCACTGGGTTAAACCCTGGCCTCATTAAGTCTATGAGGGTCCTTTTTTTTGCCTTCCAGGGTTAACTTCCTGATCCATATTTCTGTGAAATTCCTCAACCATTTGTGATTTCTTGATCTCTTCTTCTTCTTCTCGCCGAGCTTTCCTCAAGGTTCGTTCTAATCACGTTATGTCTAAATCTATCATCTCCGTTACACAACTTGAACCTCTTGTGACTCTTGTGTTTATACAAAAGCATGATTCTGAAGTAAAACGAACTAAATGAAAACAAAAATAGAAAATCAAATCTAAGCTAATGCCTTAAACTATAGACTAGCTGTCGCCTTCCCCGACAATAGTGCCAAAAACTTGTTCACAAGGTTATACATGCTAAGTTTTACAATTTTGTTAACCTTGGTAAATTTCACAAGTGTATGGGTTGTTCGCATAGTACCTAAATTTTCAATCCCACAAGGAAGGCTAACTAGTCCTAAGTCTAAGGTCGTCCTAAACTACAATAATTCTAAATAATTAACTAATGCAAAAATTAAGTCAATCAATAAGCAAATATGAGAATTTATAGTACAGAAAAGTCACAAAATAGCAACTCACACAATAATTCGAAATCAACCTAGAAATAGCCAAGTAAGAAAAGGGGGGTTTAATTCGAAACTAAAGAAAATCTAACCAATTATGTAATTTTCGACTTAACGAGCCTAGATGATCCTAGGGTGAATAACTCTCTCTCGAGTTATAATTCTTAACCACCCTAATTGATGTTCCCTAATTTAAATTATAGAATCGCGATCTCTCGATTTGCGATTGCTCAAAACCTAAATTAGTTCTATAGTTGCCTAAAAACCTACCAAGAATCTATGCTCGATCTCTCGTTACATAGCTGTACCAGTTTGATTCAGTTCTCTACCTATCGATTCACCTAACTCTCATTAGCCTAAATTGATGATTTTTACCTAACTCACCCTCTCAGTTTATTGTCAAGTTATTAAGAATAGAATTTGAATCACAATTAAATCGAAAGAAGACACAATCATATAAACTTTGTTAATCTCAATAACTGAAAAACCTGAAGGTGAATATAAATAGTAAATCAACACTCAACAATACTATTTCCAATGAATATCCCAATTTCATACATTCATAAAATAAAAATAAAAATAAGAAATATTGTCAGAGTGGATCTTGGAGGTAGCGACTGTGGGAAAGCACCTATTCTAGGAGTTCCTTCGCATCAAACTTATATCCATGTCTCTTTTCCTTTATCACCTTCCTCAATCTCTTGATCTCTCTCCAGGTTTTTCTCAGAATTGACAAAATTATGCTCTCTTGCATGACTCTCTAGGCTATCTTAAAAACTCCCCTGGCAAATATCACATCATTTTCTATTTATTCTATTGAAGCCATAGGTCAAATTCTGGGTCGAAACGGTCCACAAATCTTCCAAAAATTAAGTTTTTCTATCAGCTCAATGTATGGCACAATCGTGGCTAACTCTTTAACCTTTCTGTCACAATTATGGCCCAATGTGCACGATCATGGCCTAATTTGATGCTCTATATCATGATCATGCTCCCAGTGCATGATCGTGGCCTGGCTGCTGTTGGCTCTTCCTTCTCTATCACAATCGTGGCCTATAGCTTTGGGCCAAAACTCCTTAAATCTTCACCGTTCTTCCTTATTTACCTTGAAACACTAATAAATGCTTCACGGCACCTAAAAAATATAACAATGAAGCTCAAAGACTTAATCTAACCCATAAAAACACTAAAACACATAAACTAACATAATTACACCCTAAATGCACACACACCACTCAAATTCACACTAAATAAATAACAAATTCAACTCTAAAACACATATAACTACACAACTATTAGATGATATTGAAAATCCAAAGTCAAGTCAGAATTAAAAGGAAGCAACAACTAGTTAAAGAAATTTACTATTTAAAGAAAAGCAATAACACTTGTGAAGTAACGAACATACACAGACTTTCGAAACATTGGAGTAGCATGTAGATTCTTGAGAGTCATATCATTCTTATTGTGCTTTAAAAAGTGAAATCACTCTATCAAGAGAGAAATTGTTATTTGCAAACTTATTTTTATTTTACATTTTATTTTTTAGTGAGTTTTTTCAAGCTTGTTATACACTTTAAGTGTGGAAGGATGGAGAACCTTGAAAAATATATATTTGTGAGCTTAGAGAGGCTCATCAAATTTAATACTCAAATTCTTATGGCAAAATACTCAAGTTGGATACTTGGGGGCTGAACTTTGGCTTGTTGTTAGTCGAACTAATATAAATCTAATGTGTCATTTTTCTCTCTTCCTAACTTTTAAATATTTGCATTATAAGTTTGTATTTTCAAGAGGCCCTTTTAGTTTTTCAATAGCCTCTTTTTGTTTCTATAAATCAAGAGGTTTTTTTATTTAAGCATTAATAGACGCCTATCAATTAATAGGCTTATTTTTATTTGAGCTCTAGCAGGCTCTTGTCGATTGACAGGCTCCTTTCTTTTTTAGTGTTAATAGGATCCTTTCGATTAACATTACAGGCTCTTGTCGATTGACAGGCTCCTTTCTTTTTTAGTGTTAATAGGATCCTTTCGATTAATAAATGTTTTTGGTATTTTAAAGAACTAATAGGATCTTTTTTTTAAAACGTTAATAGGTTCCTTTTGAAGTTTAATGGGACCTTTCCATTTAGCAACCCATTTTGTTTAAGAAATATTTTAACAATTTAAAATACCTTGCAAAATTTTTTTACGCACAATTCACCTCCCTCTTACGTGTATTTTTTTTATCATTAGGTATCGAAGCGAGGTTTCACATTTTTTATATTTTACAGCACGTGATAGATCATGGCAAACAACTTAAAAAACCTTTAAGGACAATCCGTCTCAAAGCCTCCTTACATCAGTAGAAACAACTATTCCTATTAGAAAGAGAGAATGACCATCTATCCTCAATTGATGGATATCAAAATCTGGAAAGCTATCAAAGCTGGAGATACACCTCCTACTATTGACAACGTAAAAGTGTGGATTGATGCTGATAGAAAAAAAGCGCAGTTGAATGTCAAAGCAAGACATCATCTGATCTGTGCACTATGTCCAGAAGAGTACAAAAAGATATCATATTGTTCTACAGCAAAAGAAATGTGGGACAAGCTTCAAGTTACTTTTAAAGGAACAAATAAGGTAAAGAAACATAGAATAATTCTTTTAGTGTATCAATACAAGACTATTTGTATGAAACAAGTAGAAACAATAGATGAATTCTTTGGACATTTCAATAACGTTATCACTGCCTTGAAAAACTTAGGCAAGATATATCCAAATGACAAGCTGGTAACAAAAATTTTAAGATCATTGCCAAAGGAATGGAGACCTAAAGTGACAACTCTAGAAACCGTAAAAGATCTCGATATAATCTCACTTGATTTATTAGAAGGAAACTTAATGATTTATGAAGCCGAGACTAGGCAAGATAAAGGATCCTCATACAGAAGAGGAATGAAACTAAAAGTAATTGACCAATCAAATCCATCAAATGATGATGAAAGTCATACTGAGTTACAAATAGATGGAGATGACGAATTCAACATCATATCTAGAAAATATTCCGGCTTCTAAAAAAAGAAGCTCATAAAGAAAAGAGAAGGAAACAAGAAAAATGGAAACAACAGGTTCCTATCAAAAGTTAGTAGTGGCAATATCAATATACAAAATAATCAAAGCATATGCTATCACTACAAGAAGCCTAGACACATAAGACCAGAATATCCTCTTCTTCAAAAGGACAAGAAAGAAAACATAAAACCCAAAAAGCATGCTATGATTGTAGCTCAGTCAGATTAGAATTTTTATAACTTTAAAGAAGAAGAGTCTGAGGAAGTCAACAAAGTTTTATTTATGGACGAATCGGGAGATGATGAGGTATATTATTCTGACTTTGATATTGAAATTGATGAACAGAGAGATGCATATCATGACTTATATGATCAATAAAAAAATTAATAATGTAGTATTTCAAAAAGGTTGAGAAATTAAAAAATAATGATGAATCTTTAATGAATAAGATTAAATTATTAGAATCAGAAAACAAAGATTTGTTGTCTAAAGTAACCTCTCTTGAAAATGGTAATAAACAAACAACTTCTGAAAAAAATGCTTGGAACAAAAAATAATTCAGTTAGAAAACTCATTACTTGAAAATGACTCTACTAAGATAAAACAATTAGAAGATAAAGTTACAGCGTTAAAATTCGAATTATGAAATAATTGAAAATCTTAATAACAATATTTAATTTGTTTGTCCTAGAAATTAATACATATACTCTGCTAAATTGGAATATGTATCTTCTCAAAGTGACAAGTGTTTTGTCCCAATGGAAAATGATTCACTTATCTGGAATAAAAGAATTGAGTATGCTAGCATGAGCATTTTATCAAAATTGACCAAAAATGAGTTAGTAGGAGGATTGTCAAATTTGAAATTTGAGGGCAATCAGGTCTGTGAAGCTTGATTAAAAGGAAAACAAATCAGAAGCCGCTTCTGTCTTATAAATATTGTGACTACTAACTAGCCACTTCAACTCGTACACATGGATTTATTTGGTCCTATTAGAACTCAAAGTTTGGGTGGAAAATGTTACAATTTTATTATAGTAGATTATTTTTTCATATTTATATAGGTTTATTTTCTATCAAATAAAGATGATACTTTTGAAGTCTTTGAGAATTTTTGCAGGAAAGTTTAGACTGAAAATGGGTACTGTATTAAATTGATTCAAAGCTTCCATGGTGTAACACCCCATTACCCTAGGGTATGCACTGAGACGCCCGTAGGTCATTCTGATACATATCCTAAGATAAGGGAGCGCTACGTGCGATCACTACAATACTCCATATGGCATCATATCAATTGAATAATTAAAGCAATAATTGTAAATCACAAGATTTTTAAAACCAAATCCTTCCTCTTTTCATTACTAAAAAATCAACAGTTTTATACATCAAATGTACAGTCTGTACATACGGAAACCCTAATACAGATACTATGAAAGAGGAAGAAATACATCAACTATCTAGGTCATCCCAAAATCCAGAAACCCAGC
>JANIIA010000004.1:48285750-48296811 GCA_027478495.1 Erythroxylum alaternifolium
ACACTTAACACACTCATCAAACTAGTTCATTTATTTCTAACATTATTATTATTTGATTGTCATCAAAATTAATTATCATAAATTCCTCCTGACTTAACATAGGACACATGAATGAGAAGAGATTAGAGTTGCTGGTTAGAAAATCCCTTATCCTAGTTAAGATCTCACTACTGCTTAATCCTTATGATCATTGCTTGGGTAGAAAGTAGCATAAAGTCTCTTTCAAGAGAAGATCTATAAGGAAGTCGGAGTGAATGTTCCCTGATGCATATTTCAATTAATAATTCCAACATGCGGATACTGGATTGATACCTGTAAAAATCCATTCTGATCATTTGAAGAATTATAACGAAACACACATGAGTTCACCACTCATCAAGATTGTGGTTCATAATAAACAAATAATAAGGTGTATGTTTTAAGATTAAAGTAACGACCTACTTTATTCTTTAAAAACATACACAATTCTAGATTCATTTAATAATGTCATTACCGATAGTCAACTACTATAATGATTTGAAACTTATCATTCCCTTGAAGTAAACTCCTTTACTTACATGGAGGTAAATCACAACAATATAGTCTAAACTATAATCAAGCAACCAACTTCATTATTCAATTGTGAATCAATTAATTTAGATTCTAATAATATACATGTTTTTCATACATCTCCACGTATATGTATATTACTGACTTAAGAACCTTGGTACCTTATAACTAGTTATATTATGCTTATATAAACAAAACCAAACTCTTTTATTTTAGTAATAGTAAATATTTTCATTACAATATTGTAACTGGAAGAAAATTAAGTTATAAGTAAATACACTTGCTTTCCAGGGTACTATATTTATATAACCCTAACATATGGATATGTTAGTTTATAGAGGCTCAAAATTTTACTAGCTTGTCTCTACCACTAATCATTACTTTTCTAAACATAATGCGTATTGACCAATCACATGAGTAAAGGTAAATGCTTAATTTTCTATGAAATTTCTAGTCAATTCACTCTCTAATTATGACTATATAGTCTTAGAAGCAACAGAGAAAGAGAAATTGTTTGTTTGATTCTCTCTCTCCTTTTGTTTTAACACTTAAAACATGTAAGAAACAAACAAACTTAAAAACACACATACATATAAGAAACAAATGTGAAAATGTAAAGGAAAAGAAATGAACTTCCTTTGATTTACCTTCTACACAGCGTCTTTATTTATTATTACTGCTTGACTCCATACTTTCCTCTTGATGCGACAAAATTATGATCTTCAGGTGTCACATGCACTTTCTCCACTTAAGGTTCTTCAAGATAAGGCCTCAGTTGATGATCATTCACATACATTGGTTTCCCTATCTTCAAATTCTCAACCTCTAACGAGTCCATACACTCTTTGAATATCTCTTCACCCTTCTCCTTCTTATCCAATTTCTCTTACTTGCTAAGAAAAGGTAAATAGTTAACCTTAACAATAATAATGGTCTCAGTACTCACCTTTGAGCTAAATGATGTATCCTTGTCTCCTTTGAGTTCCTTCTCTACTTCTTCATAAGCAATTCCTTGAGTAGTCCTCTCAAGATTCTCAAACTCCTTTCCAATCTGTAAGGTCTTTGCATTAACGTTCCTTAAGTGCACCTTGAGTTAAGATGGCTGCTTCTCTTCGGTTTGTGGTTCCAGGAGGTTGATAGTTCCCATCTTCTGATCCATTAGACGTATAAAGGTCAGAAATCGAAACATTGCAACATCTTGCTAGAACTATATCACTTCCCTACTAGAACTGCTTTACATCCTGTTGAATTTGCAAATTATTAGAAATCATAACACTAACTAAATCTTCTAGAGATATAATTGAGTTTTATTGCCTCTCCAAATTTTGGATGCAAGACCTTCTATCTTGCGAAAATTGCCTTACATTTGCTAAAATTGTAAAGTATTAGCAGTAAAAATATTAATTAATTCTTCCAAAGATGGACCTGAGTCTTAATAAGAAGCTTTTAGTTTAAGCGGGAATTGTTGTGAGTCGTACAAACTATCAAGGAAGTAATTTTCCTAATTATCCCATACATAACTAAAGTTTATTTGTTCATTCAAACTCGGTTATAGGATTGAGAATATGAGTTATGGGAAAAACTACTTCCTTCTATGTGTGTGTGTGTATATATATATATATTATAAAACACAAACATTAATCAAAAAGTGAAAAGATCAAGAATTAACTGAAAAGAAACTAATTATAAAGAAATGTGTACACAACACCAATTGAAATCAAAAACAAAAACTAAAGCACCAAAGTTCCCAGCAATAGTGCCAAAATTGGTAGGGCTTTGTAACAGTACATAAAATAACTATACCTAAAACTGTAGTTAGTGATGAGTCTAGTTCGATTCGACAGAGTGTGTGTGTAAAGCTTTTGAAATGAAAAGAATTGGTGTTTAGGTTATGGAGGGGGGTGTTTGGTTTGATTTCAAATAAGAAAATAAAATGAAACTAAACTAATATAAGGGAATTAAATGAAACAATATAAAAATGAGAAAAGTGATGAATACGTTAGGGACCCAATCATCGGTTCAATCTCAACCTACACACAATTAAACATACTTTATTGAATTATTATTCTTATACCTCTCCTAACAACTGTTAATTGTAGGTTAACAACAAGTTCTGTTAACCCTAGTTTATCCTTAAATCGTGTTCAATTAAAACAAACTCTTTAACTGAACTTAGCTATCGAACAACCTAGGATAAACTCTCTATATTTAATTGGACAACCACATTACTTTTTAGGAAAATAGATTAATTAAGGTAACAACTACAAAAGCTCGAGTTATTGAATCTAGGTTACGTTATCCCTAATGATTTGACCCCAATAGTGCCACAAATGAATGCAAACACAATGATAATTTATTGCATTCAAGATTTTAACAATGGGTTTCATACACAAACAATCTAACAAAAATGAGAAAAACGATCATTCATACATGAAAAACCAGATCTATAAATATAGGATAATATAATCAATCCTTGAAGAGAAAGAAAAACAAACACAATTAGAGATATGCTTAATAGTGTTCTTCGAAGTTGATATCAGCTCCGAACTAGTGTTAGAAGCCTAACCCTCCATAGGTCTCCAAAGGATAAGAGGTTTTTCCCTTCTCCTCTTACAAAACTGATTCTTCACTCATCAAAACAATTCATCTTTGTTTTTGCCATCAACATGTTCTATTTATAGCGAAAATTAGGTTTTGGGGATAGCTGTCCAAAAGTCGCGGGTGTGACTTGATGACTTATGACAGTGAATGGCTAGTTTAGGCTCATGATCATGAGCCTCCCTTCATAGGTATGCATGTGAGTCATGGGCGTGACAACTTAAGTCACGCCCATGCAAGTAAGTCACAACCATGACAACTTAAGTCACGATCGTGCAACATTGAGTCATGTCGTGCCATGACTTGATAGTCATGGTCGTGAGCATGCACTGCACCAATTACAATTCATGTTTTTTTCACTTTCTTTCCTCCTCTTTACTCTATTTCTTCTTCTTCTTGTTCCATAAAGACAAGTGAGTGTGAATCTTAAGAAGACGAGTCAAAGATTGTGTTTTTGACTCACTTTATCTATTTCGCTTCCGAATTATACCTAAAACCAAATATGAACTAAAGTGAACGTCTTAGGTATTTCATAGCATTAATCACTAAGTTTTATGGAATAAATATATAATAAATTATGCATATATAAAAAATTGTTTAATCTAAAGGGGGATTTTAATTTTCATTTCCTTGCACCAATTGTTACTTTTATGGATAAGTGATCCAAGCATAAAACGATATGAAAAAAATTCATTCTATTTGTAAAATCCCCTCGCACGTAGCGCTCCCTTATCATAGGATATATATCGGAATGACCTACGGGCATCCCGGTGCATACCCTACGGTGAGGGGGTGTTACACTATTGGAGAATTTTGTAAGCCTTTGGGAATTAACAAAGCCCTATTTAACGTTTTCTTATGGAGTCAACTCTCGTCTTGCTTGTTACTCCATGTAAAATAAGCACCTTTAAACCTTAAATCTATTAATTTTACAACATTAAGGTAGTTTGACATCTCTCCATTTGTTAGTTTGTTAGTCATTTTGTCATCTTTTACCCCTTGGGCAAGTACGATGCTATTGAAATCACCTAAGTGCAATCTAAGGAGCACTTATTAAGGTGCTCAAAGATTAGAGATTATTCCATAAAGAATTCTTTAAAACCTCATGATTAGCCTCATAGATAAAATAATTCCACGATAGCGTGGATCAAATTTGATGTTACCATTAGGTGAATGAATTAATCCTTAATAGTGGTTTGATGAACCTTGATCATATGTGGATTACATGCTACTATGATGCTCATTATAATGAGTTTAGTGATTTAAAATGACTTCCTAGCTCTAACCAAACAACCAAGTGCATTTGCTAAGCTGCTTGCCATCTTTTATTCTTGCTTCTAATAGTTTTATCAAAGGAGGTCTCTACTGACCAAGTTTTATATATAGTATAACTCTCAATAGCCGCAAGTATACAGATTGTAATTTGTAGTATCGAAAGGTATTGATTCCATGAGGAACTAGCTAAAATGAGTTGAAACTAACTTTTTCTAGGGTAATAAAATATGATATGAGTGAAAATAATAACAAAAATTAAAGCGATTAAATAAAATCAAGCAAAAAAACAAATAATAGGTGAGCTTCCAATTTAATGTAAGGTTGATCAAGGATGAATGCATTGGATTTATTCTTTCATTATTTTATTCTCTCAACAATTATCGATCCTAGATTTTCTAAGGGCCTGATTACTTTCTCTCAAGACCTAACCAATTAACCCTAATTGAATAAGAAAATTCTAGATTTTGCAACCTCTTAATTCAAAAAACTTTCCTAACGTTTCAACTAAAATTGAAGCTATCTAATGGATCATCAATTTCTCACACAAGATCTCTCTTCGAATGATTGTTGATTTATTAATCGCGTGACTTATTAAACTACTAACTCTCGTTGCACAATTTAATCAGACTACTTTTAACTAACTCTCTTGATTTTTTGCTAAAGTATATACATGCACAATTAACACAACACTAGAATGTTATATTGAATCAACAAAGATCAAAGTCACAAAATAACTACAAAATACCTAATATGGAAATTAGAACATCATGAATGTAATAGACATAAGGAATTTCAGTTTATGGATCAAGTATGATGAAAATAACAAAAGGGAAAGAAACAAAAACTCTATTCGGAGTTTGATATAGAAAGCTAGAAATCTAGACGTCATCGATCTTCCTTGCTTGATCCACTTTTGCAAGATGGTGGCCACAATTTTGAGACTTCATAAGGTTTCTAAATAGTCCCAGAAGTTCTTGGGGGTGTAACTAGGGTTTTTAACCTTTAATCGGTTCCAAAAATGCCCCAAACCCTAAAATAGATGGAAAAAGTCACGCTTGGGAAGCCTCTGTCACGATCGTGACTTAGTGAATTTGCTCTCTGTCACTATTGTGCATATGAAGTCATGATCATGACCCTAGGTAAATCACTTCTGTCATGACCGTGACATGGAAGTCACGATCGTGACCACGTCCAAATCTCTTGTTCTTCACCTATCTTATTTCCAATACTAACAATCACATCAAACATCTCAAGAAACATATAAGCAAGAATGAAAAAAAATGCTCTAAACCATACAAACATTTATAATATAAATATACACTCATGTTAACATAATTCTAAGTCTATTCATGCAACATTCATCTAATAAACACCTATAAACACACTAAAATACTTGTCAAAATATCGTATAAACTGCACATATCAGTCTCTTAGATAGTAGATAGTCTTTAATAATTTGTTATAACATTCCATGCTTTGATCATAAAAGTGAATTAAGGGCTCGAGATCCCTTATTCCTTCTTTGGGCCTCTTTTTTTAACCATTATAATTATAATTGGACCACTTTCCATTTTATCTTAACCCATTGAGATAAATTGACTTGCTTCATTTTTCTAGTGAGACGGATTGACTTGCTTCATTTGTCCTTTCTTTTAAGGACTCCATACGTTGTTACATGAAGGATCTATTCTCCTCTAGGTGTCTTAGCTGTAATTGGTTCCTGATCTAATAGCTGAACCAAGACGTTCCCAGGGTCATCTAAAGGCCTATCTTCTCCTTGCATTGGGGTATTAACAACTTTAACAATCTCATTCATCATCACTTTAGCAACAAAATTTCTTATAGATGCTCCTTTTGTGGAAGCTCCTTCTCTAATATGAGAATCATACTTCTCTTTTCTGTCAGTAATGGTGGGCTTCCCATTTCTCTTGGGGAATGGGGAGATTTCCGTTGGTATGAAAGTCTTATTTCTAACTCCATCAGTCCCCTCTCCTCATTTAACCTCTTTAGTTCCCACCTCCATGCAGATTGTCACGAAACATATTCTTCTTAACCTTATTATGTTTTCATTTAAGCAGATTGGCTTCTCCATGGAGCTTGCTAGGTAACACAAGCTTATTGTAGGTCAATATACAAGGAGTATATTGTGAAAATTAATTCATATTGGTACGTTTTCCATTTAGTTCTTATCTAATGTCATTATAAGCCTCCATTGTTGAAGTGGTAATGGATTGCCTTGGACATGACCCGTCTCTAAGATCTTTTACATACGAGCCTCTGCTTTAATAAAGAAATCCTCCTCAGTCGATGAGTATTTTGTCAAGACCGAGTTTAATCCAATTAGCTTTCGCCCATCTATGCACATGAGGAAAAGGGTCTTCCGCTACTGGTTTAAGGCTTGAGGCAGGACCTCTTGCTGAAGGGGCCAAATAATTATCATAATCCAAACTGTTCTCAGGAACTGAAGGAACCGAAGCAGAACTTCGATTTTTACTTTGGAATGAGAGGGGATTGCAGGAGGTTTTAGATTGCAATGCCATGAATCTAGTGTGAGGTTGAGACGAGCTTCCAGGTACTAGAGGGGGAAAGGAGTTGGAATGAGTACACGAATTTAGGGAAAAGAAAAAGAAAAGATGAATTATCTACTGCAAAAGAAAAAGAAAACATGAAGCAAATTAGGGAAAGGAAAAAAAAGAGAACATGAAGCAAACTAGGGAAAGGAATCCTTTCATTGTGCTTCACCATCCTTTTTCCCCAACTCCTTACAACAAGACCCTTTTTCGCCCCACCATTATCAATATACACGAAACGTAAGATTGAACTCCCAGAATTCACTAGCGAGCAACTCATATCGAAGTTAGAATACCCATTCTACTCAGAAACATAACAAACTGGGCCATTCACGACTTATGTTAACCGACCGGTTTTCGGTCATTTTATCGAAGCAAGTGAACTGGTCTATCCCCTTCAGTTTTTAATCACTACCAAAAGCAAAATTCCATCTGACCTTAAATTATCAATCAATTTTTTTTTTGGAGCCTAATCAATAAGCAAGTCGTGAGCCGAATAAATCAGCCAACAGCTCTATTCCATACTACTCCACGTACACTACCAACAATGCAAGAATAGTTGCTAGGTACATTTTGAATTAATTTGTGCTTGTTTCATGGCCTTATTCGAAAACCAAGTTCATGACTCAACAGGAACCACACGAGGGAGGATTGATACAATAAAAACATTAGGTAATTTATCTGCCCATTAGATTCTCTACGTGTAGATCTTCCAAGGTCTATGTCAGGAGGAAAAATCCTCCCATAATTTGGCTTACATGGTTTCTCATAAAAGCATCCAATTCAGAAATTCTCTTAACCGTTCTACTTTCTTTAGCAAGTCAAGATTATAGAACCAGAAAATATTGATGACGAAAGTACTCTTTTCCTGAAAAATAATCCAATCCTATAACTCTACTACTGAGTCAATCTTCCAGAGCCACCTAATGGCAATCCAAATGCTTTCGTCCTTAAACTACATGTAATCGAATGCAAAATTATCTTTAATTGTAATCAATAGATACTATCACCAAGCAGACAAAAGAGAAGTCCAACTCATGATTGCTAGCACACAGCAGCTAATTGATGGCATTCACCTACAGGAGGTTGGAGAATTTAGTGGTAGAGAGACTACATGAAGATAAAACTGTTGAGAACATTACTTGGAATCATGATCGAATGAGCATACAGCTTCTGGTTTTTACAAAAACTAACCCATAACTCGTGCTTGAAAACCTACTACACAAGCTACTATCTTTCAAGAACCCTCTATCAATTCAACCAATCCCTGAGAGCAACAGCTTTTGGAATTTAGTTAATGATTGCCTTCTATACATTCACCTAATGGGGTCAAAATGGAATGATATGCTCCTTAAAATAGTAAACATTGTTAAGCAAAACAACTCAAGAACACAAAAACTACTTTTGCGGCGTTATTATGGGTGCCACGGGGTTATTCTGCAGACTGCAGACGCGTCAGACTTTTGTTAAAAGCACCTGTGCAATTGGGATATTGTGTCGAAGAAGCGTTGAGCATACCGTGGTAGGGCGCTCTGATACCGTGCGAATTTTAACATGACACAACAGCTGTCCGTTATTTCAATCCTTATATCTCCTGACCCAGCAGATAAAGTCAAGAGATTCGGCTGAAACCCTAACAAATCATTCTAAATGTCACCCAAATTATAATTCTAAATGTCAAGAAACATACAAGTTCTCAATTTTCCAAATCCATTGATCAATCATTAATTGACAAAATTAGTCTGCTTTTCCTTGGGCAATCAGGAGATCATAAGCTCGTCAAAATTTAAGAAATGATCAAATTCAGGGTAGAGCTCTCAAACCGAATCAGTTAGTTTTAGGATCGGGCATGGGGAACAAGCCAGCACCGGCGGCTCCACGCGGCGGCGAGAAACCTAGAAACTTCTGGAGATTCGAACGGATGCTAATCGAGCAAAGGAAATACAAGAACGCCATGGAACAATCCGTTGAGTCGTCGCCTTGCAATCCTCTGTGACTCATCTTCATCACGATCCCGATCGGCTTGAAAGGCAACTTCGCCACAACTTTGCCTTCGAAGAGCGAGTTTAGCAGTCCAAACACGATAAAGAGGACCAGAGCCACGACGGCACCGGATTTGAACTTGAAGAGAGAAAGGTCGCGGCTTGTCTCCTTGAGAGACGTCTCCACCCGATCAATTTTCTTGGTCTTGGACTTCTTGCTGGTGATCTTTGTGGTCTCAGTCTTCATCGTCTCGAGTTTCTTCGAGGCCTTGTCGATTGAGGACTTTAGGGATTTGTACGAACTTGTACGGTAGATTAGGATCCATGAAATGGCCTCGCAGACCACGGCGGTGCAGACCGAGATACCGAGCACCGTTAGGCTATCGCAATACTTGAAGGAGGAAAGGAACGGGTGAGTTGCCATCGAAGACGGTGTTTGGGTAGGAGAGCAACCGAGGGGAAGTTTGGAGGCCAAAAAGAAAAATGTGCTCTGAGGCTTAGTTGGCTGTGCCTGTAATGACTAAGTTGTATAATTAATTAATTATTCCAAATAACCCCAGTGACAAGGCCTTTTAGGCGGCTCAACGATAACATTGTATTTCAGTCCGGACTTAGTGCCTGTTTGGTTGAGAATGATAAGATATAAAAATATTATCTATCGACCTTGTTTAGTAACCCCAATGACAAGGCCTGTTTAGTAATAAGTGAGAGAATTATAAGATATAAAAATACTATCTATCGACCTTGTTTATTTATCTTTAAGTTTATCTATGTCTAGTTTATCTTTTAGTATAAAGCGTGTGTTATATAATAAAATAAAAAATTTAGTAGAAATTACTCATATTCTTGTAGAGAACTGTGTTTGTGAGTTTTCTTTATCTTTGTTGAATCTGTACAGTATATATTCTTATGATCGTTCTTAGACAAGGAGTATACGTACTATCTTGTCTACCTCTCATCCTAAAGTCAAGGAAATCATCCAAAATTCCATATTAGAGAAGTATGGTCTTAGATCTACAACAATAGAACATTACGTGAAGCTTGAAATACCAAAAGAGTTGATCTCTCTTTAGAACACAATCATACACATCTTCATATAAGGGCGATACGCCGTGTTCTCACATTTAATGGAAGAAAGGGAATACATACTACAGCCAGGATATCTCTTCTAGACACTGCCTACACATCATACTAAAGTGCCTTAATTGATACCTTGCTGACTACTCTCAACAATGGAAGTGTCATACTGACAATAGCACCTGATTTCAACATTAGGTTGGATGATCTCACTTTATCTGAGCGACTACAAGCTCAACTCCAGATCACTAGAGCAGATCAAGATCTTACAGCCATCATGGCTACTTTACATCACCAAATGATTTATCTTCTGCAGAATCAAGCTTTGGACCTCAATTTTCCAAATTCTACTTCAAATACTCTTTATGTGGTTGCTGATCGTTCTAATGATCAGACTACTATTCTCCAAATCTCGAAGCAACTACCAGCAGTAGAGCTTGAAAAGTTGATGCTAACTGAATGGATCACCAATTACCAAAAGGTATTCCACGCGCCTCATCGATACTCTTTTCATACAACAACTCCTCCGATTATGGAGACATTAAAGGATGGAACGGTTAAATCCATCTATACAAAGCCCAATGAAGATCCAACTAATCCATCTACTTCTGGGGCTATTCTTATGATCTAACCCATATTTTCACATACGGAAGGTAAATTTGGTCCTCCGATTCATTATTTCAAATCTAACAGAGATCCAATTTATGTTAGCCATCATCGTGGACATTTTGTATGGGATGTTGAACCATATATGTGCGAACCTAATTGTGAAGTCTGTCTCAATCCTAAGTCAGATAGTAATGATGATGATGATGATCGTTACAGACGACGAAGGAGGAAAAAAAAAGTCTAAAAATCGTTGTATTCCTTCGACACAATATCATCCATATAAGGATGATTCTAATCCAAATGCTGGAATCCTCATATCTCAAAATGTCAGCAAATCTGTTGATGAAGATCCAGATTGTAACATCCCATTTCTATACAAAGGGTTGAACCATAGAAACTGG
>JANIIA010000004.1:48298859-48313689 GCA_027478495.1 Erythroxylum alaternifolium
TAATCAAAGGTTGACATGTACCATGCCTTATGATTAATCTTGATATCGTGTTACAAAGGGACTGAGTTTGTAACCATAGTTACAGGTTAAATCAGATTACCAATTCTCATTTGATTTAGGTAGTCATAATGTCTTGCTATAGGCCTCTTATGACTTATAGGCCTTGAAGTGTGATCAAGCCCCTTGCCAACATCAAATGAGCCTATAGGGTCGCGCATAATTATAGCCGTGATTTGGGCTTATACTCTTGGGCCTAATTTATTAGGCATTGAATAAATATATTTGGACATATTTATTAGTTTAGATTGAATTAAGTTGTCATACTTTTATTATATGAAATATAATATGGGTCGAAACTTATTGGGCTTCCATAATCCTAATGGGTTTAGGATTATGATATTCTTATTCCTATTAAAATAGGAATGTCCTATTCCCACTGGGAATAGGGATAAGTGCTTCTTTATAAATAGAGGGCTTATGTTTCATTAGAAAACATACGAGAAAGCCCTAGCTACCTAGCCACTCGTCCCTTTTCCCAAGAGAAAAACTGTGCGGTGTTCTAAAGTATTTTAGAACGGGCTAGCACGCATTAGCTTCTGCCCGGATCGTTCATCCTCGTGTGGATACTGGTAGAGGACGTTAACAAGCTGCAACGTCAAGATATCTGAAAAGAATCCCAATCCATGCGCTTCAAGAGGTAATTCCGTACACTTATTGTTGTGAAATTTCAATTAACCAAGGCATAAGACCTGAAATCCTATGGCCCATTCTGCTGCACTTTGTGCATTCCTGGGTCATAAGCGATCCAACAGAAATTCCTCATTACATTTTACTGTGTTTTTCTTATTACGAATCTTTTCTTTTCAGGTTCCAATACTGGCATTAGAAAATAAGGAAGATGTAAGACAAAAGGAGCTAAGTTGCAATGGATGAATGTTGCAATGAATACCAAGTTATATGTTACCATCAACCCCACGCAATGTCGCCCACTGGATAAGATTCAATCTACAAAATTGGCCAGTAAGTTGGGCATCGTTGTGAGGAATGAGTTGCCTTGCCTTCAACATGTCAGGCAGTTGAAGGAAGACAACTTGCTCCAAAATGCTTTGAGCAAAGTTTCGGTAATATTTCAATTCATTTAATTATAAGTATTGTGATTTTACTTAACAAAATTAATAACTTAACTTATACGTTTTCTTTATAGATGAAGCTCAATGTTGTTGATATCGACACCCCTGAGGTTTCAAGTAGTGTTAGTTTACTATGGAAACAAAAGGTGAAGGATCATCGATATAGACTTTATAAATATTACTAGTCTTTCCCTTCCAATGAAGAAGCAAGAAGACATGTTTCGAAATAGGTGACTCCAGAAAATTGGAGTCAAATATGAGATTATTGGGCCTCAACGAAGGTTTATGTTTGTTTTTTTCTCTCCATATTTTCCTACCATTAATTTTGTTTATACATTTTATGACTCCTCTTAATTTAGGAAAAGTGTGAAAAAGCCAAGGAGAACAAAGAAAAATGAAGACTTCTCATAACACCGGCTCTGGATCATTTGTTATCGTCCAACAAGAATTTTCAAGTGTAACGTTTTCAATTTATTATTCTACTTCTTAATACACTAAATTCTAATCGGTTATAATTTTTAAAATTCATATAATAAAGCCAAATACAACTTCAAGGACGAGTGTGATAGGATCACACTATAAAAGCACACACACTACAAGGAAGGTCAAGACTGGACGTTTAAAGAGGCACAAAGTAATTATCTAAGTACAAACAAATTAATATTACAATTTATTTTTCTATGTCATAGTAAGTAATAATTTTTCAGTTAACTCAATTTTGTACTTTAAATTGCAGGACAAGATGCAAGAGTTGTTGCAGACGTCATTGTTTGAGGGCAATCAGCCCAATATCGATGATATTTGCAACAATATCCTTGGTACAAGATCAGGCTATATCAAAAGTCTTGGGTATGATCCTAAGCTTGTTGGTGCATCTTCGTCACGACCAACATATGTGGCAGCGCTTCAAGGGGAGAAGCAGCATCTAGAGACTAAGTTAGATCGTAATATTAAAGAAGTGAACAAGCTTAAAAAATGGTTAAATAATTACTAGGTTCTGCATATATTAGTAGAAGTGATTCAGATGAAGACTCTTAGTTTGTAAATAATGTGTAAATATTTTTTTATATAAAATACATTCCATTTTATATGTTTGTTTTATTTCAATTTATCATTATCTGAAAAAATATGTCACCAACATTAATTATATTTCAAACTATCTTAAAATTTGTAATAAATTAAAATAAATTTGTTTTTAAAAAATAACATAATATTTAAATTTAAAATAAAACTTTGTCACTAATTAATATTAGCTACCAAAACAAAATCGTCACCAAAAGTTATTACCTACGTTTGGAAGAATGTCCTTAAAAATATTTACCTACAATAAAAAATTCGTAGCTAAAACTATTCTGCTACTAAAACAGAATCATCACCAAAAATTATTTGTCACAAAAGATTGTTAGCTACGTTTGCAGGAACGTCTCTAAAAACATTTACCTACTACAAATAATTAGTCACTAAAATTGTTTTGCTACAAAAAGGAATTCGTCACTAAAACTAATTACCTACGATTACAATTTAGTCGGGAATAACTTTTATCTACAAAATAAAAACGCCGCAAAAACCTATATACAACGTTCTATGTTCTCGTCGGTTATATTTGTTACCGACGAATTTGTTGTGTCAAAAATTTTTTTGCAAAGATTTCACGAAAATATCACAGATGTTGTTTTGCTACCGGAATTCAGCGACGATTGAAGCGATGACTATTTTTCGTCACAAATTAGAATTTGCGACGATTTTGAAGTATTTAGCAACGTTTTGTTTTATCACAAATAACCTTATCTGTTGTAGTGTCTGCAAAACCAATCCAGCAAAGTAAGAATATCATCTCATATAAACCCACTAAGGAGGGATTTGTTTACATAAATAAAATACCACACAAAGGTACCACAACTATATATGTATTTACTATGGTAGGATTGTGGTTATTTCGTATCACCTACAATTAAATATCCGTAAAAATTAATGCAACACGTCATTCTCGTTTTGCAAGCCAATTAGGTACCAGCACAATTGCATTATTAGCTTGAAATTATCTGCCTAAGAATACTAATGCTGAACAAAGGCCTGCTTACATCTACCATAACTCCAAGCATGGAGACCTGGTACCTTATTCTCCTCTCTCTCACTCTTTCCTGTCTCCTCATATTCTTCTTTTCCAAGAACAATCCCACCCACAACCTTCCTCCAGGACCTCCCGTTTTTCCTGTCATGGGCAACTTTTTAACACTTCCCAAGTCTCCACTTGAACTTGAGTCATTACTTAGATCCCTTCGTTTAAAGTTTGGCCCTATAATCACACTTCACTTAGGCTCTCGTCCCAGTATCTTTGTTCTTGACCACTTACTTGCTTATGAAGCCCTAGTACAAAATGGTGCACATTTCGCTGACAGACCACCACCTCTTGCCACTCATCAAATTGCTAGTAGTAACCAACATGATATCAACTCTGCATTTTACGGTCCTACTTGGCGTGCACTTCGTCGAAACCTTAGTTCAACAATTCTCCACTCTTCGAACGTAAAATACTTATCTGACGCTCGCAAATTGGTACTCAAAACCCTTAAGAATAAGCTTCATTTGCAATCCAATTCCGGTGACCCTGTTGGAGTTCAAGAACATTTTCGATACGCTATTTTTTCCTTGTTAGCGTTCATGTGTTTTGGTGAACATTTTGATCAAAAGCAAGTCGAAGAAATTTATAAAGTGGTACTGCGATCGTTTCTCAGTATTTATACTTTTCATAAGCTCAATTTGTGGCCACGACTTACAAGGATCATCATGTACAAACGTTGGAAAGAGTTTTTGCAAATATACAAGGACCAAGACAATATGCTAATTCCTTTAATAATCGAAAGGAAGAAAAAACTAAAAGAAGATGGCGAGCAAGGCAAAGCTGATGATTGTGCCTTATCATATGTTGACTCACTGCTAGGTCTGCAGCTTCCTGAAGAGCATAGGAAGCTCAGAGACCAAGAAATCGTCAGCTTATGCAACGAATTTCTTGTTGCGGGCGCGGATACTACTTCCACATCTTTGCAGTGGATTATGGCGAATTTGGTTATGTACCCACATATCCAGGAGAAGCTTTTCATGGAGATCACAAGTGTTCTTGGAGTTAGAGATCAAGAAGCGGAAGTGACAGAAGATGACTTGAAAAGGATGCCATTTTTGAAAGCAGTAGTTTTAGAAGGTCTCAGGAGACACCCTCCAGGACATTTCCTGTTTCCAAGGGCTGTGACTGAAGATGTTTCATTAGGGAACTATGTTATACCAAAAAATGGAAATGTAAATTTCATGTTAGTGGACATGGGTAGAGATCCAAAGGTGTGGGAGGATCCACTGGAATTTAAGCCTGAGAGGTTTATGAACAACGATGGAGATGTCGATTTTGATATTACAGGAAGCAAAGAAATTAAGATGATGCCATTTGGGGCTGGAAGGAGGATTTGTCCTGGTTACGCTTTGGCAATGCTTCACTTGGAATACTTTATTGCTAATTTGGTTTGGAGTTTTGAGTGGAGGCCTTTAGAAGGAGATACTGTTGACCTATCCGAGAAACAACTGATTACTGTGGTTATGGAGAAGCCATTGCAGGTCAACATATCTCCAAGATAGAAAATTTAATGGCATCCAAATATCAAAAGCTTGATTAATTCAGTTCCAAAGTAATATGTAAGATTTGTACTTGTTATCGTAATGATGAGATTCCTGAAGAATCACAGCCATTATCATAGCAATATTATCGGCTTCCCTTGTATGAATGTCAAATGCATATCTCCAACGGTTGTTTGTGAGTTACTTGATTGCAGGAATTCATTAGCTTAGACATAGGTTTTTTTCCTTGTATGGCATATTCAATCGTGTATATATTCAACTATTGAAAGGAATGAAATAAGGTCTTTTGGCTCTTTCTTAAATCTTAACACGTAATTTGATGAATTTTCTTCTAATAATGGAACTAAATTTCGTACATACATAGTGGCCAATGTCTCACATATAACTGCGAATCAATATTTCCAAGGGATGTAGAAAAATGCAAAATGTTTCAGCGGCCTCGTCAAATGAAATTAGGCTTGGTTTGGGGAAGCAGTGGCGGTTGATAATCTGCTGAAATCAACCTGCTGAAATCAACCTGCTGAAATGATAAGTACTTATGCATTTGAGATTGTTGTTTTGTTAATTACTGATATGTGAAAATAAGTGTTTGACAAATGCAGTTGCGGTTGCAGTTGCTGAAAAAAGATAGAATGACTAAAAAGCCCATTAATTTAATAAACTATTAGTTATTGTATAAATAATTAAAAAATATGTTATTAGTCATATAAATTTAAAATTATAAATAATAAAATATTAATTTTCCAAGAGGACGAGGAACACGAAGAGCCAGAGAGAGCGAAGAAGATGATATGTTGGACTTGCTTTCTATTAGTTGAGAGTATAATGGAAAATAATAATTATCATAAGATTATTAATAGAAAGTAGAATTTTTACCACAGAAGTACTTTTCTACCGCAACCCTCTTTCTACTTATCGATTTCTGCGGTAGTACCGCACTTTTCTCTAACCTTTGGTTGTTCGCCCGCAGATCCAAACATGCGACTACGTTTGAAAACTGCGGTGGATAGGTACTTAACCCCACCGCACCGCAGATCCAAACGTAGCCTTAGTAAGGAACTAACATTTTTGGAATTTTTAGATATTGTTTTTGGCATCTTGTGCTTGCACTCTATAATCGTTTGATAGTTGCAGTCTATATATTTTGATAGGTGTTTTGGTGCATTTATACGTGTTAATTAGATGATTATTGCATGTTTAGGTTTATAATTATGTTATTATGATTGCTTGCATGTTTAGGCTTATCATTGTGTTATTATGATTTTTTATGTTTTAAGTGTTATGTAATTTAGGGCATGATTTTGGATCTTAATCTTGTATTCTTGGGATGTTTTGATGTGTTTTATAATGAATGAAACCAGATAAATGAAGGTTGAAGGAAGCTAGAACATGCTTGAGCTAAAAGACAGGGTCACGATCATGCATGAAGTGTCACAATTGTGGAAGAGGATTCTTCCCAGTGTTGATCGTGATAGAAGGTTTTTGTATTGGGTCACGATTATGATAGACACTGTCTAAACACAAGATTCTCCATATGTTTTGATGTTTGAGGGGCATTTTTGGACAAAATGACCTAGGCAAGCTCTAAAACTTAACCCTAAGACACTTTTTTACTATAAATGAACATAAAGAAACCCAAAAACATCAGCCTCCATCTTACCAAATTGGGTTAAAGCAAGGAAGATCAAGAAGATAACATCGGAGAGTTTCAGCTATTCCAACATTTTCTAAACCAATCAAACTCAAGTTCTTTCTTCTTCCTTTGTTTATTTTCTTTAATCTTAATGTATGAACTGAGATTGAAACTGCTATACACATTTATTATGCTTTAATTTCATATTAGGATATGTTTTGAGTTCTTTTGTTGCTTGATCATTATTGATTTTAATATAATGTTATGGTCTTGTGACATTTGTGTTTGCTAATTTTTATCAATAAATCGAGAGAGTGAGTCAAAATTAATCCGATTATGTTGGGTAATGAGAGTTAACGATCTAATAAGTCACACAAGTGTCAAATTGATACATATATAAAGAGAGATCTTGTGTGAAAACTCAATCATTCGATAGATCGTTGAAGAACAAGTTTAAAACGTTAGGCTATTTTTGTGAATCGAGATATTGCAAAATCTAGAATTTTGTAATCAATTAGGGTTAAATGATTAGGTCTTAATAGAGAATAATAAGCCCTTCAGAAATCAATGATTAACACCCAATTGAGTCAAAAGTGGTTAAAGGAGAAAAATAATGATAGAACGAATCTTAGACTTTTATCCTTGATCATCCTTATGTTATTGTGACAGTCCAATTGTTAGTTGGTCAACTGCCCAATTTTATTTGATTGTTTTAATTTCTTATTATTCACTCTCATTCAACTCATATTTTTATACCTTATACCAAGTTAGGTTCATTTAGTTTTTTCTATTTCCTCATGAGATCGACACCTTTAATACTATAATTTACAATATATAAATTTGTGGATATTGATTTATTATAGGTAAAACTTGCTCAACAAGTTTTTGGCACCATTACTAGGAAATTAGTTTAGACTAGTTCAATTCCTTTGTTCTAAGGAATTTCTTTTTCACTCTTCTTCTGTCCGTGCTACAACATGAACACAAGAGTTACTCAAAATTCAAAGTAAGGTTACAGAAACTCTAGCATTTGATATCACGAGACTAGAACAAGCAATTCAAAGAGCGAGTTACTAAGAAGAGACCGAAAGAACGATGATGAAGGAATATAATAAAAAAAAGCCATGAGCCCTAATGGATTTTGTGAGACTAGGGTTCAATGCTACACATCAAGGTATCACTCGATTACCAGTGCAAGCAATAACATTTGAGATCAAGCCAACTTTATTGAACATACTGTATATCAATATATAGTTTTATGAGTTAACTAATGAGGATCCTAACGCGCATTTAGTAAATTTTCTTGAAATATGTGATATTTTTTATATCAAGGAATGTTGGAAGATGTTGATAGGATGAGACTCTTTCCCTATACACTAAGGGATAGAGCCAGAGCATGGTATTATTCCTTAAATCCTACAAACATCACAATATGGGAACAGTTAGTGTGTGCATTTTTAGACATTTTCTTCCCTTTGACAAAGATGACAAGGTTGATAAAGGAAATTACAAATTTCCAACAAAGTGACGGAGAGTCACTATCGAAGTGTGAGAGTGTTATAAGGACTAACAAAGGAGATGTCCTCAATATAATCTACCAAAGAAACTCTCTTGCAAACATTTTATCATAGAATTAATCCACCCACGGGGGTCACCATTGATGTGGCATCTAGAGGATCTCTAATGAGAAAAATAGTTGAGGAAGTAGAGCCATTGTTAGAAGAGATGGTAGCCAATAGTTGTCTTTGGACGTTAGACAGAAGTTGACAACAAACAACCTTCCGCTATCAGAAGGGAGCCATTGCTATTGATTCGATTATAGAAATGTAGGCAAAGATTGACAATTTAACCCAACAACTCAATAGCACGAGATCCTCTTCATCAACTCCAATTAAATCAATTCAGCGTAGGTTTGAGTTATGTGGACAAGACAACCACGATACCATTGATTACTTTTTTTATGAAAAACAGTAAAATGGAGCAACTCAACTACATCTGAGTACAATTTGGTCGAGGAGGAAATAATTCTTATTTTAACACTTATAATCCTAGGTGGAAGAACTACCCAAAATTATTTTGGTCAAACAACACAGGAGGTCAATTTCAAAATCAAGGGCCACCTGGATTTTAACAAGATAAATCCGATTCTATAACTCTAAACTAGATAAACTCTTAGACAAGCTCATACATATGGATGAAGCTCATAAGAGACTGGAAGAGAAGTTTAAACAAGTCACTAAAAATCATGTCTCTTCTATTCATAACTTAAAGGTCCAAATGAGTCAATTGGCAAACACACAGTCGATAAGAAGTATGGGGAGTCTATCGAGCAACACTAAAGTGAACCCAAGGGAGCAACTCAAAGGAATCACACTCATAAGTGGGGAAGAACTGGAGCAACCAAATGATAAACAATCTAAAACCCACTTAGAAGAAAAACAAGAAAAGAAGAAGGATATAGACATGAGTGAGTACCCTACTTATGTTGCCCCTCCGCCATATCCACCTAAGATTTCATTCCCCTGATGATCAATAAAAAGCTAACTGGATGCACATTTTGCAATGTTCATGGAGAAGTTGAAAAATTTGCAAATTAATTTATCCTTTGTGAAGGCATTGGAATGTACGCTCAAGTATGCAAAGTTTCATAAAGATATATTAATAAAGAGGTGAACTTTGGAAGAGAATCAAACGGTAGCACTAACCGAAAGCTGTAGCTCTATTATCACCAATCATATGGCTTCTAAGCTAAAAGATCCTGGAAGCTTTACAATACCCTGTGTAGCTGGTGAGTTATAATTCGTGAAGTGTTTATGTGACTTAAGTGCAAATATAAATCTTATGCCTTTGTCAACCTTTAGGAAATTAGGGCTCGGCAATATGAAGCTAACTTTGATGCGTATTCAATTGGCAAATCAATCCATAATGAAACCATTTGGTGTGGTGGAGGATGTTATCGTAAAGGTGGACAAGTTCATTATTCCTGTGAATTTCGTCATATTAGATTTTGAAGACGATAAAAACTGTCCACTAATTCTTGGACGACCCTTCATGAAAAATGGTAAAGCACTGATAGATGTTTATGAAAGCAAATTGCTTCTTTAGAATGGTGATGAGTAAGTGGAATTTAGCATGAACAAAGACTTGAAACATCTGAAAGAAAGCAACTCTTGCATGAAAATTGACATAATGGATAAGTATATCAAAGCACAAGAGAAGGACTATTTTGAAGAAGTAAGCTATGAGGAATAAGTGACGAAGTATGTAGAGTTTAAGGAATATTTAGAAGTCTCTATTCAAGAAGCTGAAGCGGAAAAGTGGACGATGGTGATTACAAAGGAAGAAGAGCAATTCATCTTCTTATAACAAAAACTTTTTGATTTCGACGAAGATTTAGAGGATTTTATCGTTCATAATTATGCTGGCAATTTGTTATCGAGAAGGGCATTATTAAAGCTACTTAGATTTCCTAATTTAACTGATCATGACCTTTTTAGTATCTCACCATATGTAGCTTATGTACAAGCTACTAAACTGAAAGTGACCAAAAAGGATGGTAGCAAGCCACTTCTAATTGACCCCGATTGAGTTTTGAAGAATGGACAGATAAGATAACGATAGCATGTTTGATGGTTAAATAACAAGTTTCAGTAGTTAAGTTTATTTTGAATTCTAAAATTAGATTTTTTTCTTTTGTTATTGTAATGATTTTGAATAGTTTGGATGACTAAACTATGTGGTGTTGAAGAGAATAAAACTTAGGGAAGAAATCTTGGAGGTTACATGAAGAAGAACGACAAAATAGGACAAAGGAAATCAAATTCACCATGTCATGATAGCGTATGCTATGTCATGATAGTGACTGGTTAAAATCCTTTCTGTCATGATCATGACTGGGTTAAAATACCTACTGTCACAATCGTGCACACCATGGTAACGATTGTGACACAGGGTAAAAGGCTACTGTCAGCATTCACAGTCATGATATATAACTTGGAGTGCCAAATCAAGGAAATTTTAGGCCCTTTACCCCATTTTACTCGTCCTCTTCCACCCTAACCCTTATATTCATCCTTCTCCCATTTTGCTCACGTTTCACTTCTCTCTCTAGGTTTAGTTACAAACAATTCTCTCTCACTTCTATCTACACTTATCTTAATTTTTTTTGTTTTTCTTGTATCTTTCAATCAAATATGCCTCCCTCCTACCTATATTTTGCATTTTAAACACAAATCTTGCATTCTTTGTGTGGTTTTCACAAGATTTGGTGTTATTTTATTCATTTGCATTTTTTGGTAGCGTTGGTGTGTTTTGCTGTATTTTCAATCTATTTTTGTCGATTTATACATTCAAAATGGGTCTAAGAATCAAACAAACTGCCAAATGATCACAACCAAAAGGAAAGGCACAAGTAGCAGGGCAAGGTGCTTAGAATCAAGTCGCAGACTTCAGAGAACCTTTTTCGATATATTCGTAAGAGGAAAGTATTCGATTCCATTCTATCATTCTAAAATTGTTTGTGCACCTATGTACTTTGATTTTGATATCTTGGATACTCTTGGATTGAAAGAAAAGGTTAAGAATTTGAGTAGTGAAGTTCAATGGGACAAGTTCATTAACTTTATGTATATTGTGTATGAAGAATTGAACTTGAGTTTTACACTTCTCTTCAATTTGAATTATGTAACCTAACTGAATTTTGATCTCGATGTAAGTTCAACCATATAAATTGAATTATGATGTTATGTGTGAAATTGGTGGATTCTCATAATTGAACATAATTGATCAACATGATAATTTTTGTGCCAAGAGGTATTGGGCCCAATTAACTAGGTTGGATGAATTTTAATGTTAGGAATGCTCAAAACAATGTTATTCGTAGTCCTGAACATTTGTTACTTCAATAAATTTGTGTTTCAAACTATTTTTGATAAAACCGAAACTAACAAGTATTCTGTGAAAGAATTGTTCATTTTATGGTGTATGGATAATGACATTAAAGGTTGCACAACCACACACATTTTTAATACTATAACTGCTACTCTTAAAAAGAGTAGTAGTCATCTTGGCATGGGTTATTTGGTTACTATAATTACTGACTATTATGGTGTCAATGTTGAGGGACTAACTATTGTTATGCCCGAGTTTCTTAATCATCACCATCTAAGGAGAGCTAAGATCTTAATAGTCCAACATATGGAACTTCAAGATGTCAGCTCTAAAACATATATGAAGCATAGGACAGGGTAGGCTAGTTCGAACTCAACACCACTTCAGTAGCAAGTTGAAGACTCAACCAGTGAGGAGACTAAGGTTAAGGAAGTAACAAGATGGGAAAAGGTGCTTAATGTGGTTTCAAACAACAACAAACTGTTGAAAGAGATGGCAAAGGAACAATGATGATAGCTTCATGGCATTAAGATCTATAAATACTTCAATGTTCAAGGTGTTTAGATCCCATCTCCACACTGTCACCACCTCTATCACCGTAGCAGGTTTCAAGCTCTAAACTTTCTTTTTCTTTTTCTCGTCATGTTTTTTGTTTCCGTTATGTTATGTTTGTTCCTTTACATTGAGGACAATGTGTTGTCTAAGTGTAGGGAGGTTTGCATTTTGTCATCATGAGTGTGATTTTTTTGCATGTCATATTGTTAGTTTTTTTTAGTTTGACATAGTGTGAAGCATATGCATGAATTGTGTCAATGGCAATGATACTATTGAAGTAATTTAGCTTTGAATATAATCATTGAAGTTGTAAATGTTTATTAACTTGTGAAATTTGTGTTCTAAGTATCTTTGGTTAAATATGCATGTTAATTAGGATATGACGTCAATTCGTTCACCTTAAGAAATTTGTTACATACATTTATAATTAAAAGTCAATTGAATGTGTTAATATCATTAGTAGTCTTTCATAAGGATGATTAGCTAAAATGAAATGAGGTGGGCTATGTGAAAAAAAATGTTGACTTGGGTCTCCTTACGGATTTTATGTCGACTACGTGTCACCATTGAGAGTTTATTGGAATTTATATCTTTTTTGGAAACATTGCAATAAAATAAAAATGCAACGAAAATTCGTGGTGGGATCGTAAAATAAATATAGATATAAAATTAAATTGTTCAAAAACAAATTATTTAATAAAATAATTAATACACAATTTATTAAGGAATATCAATTTAAAAGAAATAGATAATAATGATTATTAAATAAAAAAAATTCATAGGAAAGGTAAAAATATTACCCCACAATTTATAAAAATTTTTACATACCCAAAAATGAACCAAGAATATTTAATTTGGGTGATTAAGAAAAATTTACAAATTAAGTTAATATTGAAATAATTTGGGAGTTCAAAAATGACATAGGCATGGGCGTAACTTCTCTCTTATGCCCGAGAGACTCTAAAAGATTTCGTAAGTCGCGATCGCACCGTAGTACGATCGCGACATTAACAAAAATGTAGCAGGTCGCGATCGCACTACTTTACGATCGCAACCATGAACAACGGGGAGATTCGCGGTCATGACTTGGTCGCGGCCGCGAATTTGGCCAATTAGGCCGGTCGCGATTGCGAATTTTTTAGCCTTCCAAATGAATATATCCAGCAGAATCGTTCAATTGAGTTACTTATTCAACTACTCTACTATTCTACTCTGGTTTGTTAATATCTCTCAGATTCCTCACAATTTCACTACCTTTTTTTTATTTTTATCGAACTTCAACTATGATACACTCAAAGCACTTTTATCTTCTATTTGCTATTCCTTATCTCTTCAACATTGATCCACTTAACTCCTTTGTTTTTCTTGAGTCACGCGAACGTTAATACAGATCAATCTTCACGTCATATGCAATTATTCACTTACATTTATCATATCCAATTGCTTTCACATGTCAATTTTATCAGACCTATGTTCCTTTAACAATAACAACAACATCACCTCAAATTCATTAACCTCATAATATAAGTAGGCTATTTTACAGTAAACAACATTCGCACAATCTCTATAACATATTCAACTTCTTATACTTGAGTTCTATTTCTAACTAACTCCAATAGTCACTTCTGATTTGATTAATAGTCATTCATTCATAGAAATGAAACATTTAGTTTACTCGATATGATTCGATAACATATCTCTATCACAAAAAGGTTTCTCACCTCAGTTATCTACACTGTTGTCATAATCTTTATCAATCAACTATGTCCATCATTGTTATTTCAGTCATTCTTAATACCTCAATAAAACCAATTTCAACTGTTCATTCAATTTCAATAAATTCAATTGCTGTCACCCTTTACGTGATCAGATTATTCTTTATAATTAAGCTCAACGAAACAAGAGGCATATTCATTTACCCTTATATTTTGGTAGGTATCATCAAGATCATTACAGCTTATATCGAAATGTATTTTTGACAGGTCACTAATTGATATCTCATGTGAATCATACTTCAATTGCAATTCGTTCTAAAAAACCTCTAAATATTCTATGACTATTCAATAATTACGTCTCCATAATAGTTACCTGTTCAACATAATTACCTCATCCCATACTTCCATTGCATTACTCTAATTCATCTCATAATTTTAACTATAAGAATCATAGATTTCCTCCTATACCATATCTGAATATAAATTTCATATGTGCTTAATCACATTATCCACCAATGTAACCACATTACCTGATATGCACTCATAATAATTGTTCAACATAACCTTGAGAACTTCTACATATATCACTATCATTCATTACATCTTCCATACGTACGCTCTAAATCAATTCAGAATTGTATACACATAACCATCTTGAAATTCTGATCTTAAACCCACTATCACAATCATATACTAGATCATAATTCTTATCACATTAATTGAACAATAATTTTTATATTCCAACTTCAACCCCTCAATTCCACTATGCTTGTACACTTTAAATCGTGTCATTTCTACCTATGTCTCTATTTCTTTCTCAATCATTTCATGAAAATATTTTCACATCCATATTAATTCAAGTACATGTCCACAACAAAAATCCGTTACCATATTCACTGACAGAACCAAAAATACTGAATCTATGTCTAATCGGACTATGTAGCCTGTCTTATTTCTAAATATCCACAAACTTTCATTGTCTTACACTCTGACAAATCACCATTTTTCTCATTGTTTCTAACATTTCAAACTCTTAGCGAAAGTTCAGACGTTTGATTCATATGAATACTGTTGCAATTACCAAAATTCTATACTCATCAGTACCCTCCTCTCTTGGTGAAGAATCAAGTGCAGCAAATCCTTGCAAAATTTCTCGAAGTGTCCTTCGACGAGGTGGCATTTTTCTCCTTTAATCTTACTTCCTACATTTATGCATTATATGCATGTCACTTATTGCAATCAATCAATTTATGCAATCAATCCGTTGAACACAATAATCACAT
>JANIIA010000004.1:48313789-48338480 GCA_027478495.1 Erythroxylum alaternifolium
AATGGGCCCAGATGGCTAATAAAAGTTTCGGTTAATTACATTGTTTTGTATCAACTGGTTATAAAACAAAGTGGACCGTTTTGGTTATTGATTTTCTGTACTTTATGTTTGTGGTTTTAAAAAAATTATACCGACTTTTAATTATTTAGTGATGTGGCACACCACCCTCGCGGGGCACGATTCGAATATCACTATCGATATCGGGTTCGGGTCCAGCGAGAGTGGGGTGTTACATTTAGACACTTCATTGGATATTATTGTTGTTCAATCTCATAAAATTATTGACCTAACAATATTAACAATCTTTCCATAATGATCAAACATCTTTCTTACCAAAGATCAAGATGTTTGACTCGATAGATGAGCAATGATGGAGATATGGTAAGTAAGTTGAAGAGAAAGAGAGAGAGCGAAAGAGGATTTATCTTTTTATTTTTAGACATTTTTACATGTAGAACATACATTTAATAAAATAATCATAAAAATATAGATATACCTTTTGTAATACAACATTGATAAAAAATTAAGTTGAAGTTTAAATTAAACGTTTATGAAACATTAGATTTTTTAATGCGTCAAAATATTTAGGTTTAAATTCAATTTTAGTGAAACTATTAAGGTCAATTTTATCTTTATTTTAGTGAAACTAATTAAAATGTTTGATCTATATAACAAAAGGAATAAAATGTTTCGTTACTTTTAATTCTTAAATTGATGCTCAAATAATCAAAACATTACATGCTCTTGTATCCCATGAAAGTTACCTCTTTTTCTTATATCTAAGACAAAAATTGAATATCGTACCATAGTAATGATCCTGATTGAAATGCTTTATATTGATTGAAAATGATATAAAAATTAGTAATTTTGTTTCAAATAAAGATACCTGATAATGCTGACGATACCAACCAGTATTAATTATACTAGTCAATATCGATCAGTACCAACTTGTGTGAATACTAGGTAATAATTTAAATTTTTGAAAAAAAGAAGGATTAAATTAAAAAAATAAACTCCCATCTCATCCAACCCGTCCCTTTTTCTCAACAACTTTGAAAATCATAAGCCTCCCCTTCTAACTCAATGTTGTCGTCGCCATCGTCGATTACTATCACTACGATCGCCAATTGTTGTTGCCCTTTATCACTACTTGTTGTTGCCCCTCAACTCTGCTTATCCCATTGTTTGACTTATGAGTGTTGTTTTATAAAATTTGTTTGAAAAAAGTGAGAGATGAGGAATGAGGTGGGGTGATTGAAAAAGTACATAATTTTTTCCCTAAATAAGATGTGATTTAGAGAGTGGAATGAGTGGTTGAAAATGTAAATAATAATATGATTGATTTTTTAATGATATATTACATATTAAAAATATATGTTCTTATGTTTTAGGTTAGTGTTAGCCCCCTAACACATGTAGACACTTCACAGGTAGCTAGAAATGGGCCTTGGGTGGAAGATTAGCTAGATCACATGCATAACGGTAACATGCAAAAGTTATAAGATAATTTAGTAAGTTAGATCAAGCCTAGTGCAAATTTTGGTAAAGTTTCGGACCTTGTATGAGTTAACTTGGCTAACTTTAGTTGTTGATGGACTAAGGACTTAGTGTATGCTAAAATGAACGAACCATGACTAATGGACTTGACATGGGTAAGTATTGGATCGAACCAGTGTGCTATGTTATGACATGCTTTAGGCTTGGATGACTCATTATCAACGGATAGAGATCATGGGGAGATCATGGATGATGTGGTGGATAAAATCACAGCGGATAGACATAAGATCTAAACGATAAAGATCATGTGGGATGATCATATGAAGATAGTAGAGATCTTCATAGATATGGATGGATCATTCCTAGATAGATGTTATCTTCCATCTTGTTTGATACGATGTAGGTAAATCTTATCATATACAATCCTATTTAGATGCAGGTTTCATCTTATTAGATAATGTGATGTAATCTGATAAGATTAAGATGTGATCTAGGTAGATTAAGATGTGATCTAGGTAGTTGAGTTTTGTTAGGACTTTAACTTGGCCATCAATCTAGATGTGCCTATAAATAACTCATTTTAGCCTTACTTTTCACACAAAGATTGAGGCAACATTCCTTTGCATACTTTAAGGGAAGTAACAAAAGAAGTATTCCATAAGTAAATGGGATGTTTTTGGTTAAATTGGATGTATATTTTGTGTTGCTCTTGTATGATAAGATTGAAGTTAGTTGATTTGGGATATGTATCTTACTGAATGGATAGGTTCTACTGAATAGATTTCTACAATTTGGCCATATCTTGGCCTATAGACCTCTAAATTGGATAATTTTAATTGGAGATTAAACTAGAGACATAGGTCTAAAACTTTATGAAGGAACTGAAATCTGATTCTACCTTTAAGAGTTTTGAATTCTATTTTGAAGTTAAGTTCTATCTACTGTCCTTGGTTTCAAATAACCTGTAGTTTTTTAGTTATAACTCCCGATAAAATTAACCAAATTTCATGAAATTTATGTCATTAGAAACTTAAGACATAGGGGTATGAAATAAATTGATAAGATTATAGGCCAATATGGGAATTAAAGAAAGAAGAAGGACTAATATGCAATTTTCCTAAAGTCAACTCATGGACCAATAAGATTAAAGCATGTGTGTCCAATAGAATTGTAACATATGGTCTAATAGAATTTTAACACATGGTCTAATAAAATTTTAACACATGGTCTAATAGAATTGTAACATGTAGTCCAATAGAATTGTAACACGTGGTCCAATAGGGTTGTGACATATTGTCCAATGGGATTGAAACATATGTCTAATATTAGAAACTTCATAAAAAGGCATATGAAAAGGGGAGATGGATGACACTTTGATGGCTTAACTTCATATTTTCTCCTCTCCATTTTACCTTCTTCATTCCAACATTTTCACTTAGTGATTCAAACAAAATCAAAGAGGAAGGGAAGGAAAAGCATTAGAAGAACTACTTTGTCAATTTTAAGGTTTGGGACTCCACTCAGTTAATTTCTATATTTTTGTATTTTTGAATGTGTAAAAAGGTTCATTTGGATGTGTAATTGTTTCTGGGATGATGCATTGGTGCTATTTTTGTGTTATCTTGCATAGAATTGGTTGAATATGACAAGAGATTATCGTGTAGTAGAATTCTGTCTAAGGTGTTGAACCAGTCACATTGTTTGGGTCATAAATCAGCCTACAAATCTCAAAATTTGGTGATTTTAGTTGCATATGAAAATTAATACATATAACTAGAAATATTTAGAAGAGACTCTGCCATAGTTTTGAATTTATGACCTTGGAAATTGGGATATAAAATGGTGACCTGATGTTGCCCTTATTTTGGAGTAGCGTGTGATATTTAGTTTATAGCTCATGTGTTAGATGTCCAAATGGCCTGATCTTTGATGAATGGAAATTATAGACATATGGAACAAATGTTTAGAAGACCTAAAATCCTAATTGGAATTTTTTCTATGTGAAAATTTAGGAACAAGTGGAGACAACCGTGTGATTTGCTTTTGGACTGATTTGTTTGTCTATTTTTAGACCCACCATATGCTTACCCCATTTTGCTCTATTTTGAGTGCTTTGCTTTCTTTTTTCTTTCACTGAACCATATCAAAACCTTTTCTAATGTTTATGAAAATTTTTAAACATCTAGAAATAAACAAAAATCTGACTTACCATATGTGAATTGGGTGATTAAACATTGAAACTTAATATTGAACATAATGCATGCTAAAGAAAATTTACATGTAAATACCATGATTTATATGCATATTTATTTCTTATATGTGTATTGTATGATTATAAAAGTGTGAGTTTGATACCCTCCTAATGGTACTTGCATGTACGAACTTAAAAACATATTTTATGATTTCAAATGAATATCATGCGATTTGTCAATATTATTAATTATGAAATTAGAAAATGATTAAAGGAAATGTTATAGCGCTTATTATATTATCTTAGTGGTGGATAGATGGGCATGCTTATAGGGTTATAACGCAGCTGCTACAATTTTACACCACCGATGTCCACAGTTTGAGACCTTCAGATATCCATAGTTTGATACTTTCGAGTATCCACAATTTGATATCTTCAGATATCCACAGTTCAATACCTTCAGGTATCTACAGTTTGATATCCTCAGATATCCACAGCACCCATTATCCACACCCACAGAAAATATGCAGGCTTAACACAGAAAGAGAACTTAACAATCATAAATAAGAAATATAGCATGAAAACATGAATAATTCGTATTAATTAGCATTTGTATTGGTTTTAGTGATGAATTGTAATAATGTGCAATTATATTGATCATTTGTATCAATGAGTGCTTAATATCAATATTTGGCTTATAAATGTGCATTTCTGGTATATAGATAATATGTTGAAGCACATTTGCATTATGTACTTTGCTTAAATATGCCATCATTGTTTATATAAGCATTGAATATCAATGATTAGTTCATGAATGTGAATTTATGGTATATAAGTTGTGATATTTTTGAATGTGTGTGCTTGGCAGATGACTGCTGTAAGTAGTCATCCAAACTAAGTGTTTTCCCCATTAAGCTTTCAAGCATAACATGGGTGTTAATCCGTGTAGGTCCAAGTCATAGTAGTAAGGAACAGGGAACATCTGCAGGGACCAAGGCCAAAAGATAAAAGAAAAAGTACTTTTGGAATGTGTTTTTAGTTACAAATGATTACACATGTAATGAAGAAAGGAAATTGTAAATTTTCTTTTGGATTACCATGTAAATTTAAAGATGTATCACTACTGTTAAATGACAATGTTAAGCATTGGGAAGTTTTGTAATGTGTATATGTATAGCATTAAATAGAATTGTATACTTTAACTGCGTGTACAAGAATTTGGTTGCTATGTATGTGAATGGTTATAGGTTCCGTATAGGGGTGTTAAATATTCAACCAATTTTATGCAACAAAATAACACCAAAGCATTAGCTCAACAACCATTCCACATCCAAATAAATCTTTGTACCCAGTCAAACATACACACAAAGAGAAATTAGACTAAGTGCAATCCCAAACTTTAAAATTGGAAAAGTAGTTCTTCTAATGCCTTTCCTTCCCTTCCTCTTTGGCATTGCTTTACTCACTAAATAGAACACCACAAATACACAACTCAGTCTCACTTCCAACCTTATAATTTCAGTTATTCATAAGTGAAGCAAGAAAAGGTAAAATTAGAGAGAAAATCTATAACTTTTAACTTAATTTCCACCTAAGATTGGCTTAATTTCGTACATAAAAAATGATGGGATGAAGAAGGTGATGAAATGGAGGGGAGAAAATTTTGAAGTTAAAACCCTTAAAGTGTCATCCATCTCCCCTCTCTATATGCCCATTTATGCTTTTTCAATACTCACTCACATGCTTAATTCCTATTGGCCACACATGTTTTATTATTATTGGTCACACATTCCTTAATTCAATTGGTCTATGTGTTAACTTTAAAAAAAAGCATGTAAGTCGTTCTTCTTCCTTTAATTCTAACATTGGCCTATAATCTAATCAATTAATTTCATTCCTATCCATATTTCACATTTAAGTATGTAAGTCTATGTTGAAACAAACAAATTACCCATTTATCCATGTTTTTTACATTAAATACAATTATATCTCTTACTATACTTAGATGCACTTAATTTGTTATTCACATCTTAATATACCCGGGATATGCTATAATACTTTTAGGGTATATGTTGGGGCCTTACATTTGGTGTAGCCTAATATCTATAGAAAAATGTTTTGTATCTCCTCCTATCATCCTTACTCTAGTTTTTGCACCCTCATACATATTCCTAGCAACTCGTATATAAGTCATAGGATCTCCCTTGACTTTTAAACATCTCCACATGATTTTCCTAAGTATCCTATCATACACCTTCTCTAAATTAATAAAAATTATGTGTAGGTTATGTTGTCTTTTCCTATAGTATTTCATTAGCCCTAGTAACTTATATATAAGTCATAGGGCCTCCCTTGACTTCTAAATACCTCCACATGATTTTCTTGGGTATCCTATCATATGCCTTCGCTAAATCAACAAAAATCATGTGTAGGTTACGCTATCTTTCCCTGAAGTATTCCATTAACCTTCTGAGGATAAGTAAAGCTTGCTTCGTGGACCTTCCTCGCATGAAGCCAAACTAGTTTTTAAAGATAGAAGCATCCTTTTTCAATTTCTTCTCAATCACCTTCTCCCATAATTTCATGGTGTGACTAAGTAATTTGTTGCCTATATAGTTGTTGCAGCTTTGGATGTTCCCTTTTGTTCTTGTATAAAGTAATTAATATACTAAATCTCCACTCATCCGACATTTTGGAAATCTTAAGGATCATAGTAAAAAAATTGGCTAACCAAGTAATACCCTCTTTGCTTAGACTTTTCCATACTTTTATAGGTATCTCATTAGTCCTTACTACCCTAAAACTCTTGTCTCCCTCAATGTTTGATAGATGCTTAATTGATTATGAAATTATTCCATAACACTTAGTGATTATTGACATAAAATTGCTTCAGATACTCACTTTGACTCATATGTGATTTTAGGCACAATTTGAAAGCAAAGAAGTTAAAGTGAGTCAAAAGCACGATATTTGGGTCATTTTTCGAAGGTTAGTTTTCACTCGTCTTCATCGAGCAAGAAGAAAAATACAAGAACAAAATTAAAAGAAGAAAAACATGTAAATAACAGCTGAAAGCAGATGAAGGCAGCTGGAAGGAAGCAGTCCATGACCAAAATGACCCAACATAGATGGGAAGTAGCAGCACGAAATGGCAGCGTAGCAGATGGGAAGCACAAACACCTACGTTAAATGTAGCGTTCAAAAGACAAATCTGTGAGGGTTAAAAAGATAGGTGAACAGTAAGGTGGGCATAACTTGTTTATTTGTCACATCAACGCTACAGTAGCCAGAGATAGACTAGAAAATAGAATAGAGAACAGAAGAGAGGTGCGAGAAGTATGGAGGCGCTACAAGGAGTCTTTGGATAGGGTATTTTTATAAGGGCTGAAGCATTTTCTTAGGAGAGAACCATAAAGGGCTAGATGTCCCGACATTGATTTGAAAGTGACATCGATGCCAGCGACCTGGGTTAAGTGTATTTTATTGTTTTTTTTGCTTCTTTCTCTCATTAGAAATTGATTGTGTTATCCTATATTAGTTGATTTGGGTTTCGGGTATGGATAATCAAATTTTTGCTATTGTTCGGTTATTTGTGTATGAACTTGTTGGGTATTGTAAAAGGATGATTTTGATGCGTTTATTAAATCGTTTAATTGCAAACCCGTTGCGTAGAATTTTGACGTAATCTGTAATTGTTATATTGAAATTCATGTGTAGCGACTAATGATTCGTAATCATTAGGGATAACATGACTTTATCTTTAAAAGAGTAGTGACTAATGGTAGATAAAGTTGATGAGATTTTAAGCCTTATTTGACTGATACATTTATATCAGTCTCATTGTCTTTTGATAATGTGTGACCTTTATGACATGTACATCCTGATTTTGCCTTGAATTTCTATTCGAGACCATATTTTTATCACATGCATTAACGTGAATATGATTAGGCATTCTTTGCTTTTCCAAACTACATTATCCAAATAGCCTACCCATTATATGATTTTCCTTTTTGATAAGCCCCTTTGAGCCTTATTAGCCTTTCTTTTTGTATCAAACATATTATATGCTTTATACTTAACCAAATTTCCTACCCAAGTCATAAAGCTAGTGGAACATTTGTGATTAGTGAGTTGTGGATGTACAAAAGTGTAAGTGTGGTGGTGTACATATGTGTGAGTTGATTAATGTTGGGATGTTTTGTTATGTCTTATCATTGAAATTCCCATGTTGATGTAATTTATTTTAATTTTTATAAGGAAAATAAAGAAAGAAAAAAGAAACGCAAAAGAAAAATGAAAAAGAGAAAAGAAAAGAAAATGAAAAAGAAACAAAGAAAGAAGAAAAAGAAAAAGAATGAAGAATGAAAATTTTTGTTTAAATAAATTTATCAAGGAAGAAGTGCATGAGCTTGCAAAGTTATTCATAATTAATCCATCTTTTTAGAGTTGAAATGAAAGTATTATTTAAGTATGCTGAATGTGAGGTAGATGTTGGCTTGGAAGGTTTATTTTTGTGGTTTCAATGTGTTGTTATCAATTGTATGAGTGATTCCTTCATATTAGTATATGCTTCATATGGTTTGTATGTGAGAGCTGAATTGGATTGTGAAATATAGGTGTTGCATTCGTCATAGCTGACGATACTCAATTTTGTATGAATGTTAACTTATGCATTGGTGGTATAATTGTGTGTCACATTTGTTTCACTAGGAAATGAGTAAATTTTTTGGGTCTTTAAGCTTAATTTTAATATTTTACCCGAAGACAACCAAAAGCTAAGTGTGGGAGAAATTGATTGGTGCTTAATTAATTATGAAATTATTCCATAACACTTAGTGATTATTGACATGAAATTGCTTAAGATACTCACTTTGACTTATATGTGATTTGAGGCATAATTCAGAAGTAAATAAGTTAAAGTAAGTCAAAAGTACGATATTTGGGCCATTTTTTGAAGATTAATCTTCACTCGTCTTCATGGAGCAAGAAGAAGAAATTAAAGACAAGAAGAAAATTAAAAGAAGAAAAAAATGTGAATAATCGCTAGAAGCAAATGACTAGAAGCAGATGAAGGCAGCTAGAAGGAAGCAGTCCATGACTAAAACGATGCAGCATAGATAGGAAGCAGCAGCACGAAACGGCAGCGTAGCAGATGGGAAGCACAAATGCAGTGTCTGCGTAAAACGCTGACACCTGTGTTAAACACAACGTTCAAGAGAGAAGTCCGTAAGGGTTAAACAGATAGGTGAACAGTAAGGTGGGCATAACATGTTTATTGGTCACATTAAAGCTACAATAGTGGGAGATAGAATAGAAAATAGAATAGAGAACATAAGAGAGCTGCGAGAAGTGTGGAGGCGCTACTAGGGGGCTTCGGATAGGGTATTTTTATGGGGCTAAAGTATTTTTTTAGGAGAGACCTATGAAAAGCTAGACGTCTTGACGTCAGTTCAGAGGTGACATCGATGTCAACGACCTGGGTTAACTGTAGTTTACTGTTTTTGTTGTTTCTTTCTCTCATTAGAAGTTGAGTGTGTTATCCTATGTTAGTTGATTTGGGTTTTGTGTATGGATAATTAGATTTTTGTTAGTATTCGATTATTTGTGTATGAATTCATTGGGTATTGTAAAAGGATGATTTTAATACGCTTATTGAATCGTTTAATTGCAAACTCATTACTAAAATTTTGATATAATCTGTAATTGTTATGTTGAAATTCATATGTAGCGACTAATGGTTCGTAATCATTAAAGATAACATGACCTAGGTTCATGTGGTTGTTACCTTGATTAATTGGTTTTCCTAATTCGTAATGTTACTGCCTAATTAAATCTAGAAATCGTATCCTAGGTTATTCGGTAGTTAGGTTTAATTAATGATTGTATCTTGATTTAATAAAACTTAAGGGAAAACTCAGGTTAATTATTAACCCGCGATTAATAGTTACTAAGAGAGGTTAGAAAACAACAAATCAATGAAATATGTTTAATTTGGGTGTAGGCCGAGATTGAAGCAAAAAACCAGATTCCTATCGAGTTCCCCACTTTTATCATTTTTTGCATATTTTCTTTAATTTGTTTTTATTAGTTAGTTTCATTTTATATTCTTCTTTCTAAAACCAAAACCCCCTTGTTAAGCCTAAGCACCAATTAATTTTATTTCAACAATTTTATACACACTCTCTGTGAAATCGACTTAGACTCAGCACTACTATAGTAGTAGTCTAGTTATTTTATTTTGACTAGCAGTACGACGCGCTGTCAACGTTTTATTAAATTCATCCTTTGTAATATGTCAGCAACATATAAAATTATGAGACTTCTCGGATGAGCTATGGTCGCCTAAAAAGATGTTATCATCTACGTTTTCATTAAAAAGGTAAATTTCGCATTTAAATTGGAATCAATTTTTAAAACTAGATTTGTGATTTAAATGATGTTATGGGCCTAAATAAAATTTAAATATTGATAATTCCATTGTAATTTAATTAAATTTATTGAATTTATATATTTTATCTTTTACCCATTATTTTTATCACAATTATTTTAATCTAAGAATTAAATTTCAAAAATTAAAAATTATGAATTTAATCAAAAATTAAAAATTCAAATATAATTTTTAAAAAAATTTAGCTCCTCTTCTTAACTATTTTAATATATAAATAAATATTAATTATCTAAATTTGTTATAATTATATAATTATGTATATTGAATTTTATTTTATTTTATTTTACTTTTAAAAGGAATTTATAATTATTTTTATGTGATAAATAATTAACAATTTTTAATTTTACTTGATTTCATTTATTAAAACATAAACTAATTGCGTAGAGTTAGGCTTATGGTCTAGATTTAAATTTGAATTTAAAAATTAGGTGAAATATGAATCTTAAAATTTTAGAAGAAATTTGTGATGGATTTTGGTTGATCGTAATCTAGCTCAGCCCGTCCACGGGCCTTGTCACGATTTGTCTGAGTGGTCCCTGCTCGCTGCTGCAATTATAAACGGTGGATATACATGTCCGTAAGATTCTGTTCTTTTATCATTTTACCGAAGTCTTGATCTCTTCTTGTAATTAGTCGTTTGGTTCTGCGATAGGGTCTCCGAGGTAACGTCTACTAACTCCTCTGTCTAATCTCTTTTATATTTCCTTCTATGTCTTTTCATCTTCCATGCATAGCCTACACGTAAAGAACTTGTCTAGATGGAGCTTCAAAAGTTTCTTAAATTTTGTCGTTAGGAGCCTGTCATTCACTTTTCTGATTGATTTATGTTTTGTTTCGTTGGAAAGTGTGGAAAGGAAAAATAACGGGAACTTTTTCTTGTCTTGGTAGCTATTTTCCATCTGGTTTCCTGTTAAAATGTGGAGTAATTTACTTGATAATGAAAAGCTATGTTATGTAGCTCTGTTTGAAACACTTGTTTCAAAATATTTTATTATTTAGACCTCTGGACTCCAATATCTTTGAGACTTCTACCCTACATGTTTGCATAAGATAATACAAGAGGTTTCCCGGATAAAAATATTCCCTCCAATGAGTTCGGTTTTGGGTTCTGGTGCCAGTGTCTGCTCCTGTTTTGAGCTGCACTATTAGCATTTTTTGTGACAATGGTGTTTATTTTTTCATGATGCCTGATATAAACGTTGAACAGATGTTTATGTGATTTGGGATTATTGATGGTTGGTTTGGCTTTCGAGTCAGTTACTGGGTCATGTTACCCTGATGCAGGAATTGGTGTCTTGTACTGTACACCCCATTGTAGTTTGCTCATCTCATATGTTGAGAGTCTCAAGTATGTGATCAGTCGCAGTTTCCAAGTTAAAGCTGACAGTTGAATATATAATTGAAGCAGGTTTTGAATGCATATGTAGAAGCTTGTGTTAACTGGGTCTTATGACTATGTTTAACTGATAGGAGAGTTTAACTTCTTGCACACGGAGTTGTACAAACTTCGTGGACTTTGATATGGTCATTAACTCTGTTAGCTTCACCTTCCAAGTTACTTCTAGCTCATGTCTCCATTACTCTGATTAAGCACTGATTGGAGTCTAATTTTCTTTACATGTTCTTTTTATGTTTCAGGTAGCGGGATAAAAGGGACTTATGGAATATGGAGTTATTATGGTGTATTGACAAGAAGCCTTGCATTACCTCAGCATTAACAATTTTTGCTTGACTCCTTCAACTTTAGTTAACCTCTGGGAATTGCCTAACTTGTACCCTACAAAAGGTAGGACAAGTTTATTCGATGAATTCCCTATTATTGTCCTCACCTCTATTCATTAAATTGCATCCAAGTTATTTCTCCACTGGTTGTCCATTACACCCTTTACGTATTCCCACTAGTTGTCACAACATCACTCGTTCTAGCTGCATGCCTTTTCTTCAACTCTCAGCCCCCAATAGAAAACATTTTCCCTTGCTCACTGGTCACTTTTGTACTGAAGCTACATTTCCATCGAGTGAAGGATCAATATCTGTAATTGATTTTCAAGAATTGGTTGAAAAAGATTGGTCCTTTCTTGATTTGGATGAGTTAAATTCCAATGAGGAGCATATCGAACACATTGGCCGCATTATATCTGCAGGAGGACTTCAAGATGATTCAAGGGTTTTGGTTTCAATTGGATCAGAAAAATTTGTAGATCACTTGGTTAAGACTTCATCTTACAATTTCTTGCTTGTTGTTCATGATTCACTTTTTCAATTAGCTGTTATCAAGGAAAAGTATGACGAGGTCAAATGTTGGCACGGGGAGCTGATAAGTGTACCAGAAAAGTGGGCACCGTTAGATGTTGTGTTTCTCTATTTCCTACCAGCTTTGTCATTTACGCTTGACCAGGTTTTTGCCGCACTTGCAAAATGTTGTTCACCAGGTAATTGTGAATGCAATGACTTTTATCTTTTTTTTCACTTGAACCAGTTAAACACAAACATCAATTTCCATTTCAGTGTTCTGACTAAAAATGCATATACAACAATGTAATGCTGTTAGAACTTCATTAACTAATTAATCGTATCAGTCATCTTAAATTGGTGGTCATCAGAGAATTCGAATCCCTGTTTGAGCTTCTAACCTCTGAGCAATGATTATTAGGTGCAAGAGTGGTTATTAGTCATCCCCTGGGAAGAGAAGTATTGGAACAGCAGAAGAAACAGTACCCAGATGCTGTGATTGCTGACTTGCCTGACAGAGTAACCTTGCAGAAGGTTGCAGAAAATTATACGTTTGAGATGATCGAGTATGCAGACGAGCCAGGAATTTTTCTTGCTGTTCTACGGTTTAGTGAGGTGAAAAATTTTCAGCGGAGCATTTCTGTAAAGGGTGGTGCCCAGATGCCTTGAAAGTACGAGGTTGAAACAAAAACTTCTAAAAAAATCTGGAATTGCTGAACCTTACGTATGTTAGAATCTCTTTTTGGTAGAGCGGATGTGAGCATTATCTGTTCTTCATCTTATTCCTTTTCACATTTCTTGGCCCTTGAAAAAATGCTCTTCACTGATCCATTCCCTGCAGATATTAGGTTAGTTGCTCTTTTTTTCATTATGCTTATGGGTTATTAACACTGCATTTAAGATTTGAAAGGGAACAGATTTTATGGAACAATGGTTTTGGCTTATGTAGCCAAGACTTTTCCAGGCATCTATATGGTTTGGTGGTCGATTAACTCTCTAGTTATAAGTCTGTTCAGGAAATGTTGTACAAGAGCAACGAAGTCTGCAATCTGTATCAATATTTTAAGTTTGGTGGCCCAGTGACTCTTAGTAGGGCTGGGGTAGCCAGATTTCCCTTGTCTATCTGCACGCCTAAGCAATTTTTGGAAGTGCCCGGTAAAGCTACAGAATTTGGTTCTTTAGATGTAAAAAAAAAAAAAAAAAAAACTGTGTTATGCTATGTCGAACATGAGCTAATTTATCCACAACTTGAATCGTATTATCACCATGAACTAATCTATCGGGAAATGATCTGCAACAGTCCTTATAACTTCGTCATGTGTTACCAAAATACAAGATCAACTTATCACAGGAGGGCATGACCAAGATCTATTCTTGCTTAACTAAACCCCTCCAGGCTCTTTTCTACCTGTTCAAACAAATATTTGAGTGAATCTGTGCCAAGACTTGCAGTTAGCTATTGACAACAAAAAACAGGACTGGTGGCAAAGATGACCGAAATTTGCTGTGCCTTGGTCGTTGCAGTTGCTGGGATGTGCTGCAGCAGTTTTGTTGCCCTGAATATGGCTTGAAGAGTGGTAACAGCATACGGCCTAGTAGTACTGGGATTCTTTAAAGGCATCTACATTTCATTAATTCAAACCGCTACTGTAGCTTAGATAAAAAAGTAAAAAGTGTATGTTTAATTTTGATATGTTCGTTGGAATATGGGTTAGATTTTATAATTTTGGAGCACTCAAATTTAATTTGATATGTTCAATTTAAACATTTAAATGACGGAATAATCTAATTTAAATGTTTCAAAAAATGTTAAAAATTTTAAAACATTAAATCAATCGTATATTTTAACGAAAATGTTAAGACTTAAAAGGGCATTAAATTTGTTTTCTATGTTAATTCAATTATTTTGCATATTTTTATATCAAAGTGCTTAATATTTGTCATTTGTTGGCGCCCAAATTAGCTACCAACTTTTCTTTTTCTAATGCACTGGGAATTGTCAATTTCAATTGTTTATATGTTTTTGTAAGTGTTTAATATTTTTCTTTTGCTAGTACTTAAAATTAACACTAATATGACATAAATTTATTTTTTTAAAAATATTCATATGCATCCCACTACAATTGGACGAAACTGTCAATACCAATGTGACTTATCACTGACAAAAATAAGACTTTAACGAGGAGTCTGTCCTTTTAAAATTTAAATTAAACATTTTGAAATAGTTAAATTTTAATTTGAACGTTCTAAAATATTAAATTTTGATATTTAATTTGATGAAAAGATTAAAATTAAAAATACAAAAATAATCATCAGTTTCAATATACTCGTGAAAGAAAAATCATACCATTAATATGAAATGCTGACCGATACAGAAAACCTCAAGCATTATACCACACCCAAATCGCTCCCTACATTTAAAAATGACACAAATTGGATATCAATCAAACTAACTGTAGCTAAAATTGGACTTTCTCAGAGGAAGATTATTGAGTGCTGGCTGACGAAGTCTTCAAACTCCAAATACCATACAAGAAGATAGGGACTGAACTCCCAAATAGCCACCTTGCTACTTCTTATTGATATATTCAGAAGAATGAAAACCTCAAGCCGTTACTTGCTGCAAACAAGTTATACTCTTCCATAGTGGTTTCTTTCTTATTGAAAACAGAATCATTTTCAATTTCATCTGCCATTATTTTTGAAGATAATTCTTCATTTCCTGCTTTTGATGGCACACAATCTTGTTTATTTCCTGTTGAAAGAGCTACAGGACCACCAAAATGGAACAAAGAAAATCCAGAGTCGCCATTACGCAACTTGGCAATGTCATCAATTTTCATACCTTCACCAGCTTGCACTTCTGGACGATTTTGGGCAGCTAAAGGTATTCTCTCTCCGGTAGCTTCAGTTATTATTGTCTGCCCCTTATGTGCATGCTTGTGCTCCTCTTTGGAAAGTGGCTTGTAGGCTTGAACTGGACCAGGCGTAAACACGGGACTTGCCAAATGCTGCACCGGGCTGTAGTGCATACATAAGCTTGAGTTTCTGTTCAAATCATAACCAAGAGAGCCGGCATACAAGTACTGGTTTGGGTGAGGAAAGGGCATTAAACCATGAGCTGGAGTTGCTGGCCAAGAAACTGGATTTTGGTGATAGTAACCAAATGCTGAAGGGGCTTGAAACAATGGAAATTGTATGCTTTGATTATGCACAGGTGAGAAAACGCCTTGATGTTGTGAACCAACACTGACAGTTAGTATTCCATTATCAAGGCTTGGACAACTTTTCGAATGCAGATTTCTCTGAGCAGTTCGTCCAGGACCGTCTAGTGAAGACCCAGATAGTTTCATGTTTCCTAAGGCCTCACCTCCATTTGTACTCACTTTATTCTCCATCACTGCTTCATGATTAAGAAGACCATTATGATACCCAGAATTCATTCTCTTTCCATATTCTAGTTCATCATGAGTGGAGAAACCATTGTGAATATACATAGTGTCTCTTCCTTCTGATTGTTGGCTGGCATCTTCTGAATCAGAAGTGGATGAAGACTCCAGAATTCCATGGTTTGAAGAGGCTGGATTGCTATCACCTTCACTGGCGGACGACGAGCAGTTGTCAGAAATTGAAGTGCTACCTTCAGGAGTTGCACCTAAATCTGAGCTTTTAGCCACACAGGAGCTCACTTCCTCAAAAGAAGCATCTCTTGAAGAACAAGGATCATTCACTTCTGCTTGGTCTCCACTCTGGCTGCCTTCTTCAGCTTCAAAGCTGGAGATCCCCAATTCCTTTTGCCTACTATGTCTCTGATCAATTGCACAGGAGTTTTCTGTGACCACAGTTGAACATGTACCACCATATGACTTGGTAAGCTTGCTATTAGATTCCACTCCTGCAGTCTTTACAGGAGATGATCTCAAAGTAATGTCAGTATCTGAGTTGCTCCTAGGATACTTCTTTTGCAATTCCATAGGTTCCCAAACCTTCCTAGAATGAGGTATATCCCTACTGGAGGAATTGTTGCCCCCAAGGCATCTGCTTTTGGGTCTTCCGCAACCATCACGGATGCTATCTATTTGATTATACTTGTGTGCACGATAAAATTGCTTGGATGCATCTAATGCAGACTCAGACTTTCCCACAGATTTGCGCTCTCGGCCAACTCTAACAGTAGAAACACATGGTTCAACCTTTGATCTACTATCATTGCTTTGGTGAAAGCAGCAAGCATGGAAATCAAATCTTTCATTCATCCTGTTATTAGAACAATGAAATTTCTCACAGAACCTAAGCCCACAACTTCGACCAATGCATTTAGGTCCATTTATTCTTAATTGACTACTTGTTCCATCGATGCCTCTTGAAGTAGTTTCCACATTTTCACTTTGAAGTCTTGAATCAGACTTGTTAACAGCAGCCCCACTTTCTACACCTACTCCAAGTCTGCGTCTATCGGACCATTTTAGTGATTGATCAAACTGAGTATCTTTCCGAAATTTCAATCTCCGACGAGAAAATTTTGACTGTTCAATCATAAAAGTGCTAGTCCCATCTTTCAAATTTCTAAACTCCCCATAAGGGCTCTCTAAGGATTCATTTTGCATTGAGGAGGTGTAATGTTCATTTGACAAAAGCTGTACCTGAATATCAGACGATCTGGGCCTTGACAAATATGTATCACCTGTTTCACTTGTGGAGTCCCTACAATCAATGGCATTACTAGGTTCTTCATCAACACTTGGCGACTCATCCTTCAAAACATCAGGAAGAACAGAAATAACATCTGATTCAGGCAACTTCTTTTCTTTATCCCTTTCTTTGCCTTTTAATCTCTCCTTTCTTCTAAGCTTTTTCTCTCTTTCTTTTGTTCTTCTCCTCTCCTTGCGCTCTTCTTCTTCACGCTTTTCCTTCTCCTCTTCCTCAAGAAGTTTCATCTGAGGGAAACATGATGCTAAGCATTAAAGTACTATGAATCCAATTTTATAATTGAGTCGCCCAGAACAGAAAAAAAAAAAGGACCTGTTTTTCCAAGGTAATAATTTCTTTGCATGCAACATGAACTCGTTCTTCCAGCAGTTTTAGAGCAAGACAAACAAAGATGCTGTGAGCATTTTGACGTGCAGTTCCTTCTCTAAATGCCTTCTCAACCTGCAAATACACACAATCTGTTGAGCATGCCAAATTCAAACACAACAGCTACAAATTGTCTTGTCATGCACATAGAATTTTGATAATGGCTATCTTCACACTCAATTGGCTGCTACGTCTACAAAATATACTTACTGTTGCATAGATAAAGTACAACGACCTCCCCTCCAATCAAACAGTTGATCCTACATTTTCCTACTATAAGAACACATGATGGTCCATCTACCATAAAAAGGACAAAACTATGCAAAATTTAGACATTAAAAATCCATGTGTGTTAATAAATTCCATGTTGAGAAGTGGGTCCAAAAAACTTGCAATCTTTCAGCTAACAATCAGATAGGATAGCAAGCACATTGCAACAATATAGGCATGCCTGTTCCTTGAAAATAACAGTTGCAGCATCCAGAAGAAATTCACGAGCAAGTTCAGGACTCTTCGCATGCTTTTGGGGACGGGAGCACTCTCCATCTAGCTCATTTCCATCCTTGTCCATGGAATCATCATCCTAGAAGTGTACAACAATTTACCATAAATTTTTAGAGTCCAAATATGGCTCTAAACAGCCCAGTGAAAACATAAAAGGAAAAAGAATAGGAATTAGCTAAGGCCCACAGAATCCAAATTACCTCTTCTTCCTCAGCTTCTTCAGCATGCTCGAAAAACCTTCTGATACTTTCCCCTTCAGTGATAGTAACAAAACCATCACCTACCAGTAGTCTGCAATGCACACATTGTTGACCCTTTAATGAATGAGCTTTTACAGAATACTCATTACACCGGCCATCTAATTTCCAAGCCCTGAGGGTGATATGACACGAAGTCAAACCAGTAAGATCCAGGCCACTGACTTGGACGTTTCCATTTGTGCCTACATTTTCAAATTCTAGGATGTCAGTTTTTCCCTCCCCACTTCCAATTGCCCATTCAAAATGATGGTATGCTCCATCAGCATCGGCAAAAGCTTGACGCCAATCAGCTTGTACGGAATCATCTGACACCTGGTAAAATAGTGGAGAAAATTTGTCATGCAAGTCCACTTCAAAGCTTATATCAAGACGTAACATTTGTTTCATTAAACAAGATAAAATCTCAGTTGTTCTTGATAATCTTTAACTCATCTCAGGAAGTAACATATATTGCACTAAAGAATGACCTCGTATTGGAATCTAGTATCGGCAACACAAAACCAGTTCGTGCAGCGAGTTTCTCGCCGCATGCGTTTCAGCTCCTTTAGCTCCTTGAACTCACGTATGACATTCCTTCTACAATCTCTGCAAAATCTCTTGCTGTCAAACCTGTGGAGTAAATTTTTTTAATTAAAAAGAATCGCTTAATAACATCAAACATGCAGAATTAGAACCCTAAGGATAAAAGCAAGAACAGGAAAACTAGAACCAGATAACAAATCTTTTAAAACTCTCCATAATTTTATTATGTTACAACTTACAACTTACAAATAATTTCCTGATGATCCAAGGAATGAAAGATAAAGATGTAATATTGTCCACATCAAATCTAGGATTCTGACCTAAGCTAGATTCATATATAAAATCCAAAAACCATTAACAAGTCCAAAGTCACAGAAATTGCATGTCACAGAAACGGAAATGGATTAAGCAATTTGAACTGAAATCTTCAACGAAAGAGCATGCCTAATGTAAAGCCTAATATGCAAAGTATGGTGATCTCATACTCACAAAAATCAACGGAAAAAATTAATTTCATTCACTTAAATATTAAATACCCCCAACATCACTCTCTTTTTATAGAATGTTTGTCCTTGTCAAGGAAACTACTCATATCCAGAAACATTTCTTGTAAATCCAGCATCATCTTATCCTTGTTAGAGTGCCTTCACATCAAACTATATTTCTCGACAAAATGAACCAATATTTTTGGCTTTGACAGATTGCACATGTTGCCGATGATTGAAAAGTCATTTCTTGAGCAAGTATTGCTCTAATCCAGAAAAAAGTTAACACTCTACAACCTTAAACCTATGACTATAATCATGATTACAACAATAATTACAGAAACCAACAGAAAATATTGGCAACTTGATGAGCGAACAACAAGAACACATCTTTCCATTACTTCCAAAATATGAATACAAAATTTAGCTTTTTCCCAATCGTTTCTTCCTTCTGTCATCAAACATCTTCTCAAATCAAGGCCTCTCCCAAATATCACCTGAAAATCTAAGAAGCCTAAAACCAACCTAGTTTGTGCTGAACATACAGGTCTTGGTGAAAGAAAAAAAAAACAAACTCATAAACACATCATAATGGGAAGGGACAACCCCCGTATCTCCACTATCATCAAATCAATTCCTCAAAGCACGAAATCATCTTACCCTACTCTTCCTCTTAATTTGTGAAAATTGTAGCTGCAACAAAGTTGATTCACAGGATGATTTCTAAGGATGTATTAGACCACCTAGGAACCATAACTAGCCATAAATATAAAAGTTACAAACTCAAGTAGACCAAGGAAATTGTTTTTCATTACAAGCATTTGATTACTGAGAAAACATATTTGAGTAGTAGAAATGAGGTGGTTTTCATAATATAAAGGTCAAACTGTCAATCCTAGTACACATGAACCCGCACTCTTTTTAAGGATGAGGCAAGTAATCATTTATGTCCTAATTCCAGCCATCCATTTATTTTCTCACTAACACCATACATCACAAACAAGCCAAACTTTGAAGAAGCAAGCTAAAAACTTCTTCCTATTCTATGCCAAATATATCAGAACAATTGGTTTTGTTTTTTTTTTTTTGGGAGATTGAAAAGCATTTGGTCAACTTCCATTAAAAGCAATTGGGAGATTGAAAAGCAATTCACTGACCACACACCTATACATGAGCCTCTCAATGAAATCTTCTTCCTTCATCCTTAATAAGGAAAGTCGCGTCTCTTCTCCAAGTGCAGACCAGAAGTCCACCAATGTGTCACAAGATAGTCTGGCAGTGTGCAATGCGCATGTTTCTCTTGTTCCATGCCCTCTACCATAACTTGCCATCCCTTGGCTTATCCATCCCCTACCTCCACCACCACAAGCATCAGGATAGAGTAACTCTCTTTCCCGTTCTCTTGCACGTGCACTGTCAAATACCTAATTTCAAGTGGAAAATCAACCACTAAAGCAAAAGATAAAAAAAAGGAATGACAATATAAACAATAATATTAAATGAGACTCACATTCTGGAGTCCCTTAAGGGACTTGGAATACAAATAGCAGTCCAATAGTGTTAAGGATCCATCGCGTGTGGTGGTTAGACCTCCCCAAGGATGGATAGATGGATCGTGTATCTCATCTTGATGTCCATTATCAGTATTAAATTCACCATCACTCTGATTTTTCGAGTCTCCTAGTCTGCTGCAAGGAAGGCTCCCGCCACCCTCCTGCTGCAAAGACTTGCCATACATAACAATTTGCAAAAATCCTTCAAGCAACAGCCCGTTACATCTTGAGCAGTACATGTTTTTACGAGCTTGTTCAAATAAGGTGTGCTTGTCAATCCGCAGAAGCTTATGCCGTGCTTGTGGTGATAACTCACACCAGAACTGTGCCACAGTTGTAGAAACTTCATACAGTTACAACTTCGGAACTTTGAAAATTTTTAGTCAACTTAGAATTAAAATGCAAAACATAAAGGTAGTTGTTTTATTTATTATCCCATCCAATTTGGTACTTCTTAGGATAGACAAAATGGATTCCCTGTCCCTTTGTCTCTCAAAGAAAGGTGAAATTCCCAGGAACAGAAGTTATCAAACTAATTCTTTAATTTCCATATGCAGCGACCTGGAATATCAGGTTTGCCTCAGAAGATTTCCCATGAAAAGAATCTCAAATCTACACATAATTCCAAATGTTCCGATCAACCATAATGTGAGTGTAGTGAAAAATTAAAAGATACAACTGCCATTACATTAGCAGCCCTCATTAGAGAGACTCATAGTTTAAAATCAGTTATTCAGTCCCATTCCCAAAAAAATGATGCGACCAAACGCCCAGAATGTTGGAAATCATCCCATAAGTTAGCCCACAAGGCCTCCTCGAAAATATCAATTACCACAAAGAGTCATCATTCACCAAAATGAAAATTGCCACACTACCACCAATCTTACTAAACTGCCACCAAAGTTCAATCGGACAAAGAAGTGATGAACAGAAAAGGTGAACACAAATAATAAGGTGAACTGGATCTACAAATAAACCCCAAAAGAAAAATTAAACATCAAACCCATCAATCAAAGACTAACTGAAAAAGGTATGACCGCAAGATCCAATTGAAAACCAGATTATCATCCAATGAAAGAGACAAAATGATCCAATTCAATCCAGGAATAGAAAGCCCAGAAAACAATTCAAACAAAAAAAAAAGATATAACAGGAACGCAATCACGTACCTTTTGTAGCTGATTATAGCTAACATCATCACGGTGCTTTGACCAGAATCCATTTGCAGAAATCGAGTAAACTCCAGATGACCCATTACTGAATTGCTCATTTCTCTGCGCTAATCCTGGCATGGTCTCTTTCTATTTTCTCCTAATTTCTATTCAATCAATTATTATTATTCTATCAAAATCATAACACAGTCTTAACAAATTCATTAATCAAATATTCCGAATTGGAACGCCCAACAAATCCCAAGAAAACAAACCAAACGAATCAATCAAATTGCATCGAATCAGACAATAAGCAAACTACGGGACTCAAATAACAAGATTCATTCTTTTTCAAAAAAAAAGAAACGAGTGAAGACATGCTCTTTCCCTACTTGGATCGATGTGGAGGGATTCAGATTGCAAAGAGATCGATTTTAGAAGATAGATTGGGAAAGAAAATGGGGTTTTTGGTTTGATAAATAGATGAGATTTGGAGCTCTGCAGCTTCCTCATATATCCGTGTGTGAGTGTGTATATATAGATACATGCTTGAATACATGTATGTAATCAGGACAAGAGAAATATAGAGCGAAAAAAGAAAATCGATGAAGAATTGGAATGTAATAAAACTTCTTATTAATCGACACTCTGACACAAAATTACCACATTATAATATGTTTTTTTTCCCTTATCATTGAATCTTATTTTATTTGCGTATTATTTCTTCTCTACAAAACAAAATTATTTGTAATGCGGGATTAGAAAAAAGAAATAGTTAAAGTAATTTTAGTTATAAATTTACTTGAAACTATAAATGCCTCATTTAGTTATTGGTTGATCAACCAAAAATAACTTATTGACCTAAATCAGCTGGTTGAATTTATAAAAAAACTATTTGAGTTATTTGGTTATTAGCTGGTTGTATTAGTTAATTCAACCCAACCAACTCATTTTGAAGAAGCTCCTCCAGAGGAGCGTTTTCAGTTAATCAGCTGATAGTTTTTATGTTAATGATCTTGCCCTATACCTATCTAGTCTCTTTGTAAGATTGGCACTGGCGGCCTAGCAAAAGAAATAACAAAAGTCTTCTCCTTCTTCTTCTTCTTCTTCTTCTTCTTCCATTGTCTCCACAAAGAAGCAAAGTTCATTTTCATTAGCGAAAATGTCAGACGACGATCACCACTTTGAATCAAAGGCCGATACTGGAGCCTGCAAGGCCTATCCTCAGCAGGTCATTACCGTTCGCAAGAATGGCTACATCGTCATCAAAAATCATCCTTCCAAGGTACTCCTTACCAATCTCTATAGCTTTCAGATCATTTCGGTGTTTGTTAATGAATTCGTGTCTGGGTTTTTCTTGTTTTTACGAGATCTCAATTGGGTCAAATTTGTTTTTGTCAATTGTTAAAGTAAAAGTTGAAATTGGTGTTGATTTGGCTTAATTTGTAATCTTTGATCGTTTGGTATTTGGAAAATTTCAGCCTGATATTCTTTCTGTTTGTTGAGAATTGTTTTAAGCGGACTTTTTAGTCATTTATTCTGCCATTGTTAAGTATGTATGCCGTTCCAGTATGTTTTATGAACAACTTTATGGTGGCTTTGGATGTTGACTGCAGAGTCAATTTTAGCTCCCTTTTGTGTCAATCTTACTTAATGAGTTTTACCAAGTTAAGATCCTAAAAGCTTCTGAGAACCTGACGCACGTGGGGAAAGATTATAAAAGAATTAAGAGGTAAAAGAATTAAGAGGTAACAGAACTTGGGCAACTCTCTTAGAAAGTTCTATATGAAGGGTGCAATTCATGTTGATAGAAATTTACGTTCGCAATGTAATCTGTTTGTTTATGCACATCCGATTTGCATATGTAGGGTGTGAAAACGATCTAAAAGGGGGGTTGAATAAATCTTTTGAATATTTCGCAAAATGCTACAAAACAGAGAATTAAAACACACGAAACAAACAACATAAATAGAAATGTAAAAGAGTAAAGAAGAGAGGCAAACACAATGTTTATAGAGGTTCGGTGCTAAGACCTATGTCCTCTACCTAAGCTCTCACTTAGGATTTTGACAATGCTCTTTACTACACACTTTTTAGTTGAGTGTGAACTTTCCAAACAACTTGACTTCCGGCTCAAGCTACACCTTACAGTTGATTTATTTTCCCGACACAAATCCTACCTCTAAGCGATTCTTCTCTAATTACTCAGCTCACGATAATAATAACAATAGAAATGAAGTAGTAAAGTTCATTACAGCTAAACACAATTAGAATATGCTAAGAGCAAATTGAGAGCAATAAGAGGATAATCTTGAACTATAGCAAGTATGCTTCACTTTGGACTTGTGTAATTAATCCTCTGAAGTGTTATTCTTTATTTGAAGGCTTCAAAATGTTTATGGACATTGTAGAACTCTCCTAGCCGTTGTAGAAAGCTCCTAGCTGTTATATGAAGATTTCTTCCCGTTTGAAATTAATTGACAAAATCAAATTTAGTTCAGCAGTAACTGATAGTCAACTAGTCGGTGTGTAATAGTCGACTAGTACATTATAATCAACTTGTCTTCAAGAATTAGTCGACTAGCACTAACGATTTTTATCAACTTTCAACTCCGCTCTTCGAATAATCGACTAATAGCATGATAGTCGACTAATCCATGTATCCAACTGACAGGTCTGATTGTTAATAGTCGAGTTGCAATATGATAGTCGACTTGTCCAATGCTCCAACTGACAGATCTCACAAAATCTCCAATCTTTGATTGTTGAGAT
>JANIIA010000004.1:48413900-48426077 GCA_027478495.1 Erythroxylum alaternifolium
GGAAGTAACCATGTGAGGCATTTAATGGTCGAATTCTATAGCTTAAAGGGAGTGGTATTGTGTTTTATACACTTATGCGATAGTGTATAATTATGAAATTTATGTTTAAGTAGTAATTTCATTGAATCTCCTTTTATGCAAAAAGGCTCGGGAGCTGTGAATCAAGGAGCTCGTACCGAACACTGTTGAAATTAAGAGAGTGTATACTTTCTTTTGAGGTGAGTTGGGGAAGCCATATTTCTCAAATAAAATTGGAACATCCTAAGACGTGCTGAATGAATTGTATGTGAATTTTAATGTAGGGTATAATTGAACTTTAAATGGATGCTAATATGCCTATGCATTTAAGAAACAATATTGTTTTGAATAACGTTTTGCACTTGGAGTGCAAGAGATGACGTTTATTGTATGAAATAATGTTTTAAAATTTACATATGTATGATCGAGCCATATTTACCATATATATGTGTCTTTTTTTGGCTTAGAGCCATCACAAGGTTTCATTTCATCGGTTGGACTGATACCTTACTTGATTTTATACTTAAAATTTGAATATGATTTGTTTTGTGATTGGTGAGGTAACAATTGGCCAATCGTGTGCTGGGCACAACTGATTTAGCCACCCCCATAACCTTGACGCCAGTACAGAAAAGTCGAGTCCCCGTATCGACAACTTTTTACGAAACTTGCAGGTGATTCCACTCTTAGGGTTTGGACAGCGACGAGGTCATCACCTAAGGTCATAACGCTCTTGTTGACCGTAGTCCGGACTCACCACGGATGAAAGTCGAGCCAACATCGAGGATCGGTTGGTGTGTGCGCTAGTTTGGCGAACTAGTGATATCACATATGATTGTTTTGGCTTACCCTAATATTTGTTTTTCTAACGAGATTTGATTCACACATGTGATGTTTTTATGCTTTTGTGTATTGGAACTGGAACCTATGTCCACCGGATAAGTGAATTAATAGGCTAGGCCTATATGGTTCCTAACCAATATACGTTGAGTCATAGGCTAGGCCTATGTGGTTCTATGTGTTGTATGTTCACCTTATGGGATATCTATACCGTCTTGTTGTGTATCGAGTTCTATTCACGATATATGTTTTTCCTGCTCACTGAGTACATAGTGTACTCAACCCCCTCTGCTTTCCAACCATGCAGGTTAATTTAGTGAGCTTGAAGCTCTGTGAGGATTGTGCTATCTTTTGAAGTTTTCGGGACATTACTACGCGTGGGTAGCCTCTATTTTGTATTTTTGTTACATAGTGGCTCATGAACTGTTTTCTTTAGGTTGGTTATGTGAATATGCTTTATAATGTTATAAATTTGACTCTAGACTATTTTAACATTGCATTAGACCCTATGTATGATCTTGAAATTGTTGCTAGGATTGCTTTGAGTAGATTTTAAAGTCCTGAAGTTGTGATAAAATTTTTGGTGTGAATATAAAAGTGCTTAAAATTTTTTGCAGGTTTTGGGATTTTAAAAATATAGCCATTATGCTGCCCAAATTTTAAAAAAATAAATTTATTATAAAGAGGAGAAGATATTCAGTTAGCCTTGCATAGTCGGATTAAGGACACTAGCCTGAGTATGCGGCAGCTGTTATGGGTCTGATCTGGTATTGAGTCGTGACAACTCCATTTAAGCCACCCTAATTTAATACAGCGAACAGTGTCTTCATTACTATTGATTTGGATTATAGATCCTAGATACTTGAAACACTCTTTATGTGGTAATACTTCTGAACTGATATTTACCTCTATATTGGAAACTACCCTATGGCCGAAAAACTTATACTCTAAATATTCAGTCTTAGTTTTGCTCAATAAAACCTTTGTCTCTATCCCTCCAAAGTTCTAGCTTGATATTAGCACCCTCTTTTATCTCATCCACTAAAACAATTTTATCAACAAATAGCATACACCAAGGCACATCACCTTAGATATTCTTGTGAGCTCATACATCATTATTGCAAACAAAAAAGGGCTCAATACTTAGCCTTGGTGTAGCCTAATATTGATAGAAAAATGTTCTATATCTCCAAAGATTGTCCTTATTCTAGTCTTAAAAGCTTTATATATATATCCCTAATAACCCGTATACAGGTTATAAGAACTCCTTCTACTTATAAATAACTCTATATGATTTCCCTAGGTGTCCTGTCATTAGCCTTCTCCAAATCAACAAAAACCATATGTAGGTTATGTCATCTTTCCTTATAATATTCCATTAATCTTTTGAGGAGATGTAAATCTTCTGTTATGGAACTTCTTGGCATGAAACCAAATTAGTTCTTTGAGATAGTTACATCTTTTCTCACTCTCTTCTCAATCACCTTATCCCATAACTTTATGGTGTGTTTGATTCCTCAATAGTTGTTACAACTTTGGATGTCCTCTTTCTTCTAGTATAGAGTAATTAGCATACTAAGTCTCCACTTATTCAACATTTTAACGGACTTAAGGATCACACTAAAAAGCTTAGCTAGCTAAGTAAGATCTCTTTTTCTAGGCTCTTCCACATCACTATGGGTAGCTCATTAAGCCCTACTGCCCTTCCACTATTCATCCCCCTCAAAGATCTTTTAATTTCCTTCTTTTTGATCTATCGAAAATTAGTAAAGTTACAATACCTCTTAGATATGCTAAGATCACCTAAAGAGATTTTGTCCTTTATGCCTTCTTTAAAAAGGCTATAGAAGTTTCTCTATCATCTTCTCTTGATGTCAATTTTACCCACAAACACTGCCCTACTTCATTTTTTTATAAAACCAACTTGATTTAAGTCTCTCACTTTCCATTCTTTAGCTCTTGCTAACTTAAATATATCATTCTCTCCATCGTTAGTTTTCAGTCATTGGTCTAGTTTCTGGTAAGCTCATGAGACTATCTTTTTTACCTCTTTCTTTTCTAGTTTGGGACTTTCTTTATTAATTTCCCTCTCTACCTTTATGGTGCTATCCAATAGAGTTGTATAGACAACCTTCTTGATCTTAACCTTTTCTCGTACATTCTTATTCCACCATTAAGACTCTATCTTACTACCCTTAGGCCCTTTGGACATGCAAGATCTCATTAGTTGCATTCCTTAAAAGATTTGGTACTCTCTCCCACATCTGATTGGCATCTCCTTCCAATATCCATTCTTTACCATATATTACTCTATCCCTAAGTTATTCCACAATAACCCCTTTCAAGTTCTAACATCTAATTTTGGTACACCTCTTAGAACTTCTCTTCTTCCTGCAACTCTTAACTATAAGATCCATAACTAATATTCTATACTGATTTGATAAGCAAGCTTTAGGAATCACCTTGTAATCCTTATAACTAAGTCGATTGCTTCTCTTTACAAGGAAGTAATCAATTTGTGATTTTGTAGTTTTGCTTTTAAAAGTATCTAGGTGTTCACCAACTCAGATGCTACAGCAAAATCCAACAAAGCAGTCCCACTATCATTCCTATCACTATACCCAAACCCCCATGAGTTCATAAATATCCATCTATATTACCACTAATGTCTCCTTTTAGAATAACTCTCTTGTTAGGAGGGAACTGCTAAATCACCTCATCTAGCTTTTCCCAGAATTACCACTTAAGTTATCCATCCAACCCTGTTTGGGGTGCATAAGTATATACCATATTGAAAACAATACCTTTCACCGCAATGTTTAGGGACATGATCCTATCATTAGTCCTCTTTCCACCTACAAATGTATAAGTTTCTTAAAAACCAAGATACCTACTCGTTATATTGTCTTGAACACCCTGAATAGAAAAGTTTAAACCCATTAATATATTTTATTTTAGTGCTCATCCACTTTGTTTCCTAAATACATGTTATGTAAATATTATATTTGTCTAAAATCTTAGCTAATTCTAATAAATTTCCTATAAGGATCCTGATGTTCCAAGAACCTATCCTTAATATGTCTACATCTTCTCTCCTACTACACCCAAAACTCCCCAAAAGAGTAGCCCTTGTTCTATCATAAGAAATCAAAGCCACAATTCCTACCTTGATGCCCAATACAAGCTATAAAAAACCAGCCTAACAAGTCTTAAAATTACTCAAGAAAGGAAATAAAGATTGATATTAAAACCCAAAATGGGCACTGCACTAGACAAATATGAAAATCACAAGTACAATTCACCGTAAACAAATCAAAATTGATATGGTCCAAAATCTAAACTAATAATAACTGCCTCTCACCTTACTATATGTGCAAAAAATTTAAAAGCCCAATTGGAAAATGGGAACAACCCTTAATGCAAATTATAGATTTTGGAATATACAACACTAATTCATTCTATCGATCTTCAAAAATGGAAGAACATAGTTAAATAGTGAAATATCGATCTTCAAAAATGGAAGAACAAAGTTAAATAGTGAAACGGTATACAATATAGCTAAATAGAAATCAAAAGAAAGCTAAAAACTTAAAGAACCTAAAAATGGTTATTACTTACAGTTAAAGAGACATTGATGAACATATTTGAACCTAATATAGAGAGGAATCCTTTGTATACACACAACTCAAAATCCAATCTTTAATATTAAAAGCAATAATAAAGTAACAACAACAAAACCCATATCTAGTTTTTAATAACATTTCTACTACACATGCCTTTATTAAAAATTATTTTAAATCTCTCACCATTCATAGATGGTGATGTTTGTATAGACTATAGGATCAATATCTAACTATAGAAAGAGTAGAACATTGGAAATGGCCCTTCAAAATCTAGTTTCACACGCAAACACATCTTAGGAGAAAACCCAAAATGTAAACTAATGGGATTGTTCTACAAAGAATGAGAGGGTGCTAGGAGCATGTAAAATCAACTTGTTTAAAACTGAAGTAAAGAAACTAGACATCCAACAAAAAGATTTCAACAAAGACTCTATTTTCTTCAATTCATTAGAGAACGTTTATCGCTTTTTCTTCAATTCCAACGATACCCGATGCAAAGAGATCAAAATAGCAAAACCCAAAAAGCATTAAACCTTAAATCACACAAAGAAGCTAATATCAAAATTAAAGAGATGGAAAGGAACAAAAATTTCATAAACCTAACAAAATCCTAAAAACCTCTTGGTTAGCTTCAAACAAAATCAGTGAAAAATCATTTTTTCTATTTCTGTTAATTTTTACTTAGATTTAAATAATTTAAATTTTTTAAAAGTTTAAAATAATATTTCATTTCATAAATATGACTATATCATATAAAATTATTAATAACTTTAATGAAATGTAAGTTTCAACTTTTTGTGAATTATTATTACATCTAATACATCACATATATAAAATTTAATAATTCAATACCATTATCATCCCTTGACAAAAAGTTGATCTAGCTATTCATCAATCCGATAAGTTTCACAAGTTTAATATGATTCATAATCAGAAGGAATACATATATATAATTATGTTGATTTAACCAAATGGTATAAAAAGATAATCTCAAGTATCTAAGTTTGTATTATTCCCACTTAAGTTAAACATAATTCTCCCTTAATCTAATATATAAAAATTATTTGTATTAACTTGGATCAACTAATTTTGCTCAACAATCTATTTTTCATCATGCCTCAAACATGATAATAATATTGAATCTAAATTCAATATCAAATACTCAAAAGATGAACTAGAATTATGTATGATCTGTATCATATCTCACATAGGAAAGAAAAGTCATGCAATCATTTTTGTTATAATGATAACTATTATCGTACTCTAACAAATGCCTTCAATTATAGTCCATGCTTATACTTTTAGTAGGCTAAATTAAGTGGAATAATTCTATTAAGGTACTATAAATTTTATCTTTACTGCAAGCATCGTTTTATGCTATCATGGTGTTGGCATACATCTTACATGATTCTATTAAAGTTTATTAGTCATCTTAAAATGTTATTATCAATAAGAATTAATAGCAAAATTATATAATGGACATATAAATTTTCTTTTCTATCTTTGAAAGCTCTTATCAAACCTAATATATGTTAAAAAAATTAGTTCAATAAAATAGTTAAGAGAATATTGAGGTATTTGAAAGTTACTATTGATTATGTATTGCATTATTAAGACAACAACTTATGTATACAAAGGTATACAAATTTAGATTAAGGAAGAGATTTAGGTGAGAGAAAACCTCCAACTTTCTTTTCTTACTTAACAATGGAACTATAAAAAATAAGAAACAATCATATGTTGCTTTATCCATAAAAGAAGTTAAATATATAAAATTTTCAATAATAGTACAACAAGACACATAGCTTAGATGATTCTTGTTTAAATTGAGAGTCGTTAAAAGCAAAACTGATCTAGTAATAATCAACTATGACAGTCAAGCAATAATCGCTTATACTAAAGACCTTTAATTTTTATTGTAAAAACCAAGCATATAGATTCCAAGTACAATTATGTGAAAGATATAGTTGGATGAGCATAGGTGTGCATAAAGTATTTATCTACACAAGATATGGTGGCAGCCTAATAACAAAACCTATTTTCCAAGAAACATATTTTAGGCATGTAAAGTCACTAGTATTATGTAGATATTGAGATGTAAGTGATTAACATTTCTCTATATAAGTTCATTCAATGCATTTTCATAGTTAAATACAAAAATGAGTTGACATTATTTATTAAATAATAATCACTTTGTAATACTTGATTTTGAAGTATGTTCACTCTATATGACATATTTTACATATAAATCAAAAAGTATTTAAGACATATAAATGATTAACCCTCTCATTTAGACATTCACTTTGTGTTTGTGATGAATAAAGGAAGGTTTTTAGTTTATTATTAAGGTGATAACTAAGAGTAAAAGCAAGAAACTTAAATCACGAATTTTGAATTAGATGATAAGTCAAAAGGAAATTAGTTTGGAGTAATCATTTGATCACCATATCGATCTTAAATTGTCATATGAGAGTTTAGATAGAAGAATTCAAGAGTAAACAAGTGAACTCATATTAAATATTAAGTATGTTTAAACCAACTCACGTACAATTTATGTTAGTAAAAGACATATGTTCTAAATGAAAAGGAGTTAATACTGTAGTATATGATTTTTACCATATGTGCAAAAATGACTATAAAAAAGGATTAAGATAAGTTATAAGATCTCAACTTACACTGTATAAGACCTTAAAAATTAAATGAGCTTATAATATACTTAAGAATTAAATTTAAGGAATGCTACTTTAGAATATTATTAGAAAATTAGGTTTGATACGATCTTATGAGGCAATTGTAAGGAACAAATTTAATTTAATTCAAGATAATTTACAATAAAGGAAGGTCATTTTGATTGGTAACTTACATAAGAAAAAATATATATTTGAAGGTGATCGAAGCGCTTCACGTATGCTAAGTTTTAATTTTTATAACCTCGATATTTCTGCAAGCGCACAGGTTGTTCACTTAGTACCTAAGGTATCGTTCTCATGAGGAGGATTAATATAATCCTAAAATCTAAGGCTTAACTAAAATTCGTAACAAATCAAAATAAACAACTAATGCAGAAATTATTCAATCAAACTTAAGAATTAAATTCAGAAATTATAGACAAGACAACAATTTTGTACAACCCAATCAAGAATCAACCTAAAAACTACCAATTGAGAGAAAGGGGGTTTTATCCGACCTTAATGAGAATCTAATCGATTATGAAATTATCGAATTATCAGGTCTAGACGGTCTTGGATTACTCTCTCTGGAGTTATAATCTTTAACCCTAATTAATAATCCCTAATTTAAATTATGGAATTGTAATCTCTCGATTTCTAATTTACCCTAAACCTAAATTAGTTCTAAATTTGTCTAATAACCTATCGGGAATCTATGCTCGATCTCTCGTTACACGATTTTATCAGTTTGATTCAATTCTTATCTATTAAACTATCTAACTCTCATTCTCCCAATTTGATGATTTTGACTCAGTTGACCATCTCAGTTTATTACCGAATTATTGAGACCAGAATTTGAATCATGAATAACTCAATAAAAACACAATAAATCAAACTTCATTAATATCAAAGATCAAAATCCCGAAGGTGAGTTTAAACAAAAATCATCATTGAACAATACCTATTCTCAACAACTATCCCACTTCTATACATCAATAAAATTGAAATAAAATCAGAAAATATTTTTGGAATGGATTATTGGAGGCAACGACGGCGAGAAACCACCAATTTCGGGGAGTACTTCGTGTCAAGATTCTTATTCGTGTCTCTCTTCCTTTATCTCCTTCCTCAAATCTCTCGGTATGCTCTGTAGGGTTTTGGAATTGACTGATGCAAAAAGGATTCAAAGGCTGCTTCCTCTATTCTTTAATGTTCTATTTATATCTCGAAAGCTCTAAGGTTGATTCGGGGTTGAAACATTTTTAAAAGTCTAGTGAAACTTAATGTTTTTAGTTATTTTCGTATTTGCCCGATGCAGGCCACGATCATGGCCCTACTTGCCACGATCGTTGCTAGTGCCTAACCCTCTCTGTCACGATTGTTGCCTAAAGTGCACGATCGTGGCCTAGTTTAAAGCTTTCTGTTACGATCGTGACTAAAATGGCACGATCGTGGCCTGGGTTCTATCAGCTCACCTCTTTTTGTCATGATCGTGGACTATTATGCCACGATTGTGGGCCATGGTTTTGGCACAAACCTCTTTGAAACTTCTCCCTTCTTTACGTTTACCCTGAAACACTAACAAACACATCAAGGTACCTCAAAAATATAACATTTAAGCTTAAAGACTCATACAAACCTGTAAAAACACTTAAACACATAAAGTAACACAATTAAAACCTAAACACACATTAAACACTCAAATTAACACTAAATACCTAACAAATTGAACCCTAAAACATAATGCAAATCACAACTATTAGAAGTTAGATATCAACTCTTAGGAAGAGAATTGAATACAATTGTGACGTGATGAAGTAAATGAGATGAAAAGAGATCAAAATGCAAGTACGACCTAGGGTATAGCATACTAAATCTCCTTAAGAATTTATCTATTAATCAAGATATCATATATTATTAACAATGTATGACATCTAGCTCTTATCTTATGCTTAACTCACAGGTTATTGCATACATAAGAGAAAATTATAGACTTTTAATTATCTAAATCTATATCCAAGGGACCCCCATGTTTTGTGTAGTTTCTAAGCTTAAATTAGTAAAAAATGCTCTCAAATCCCTAAACTCAAATCAGATTGGCGATATTAATGTCAGAGTTGAGACTTGTCAAGCTGCTCTCAATAACATCCAAGACCAAATGAGAGTTTTGCCTAATATGACTCAACTAGCAGTTGAAGAACATGAGGCTATGACCAATTTGTTTAAGGCTTTAAATAACCAAGAATCTTTCTACAAACAATCTTCCCGTATCAAGTGGCTTAGAGAGGGGGATAGAAACACCAAATTCTTCCATAATTCCATCTTGTCAAATAGGAACAAAAACAATATCCACTTTTTGTTGGTGAGCAATGGCCATAGGATTACTGACTTAGAAGAATTTAGAAACATTTTATGAATTTCTTTCAAGATTCTATTGGTACTAAGAAAGATCTAGCTTCTTCAAGTGAGTATGTGGCAGCTCTTTTTCCCCATACGATTTTTGAGAACCTAAGAAATAACCTTGTATCTTAAGTCACTTTGCAAGAGATTATGGAAGTTTTCTTTTCTTTCAACCTGAATAAGGCCCCTGGCCCGGATGGCTTTAATGGCTTTTTCTTTAAACACACTTGGCATATTATCGGGAATGAAATCACTAGGGCAATCCAAGACTTTTTCAAACATGGGAGGCTCCTCAAAGAGCTTAATTCAACTTTTATTTCCTTTGTCCCTAAGAAGAATCAGCCTTCCATTGTGTTGGATTATAGACCTATCTCCTGTTGTAGCATGATTTATAAGGTGATCACAAAAATAATTTCTAATAGACTTAGAGAGATTTTACCCCTCCTTATCAGCCCAAACCAAAGTGCTTTTATCAAAAATCGTCGTATAAGGGACAACATCCTTTTAGCTCAAGAATTCTTTAAAAACTATCATCTTTCTAATAAGCATATGAAATGTGCTTTCAAAGTAGATTTGTCTAAAGCTTATTATTATATTCAATGGGATTTCCTCCTCAGAGTGTTGATAGTTGAAGGGCTCCATCCTATGTTTATTAAGTGGATCGAAGAGTATGTATCCTCACCTTCCTACTCTATCTTGATCAATGATTCTCCTACCAAATTTTTCTGTGGGAAATCAGGATTAAGACAAGGAGATCCTCTCTCTCTGTACCTGTTTATTATTTGTATGGAGGTGGTTTCTAGGACTCTGAATGTTACAATAGTAGAAAATCCTACCTTTCAGTTCCATTGGAGATGTAAAACTCTTAAATTGTCCCATCTTTTGTTTGCTGATGATCTGTTATTGTTCTGTCAAGCTGATCTTACTTCGATGAATACCTTGCTTAAATGCCTGCAAACTTTCTCAAAATTCTCTGTATTGGATATGAACCCTAGCAAAAGTCAATTCTTTTTATCTCCTGACGTGTATCATTTGGCCATTCAGTTGGAAACTATTTCGGGTCTTAAAAGGGGTCATCTTCCTATAAGATATCTAGGTGTTCCTTTTTAACAGGTAGATTGACTAGGAGAGATTGTATCCCACTATTGGAAAAAATTGATTCCAGAGTTAACAAATGGACTCATAAAGCCTTGTCCTATGCTGGCAAACTTCAATTGGTAATTTCCATCTTATCTACTTTTCAGGTATACTGGGCTAGCCATTTCTTGCTTCCTATCTCTATCATTAAAGAAATTGAGTCTAAACTTAGGAACTTCTTGTGGTTTAGAAAGGTAGTGTCTAAAACTCATATAAAAAGTCAAGTGGAATGACCTTTGTAGGTAAAGTGGGTTCACACCATTTTTCTTAAAAGGAAAAACCCCTGGAGTGCTTAACTGACTAATAATAGTTCTTCGAGTTAGAGGAAACTTATTCAAGTTAGAAATATTATTAGGAACCATTTTTGATTTAAGATAGGAAATGGATTTTCTACTTTCTTATAGCAGGACCCTTGGCACCCTAGAGGTATCCTCAAGGATCTCTCTATGCCTAGAGCTATCAATGGTTCAAAATTTCTAATGAATGCAAAAGTAGCGGATATTATTAGAGACAATATGTGGCACTGGCAAGATGCCACAATTGAGACTATTTGCATGCTCAAGCCTTTAATATACCAACCTGATTAGTCCCAATCTGATAGATTAGAATGGACCGCAAGCCCCTCAAAAATTTACACTAATGCTTCAGTATACTCTTTGATGAAACCACTTTTGCCGAAAGTACCTTGGCATAAATTAGTGTGGCATAAAGGTTCCAACCCAAGGTATGCCTTTATTTTGTGGTTAGCTTTCCTTAATAAGCTACAGACAAGGGATCAACTCCTTTATACTTATATCCCTAATCATTGCTCCCTGTGCCACTTGGATAATGAGTTTACCAACCATCTCTTCTTTGAATGCTCCTTCTCAAAATCAGTGTGGCTATACTACCTCAACCACTTTCAGATAAACATTCCAAACTTGTTAAACCTCTAATCCATTCTACTCTGGTTTAACCAACCTCAAAGTCACAGAAACATTGACCTCAACATTTTTATCGTTCTACTTTCTGTTATTGTGTACAACTTATGGTTCGAGAGAAACCTTAGAACCTTCAAAAATGCAGCCATGGAAGTGGGGAACATTAACACTAAAGTGATCTTCCAAGTAATGGAACAATTCAACTCAAACACTGAGAGAAGGTAAATAGAGGGTTCTAGTTTGTTTTCTTGTTTCTTTTAATTTTTATTTTGCAAGTGTGCCAGTTAGTTTGGGAAACCAAATTTTATCCCACTCATCGGCAATATATATCAATGTGCGCATATATGCAAGGCATGGATTATCACTACAGCTTCATGAAAATGAAACGAAACTCACCCTCTTCATCAGCAAGAGAGGCATAAGATGCAGTAATGGCTAAACCTATAAAAGCATTGAAGAATGTGCATGGTGTCCCAAGCTATAAGGTCTACTCTTTTGGCAACTTATCAATGGGATCGCCCTTACTACCTGACTGAGAAGGATTAGTAGGAAGTCTTGATCATTTTTGCT
>JANIIA010000004.1:48426177-48445111 GCA_027478495.1 Erythroxylum alaternifolium
TACTGTTGTTGGAAAAAATTGATTCCAGAGTTAACAAATGGACTCATAAAGCCTTGTCCTATGCTGGTAGACTTCAATTGGTAATTTTTATCTTGTCTACTTTTCAGGTCTACTGGGCTAGCCATTTCTTGCTTCCTGTCTCTATCATTAAAGAAATTAAGTCTAAACTTAGGAACTTCTTATGGTTTGGAAAGGTAGTGTCTAGAACTCATATAAAAGTCTAGTGGAATGACCTTTCTAGACCTAAAATAGAGGGTGGTCTGGGATTAAACATTTGTCTACTTGGAATAATGTCTTGTAAGGTAAAAGGATTTGGGTTCTTTTCAATGATAAGGAAGTTTTGTCAATAAAGTGTGTCCACACCATTATTCTTAAAAGGAAAAACTTCTGGAGTGCTCAACCGACTAATAATAGTTCTTGGAGTTAGAGGGAACTTATTCAGGTTAGAAATATTATTGGGAACCATTTTCGATTTAAGATAGGAAATGGAATTTCTACTTTCTTATGACAGGATCCTTGGCACTTTAGAGGTATCCTCAAGGATCTCTCAACTCCTAGAGCTATCAATGGTTCAGAATTTCCAATGAATGCAAAAGTAGTGGATATTATTAGAGACAATATATGGTACTGGTAGGGTGCCACAATTGAGACCATTTGTATGCTCGAGCCTTTAACATACCAACCTGATTGGTCCTAATCTGATAGATTAGAATGGACTACAAGTCCCTCAAAATTTTACACTAATGTTTTAGCATACTCATTAATGAGACCACCTTTTCCAAAATTACGTTGGAATAAATTAGTGTGGCATAAAGGTTCCACCCCAAGGTATGCCTTTATCTTGTGTTTAGCTTTCCTTAATAAGCTACAGATAAAGGATTAGCTCCTTTGTACTTATATTCCTAATCATTTCTCCCTATGCTACTTGGATAATGAGTCTAACAACTAACTCTTCTTTAAATGCTCCTTCCCAAAATCAATGTGACTACATTGCCTCAGCCACTTTCAGATAAACATTCCAAACCTGCTAAACCTCCAATCCATTCTACTTTGGTTTAACCAACCTCAAAGCCATAGAAACATTGAACTCAACATTTTATCATTCTACTTTCTATTATTGTGTACAACTTATGAAACCTTAGAACCTTCAGAAATGTAGCCATGGAAGTGGTGAACATTATTACTAAAGTAATCTTCCAACTAATGGAACAATTCAGCTCAAACACTGAGAGAAGATAAATAGAGGGTTTTGGCTTGTTTTCTTATTTCTTCAAATTTTTATTTTGCAGGTGTGCTAGTTGATTTGGGCAAGAAAATTTAATCTCACTCATCAACAAATTATATCAATGTGATCATATACGCAAGGCATGGATTATCACTACAGCTTTAGGAAAAGGAAAGGAAACTTACCCTCTTCGTTAGCAAGATATGCATAAGATGCAGTAATGGCTAAACCTACAAAAGCATTGAAGAATGTGCATGGTGTCCCAAGCTACAAGGTCCACTCCTTTGGCAACTTATCAATAGGAGAGCCCTTACTACCCGAATGAGAAGGATTAGTATGAAGTCTTGATTAGTCTTCTATTGCTTGAGACTCTTATACAGAAATAGTTATGTTACTGGTAAGATGGTCCTTGATATGATCATTTTTGTTGCTAGATGTGGTTTATGCATGCTATTATGTTTGTTTGGCCTGGGAGAACAGTTTTAGGGTTCCTCATGCTTTCTTGTAAGTTCCTTTAGGATGGGGTAAGAGATTGCCATCTTTGGAAAGCTCTCGATGTACATACATTTTTATTTATTTATAAATTTACTAAATTACCAGAAAAAAAAATCTATTATGTGTGAGTAGAAGATAATAAAAATAAGACACACGTAATGGTCAAGAATGTATGGTTAAGTCCTATCTGCTAAAGAGTAGTTAGAAAATTGAACTTCAATATAAAATGAGCATTTGAATTTCTGAAGGGTGAATAATGACCATTTTGAAGATCAATCAAAAAAATTTAGACAAGTCGTTGGTTTTCTGCAAAACCAGTATTCTTCTAACTTGTGAAAACAAGAAACCTATCTATAAGTGATTAGTTTTATTATGCATATCCGATCTTAGAGTTTATGTTTAATTTTTCTCAAAAAAATTAAGGATTTTTATTATGTTTTTTCTTTTTTAATAAATTAATATAATTATCAATCTGTAATATTATTTACCATGTAAATGCTTGCAGGCCACATCAACGCCATTCATTATAATATTAACTGTGATTTAATTATTTAATAAATTAAATTTTTGATTATTTTATTATTTTTATAATTTACTTATTATTGCAAAATTAGGTAAATTTTAATTTTAAATGTAATTTTACAATTTTAATAATTTTCTTCTAGTAATATCATAATCTAAATAAATAAGAGAACCCTAAAAATAAATTGTAAATTTTATTTTTCTTGCTAAATTCAATAAGGATTGAATCTAAAATTATTGTGATGTTCAAATTGAATATGATTTGGGCTAAATTGTAAAATTAAAATACTAGATAGAAGAATCTGTAAAAAAAATAAAATTTTTTCGGGTATCAAGTGTCTGTTTAAAGAACTTACCAGCGCTAAATACTGGAGCTACTTTACCACGCGGTAATTAGTTTAAAATAAAATGTCTAGATAAAACTCTACAGTACTTACCATGACAGAGTCAATTAGAGAGTAATTCAATTCAAAACATGAATATAATTGGGCAGTACTTTCAATTTATCCTTATTAACAAATGTGTTATGGCATTTCCAACTAGATTGGCCACAAGGCTTCCTCTTTTTTAATTCGCCGGGAAGGGACAGTATAAAATAATTATATCTGATGATGAATTTAATTTGAGCACAAGTCAACCCTTGAGCTTATACCAACCTCATCGCCCCTCTCAACATTGTGGTGCTCACAAAATTAACGTCCATAGCAGAATCGGGTGCATGGGACGTGCAAGGCAAGAGTCGCTAAGACGTGAAGGCACGTACGTAGAAGTAGGTTCGTTTTTGGTGGTTAACTGCCCTGCAGACCCCGACTTTGCCGTGAACACAAAAAGCAAACATCCGCTGCTTTTTCTGTCCCCAAAACAGTCATTTGCTAGGCCGTGGGGTGCCAGACAGACCTCGGAGACAAAAACAACCTCTCCCACTCCACCACCATTTTCCTTCTCCCTATGTTTTTGTTTTGTTTCATCAATTCTCGTTTATCCAATCCACACCCAACTTGCTTACGGTGTCCACCCTTTTTTTTTGTTGATAATGCCTCTTCTATTGAGTTGATTAGATCGCCAGCTTTTAGGTACGTACCTATGCCATGTAATTTCGTTTGTTTAAATCAAATCGTGATTCCTTAAGAATTTAATTGATGTGATATGGCGCTCAGTTCTTTAGGTTCATGGTGCAAAAATGTTAGTCTGATCCGTCCTTAACTTTTCATTCTTTATAACTTTAAGCATTTGATGATATATAAACTTCTGTTTAATTTAACGGATGGGTTGCAGGGTCTTGTACTGATTAATAGATTTAACTGAGGAGCTGATATGTTGTGTTGCGGGGGTGCAGAGGAGGAACCCACCGGTCCACCTGCTAATCAGTATGCAACCCCACCAAAAGGAGGGCCGACATATGGAGCTGGTGAATTTTATCTGATTCTCGATTGGGTCCTTTTAAAAAATTTCCTTCTTTTTTTGGCCTTTTTGTTGTGATTATAACCTTATTCATCATACTAGATCAATATATACTTTTGGCTGCTAGGTGCTTAACATGCAATTTCCCAGATAACATTAGACTACGAATTATCAAGAAGTGGTACATTATTGTTCCCTTTCGAATCCTATTAAGGAAAGCACAATCTTTCTTTGTTAATCCAAGCTGATAATTTGAACCAACAGAAGAAGAAGAGAACATCCTTAGATTGGTTAATTCTATATATGTGAACTAGGATTATGTTCACGTGAATCCCTCGCTCCTTGGAAGTTCTGATGTTATAATTGCTTCTGGGTAATGAAGGTGGTGGAACAGGAGAGCCAAAGAGTGGCAACCCAGCCAAAAGTGGAGCTCCACAGAAGGTCTTACCCATTGAAATTCCTTCCATATCATTGGATGAGTTAAATAGGTTGACTAATAACTTCGGTACAAAGTCACTTATCGGAGAAGGTTCTTATGGCCGGGTTTTCTCTGCCACTCTAAGTAATGGTGTGCCTGCCGCAATAAAGAAGCTAGATACCAGCACTTCACAAGAGCCAGATTCTGACTTTGCGGCTCAGGTTCCATGCACACTCTCAGACCAATAGTTGTTCAATCCAACATATGTCAGGTGACAAAATTATGATCCAATTTGTGACTTGCAGGTATCAATAGTTTCAAGACTTAAGCATGACAACTTCCTGGAGTTGATTGGGTATTGCTTGGAAGCAAACAATCGAATATTAGTGTTTCAGTATGCGAGTATGGGTTCTTTACATGACGTACTACACGGTATGTAACTCTAGGCAATTTTATTTTCCGATTTCTAAGTTCACTTTATAGAATTTGATTGAGATTGAGCCAATATATGGTGCAGGGAGGAAAGGTGTACAAGGGGCTGAACCAGGTCCAGTTCTGAACTGGAATCAGAGAGTCAAAATTGCCTATGGTGCAGCGAAAGGTCTCGAGTATCTGCATGAAAGGGCGGAGCCTTCGATAGTGCACCGCGATGTCAGATCAAGCAATGTCCTAGTATTTGATGACTTCATCTCCAAAATGGCTGATTTTAACCTGTCAAATGCCTCTTCTGACACTGCAGCTCGACTGCACTCGACTAGAGTCTTGGGAACATTTGGTTACCATGCTCCAGAGTAAGCCTTATAACTCTGCTTAACCTCTTTCAAATTGTCTGCTATTTACTCTTCTTTAAAACCAGTTCCTATGATTGTGACAGAAAGTCAAATGAATAAAGAACACTGTTTTCTCTGAGACTTTTATGGTATGTAGACATAGTGCCAGGTCTTGGTCATTCTCTTTCAGTTTGAGCTTCTCCACATCTGGCTCTTAAGAGGATCAGAATTGAAAGAACAAAACATCAGATCTTGGATTCAGTAATGTCTTTTAGACAGGACAGAAATGATTTCCGCCATACTTCTGCTGCTCACCATTAACGTGTTGCTAAGAATTTCTAGTGCTAAATGTTAACGTGTGGTAGAAGCAATGACAATTATTAGTTTCTCGTTAATTTCAAATCTTTGGTTTGCTTTTCCAGGTATGCCATGACGGGCCAGATAACTCAGAAAAGCGATGTTTACAGTTTTGGGGTCGTTCTTCTAGAGCTCTTAACTGGAAGAAAGCCAGTAGATCATACAATGCCCAAAGGACAACAGAGTCTTGTTACTTGGGTAAGTTTCTTTTGTTTTTTTGTTTCTCATCTCTTTTGTTGTCTTTGTCTCCTTCATTACCTTCACACAATCCAATTAATTGGTTATGGTCATGTATTACTTCAGGCAACACCAAGATTGAGTGAAGACAAAGTGAAACAGTGTGTGGACCCAAAGTTAAATAACGAATACCCACCAAAGGCAGTTGCCAAGGTTCTTAATGTGCTAGAATTTAATTTAATTACCGTTGCCAAAAATTCCTTCTTTTCTCTTTGTTCTTAAATGTGCTGTTTTTTTTTTTTTGGGAATTAATCAGTTGGCAGCAGTAGCAGCACTTTGTGTTCAGTACGAGGCAGATTTCAGACCAAACATGACAATCGTTGTAAAGGCTCTTCAGCCACTCCTCAACTCAAAACCAGCAGGGCCAGAAGCTAATGCGTGACTTATAAACTTTCACCAAAGTACCAGGCATTTGTAGAATGTAACTCTTTCCTTCAATCTATATTCATTCTTTTCTGTAAGGGACTTGACCAAGAGCTTCGAATAATAATGTAGTATATAAGATTGCCAATTAACGGGATTTACCAATGAGAAAACCAACTTTATGTACTTTTATCACTTCCCTAGACAAGAAATTCATCTACTCCCACATGCCTTCATTATTAAAGTTCAGTCTGCAAATGCCTGTTATCATCAATGTTGCAGAAACCATACCGGAATAGATTTTAGTACAGTATTTATATCAATACTGGTCAATACTGGATACTGTTTCAAATAATTTTTTAAATTTATAAAATAGTCCTTTTTTAAAAAAAATTGCAAAATAGTCTATTGTTATATTATACAATTGTATTGTAGGTTTTATAAGTTTACATCAACTCTATTTTTAAAAATCATAATAATAAATAATAAACACAATTATTATGAAAAAAGACAATTATCATTATACAAATATAAATTTAAGAACAATACAAAATATTTAAATAGTACAATTTCATCATATAATAAATAATAATTACATCAAAACATCCAATAAATAGAATAATAAATATCCTTAATTCTCAAACTATTACAATTTATGACAAAAGTTCGTGACGAGGAACCAACCAAGTAGAAATAAAACTTGTAACAAAAATATTTACAATTACATTACATAGATAGAATTTAACATATACATCAAATATAAGTAAAATTAAAAGACGAGGAGAAACAAAAATCTAGAACTTCATTCAATCGTTTACGGGGGATACCTGCTATAGCTACAGTGACCCTAGTTATCATTTGGTACAAAATACTTATCACTGAGAGGAGTCTCATCATCATCATCATTCAAATTCAATGCACCAAATGACATGTCAATGCTTTACTAACCAAGATTATCTTCCAAGTCGTTTATATCTATCAAATTCGGTTCTTCAGAAACTCAATCCGATAAAAGATTGATATTATCAATAAAAATTGGATATGTTGAACTACTTTTGCTATTAAGACTCCTAGTAAATAATAAAATTTAATTATTGGAAAATTATAAGAAATTATATCGAAGTTAATAATGACAATAACATATATTTCCCGAAGCTTTAAATTGTAACGAATGAATACTATGTCATTCAATATCTTGTGTTCCAATCTTTTACTTTTTTAGAATGGATAAATTTAAATATGCTATAGTTTCGTTCATAGGCTGTGGCACTCACACATTAACTTAAAATCTGAATTGCAAACCTTTGTAATTTTGGAACATCATTTCTGAATTGATCCCACCAAGAAACTGTAAGTCGTAAGATAACAAAAGTAGCATTACAAATAAAATAAAGTGATAATTAATTTTCAACAAATAAGAAAAAGGAAACAGCTAATACCTGGAGAAAGTTTTACTCTTTGTCGAATAATAATTGGTAATCCAAAATCCCCAGAAAATAGCTTATAAAGCTCCATTTGTGAGGTTAAGAGATCTTGCATTATTTCATGGCTAGCAATTGTTGTAATAGTGAATAGCATTTCTCTACTAACTTCATCTTTCTTTGTAAAATCTGGATTAAAATATACACTAAGATTTAAAAACGCCCCAGCTGTAGACAACGAAGAAGAAAGTTGTCTTTTCCACCTCTCATTGATGATTGCAAGAGATGGTATGTACAAAGAATGACTATTTTTCAGATTGACCTTGATTGTTTCCTTCATCCTTTTTATGGAATTAAGAAGATAACCCATTATTGGCTTTTCTTTTCTACTAACCAAGCAAAGCACCCTCAATAAAGGCTCACAAACTCAGATAACAAATTGATATTGAGACTAAAATTCTCTATCTTCCAGTATAATGCTGGAAACATTCAATCCAACATTAGACTTAGCATGCTGAGATGCAACCCATTTATCACTTGTAAATATGTTTCTTAATTCTTTCTTCATCGAAACAAAAGACTGGAGTAATAAAAAACTTGATAGGTGTCATTTGCATGATGTTTTAAGATTTAATTTGTGATGAATTTCAGTATTGAGTATACAATTAGGGTTTGATTATGTTATACAATTAGGGTTTGATTATGTTAGTTTGAGTATTTTAATGTTTTTATGGGTTAGTATGAGTCTTTGAGCTTATTTGTTATATTTTTGAGGTATCTTGATGGATTTGTTAGTGTTTCAAGGTAAACGGGGAAGAACGGAGAAAATTCGAGGAGTTTTTTGGTCCACGATCGTGACAGAAAGGAAGAGCTAGAGCAGCCAGGCCACAATCGTGTGCATGAGGGAACGATCTTGACAGAAAACGTACAGGCCACGTTCGTACATAGCAGGCCACGATCGTGACATAAATGTTAAAGAGCTGGCCACGATTGTGCCTTGTGTTAAGCTGACAAAAAAATTCAAGTTTCGCGAGATTTTGTGGACCATTTCAACCTCAACTTCGACCTAGGGCTTCCACAGAATAAATAGAACATGATATGACAGCCACAAAAGAAGTTTTTTGGGGAGAGTCTAGAGAGTCGTGCAAGAGAGCATCATTTTGGCAATTCTGAGAGAAACATAGAGAGAGGTCAAGATATTGAGAAAGGAGACAAAGGAAGAGAGACACGGAGATAAGTTTGACGCAACGTACTACCTGGAACAGGTGGTTTCCCGCAGTCGCTGCCTCCAAGATCCGCTCCTACAGTATTTCTTATTTTTATTTCAATTTTATGGATTTATGAAATTGAGATATTCATTGGAAATAGTGTTGTTGAGTGTTGATTTACTGTCTATACTCACCTTCAGGTTTTTTAGTTCTTGAGATTAATAAAGTTTATTTGATTATGTTTTTTTATTTAATTGTGATTCAAATTCTGTTTTTAATAACTTGGCAATAAACTAAGAGAGTGAGCTAAGTAAAAATTATCGATTTGGGTTAACAAGAGTTAGGTGAATCGATAGGTAGAGGATTGAATTAAACCGATGAAGTCTTATAATAAGAGATCGAGCATAGATTACTAGTAGGTTATTAGACAACTTAGAACTAATTTAAGTTTTGGGTCAATCGCGAATCCAGAGGTCGTGATTCTATAATTTAAATTAGGGTTAAGAATTATAAATCGAGAAAGAGTAATTCACCCTAGGATCGTCTAGGCCCATTAAGTCGAAAATTACATAATTGGTTAGATTTTCTTTGTTTTCAAATTAAATCCCCCTTTCTCTCACGTGGCTATTTCTAGGTTGATTTCGGATTGTTGTGTGAGTTGCTATTTTATGACTTTTCTGTACTTTAAATTCTCATATTTGATTATTGATTGATTTAATTTCTACATTAGCTAATTGTTTAGAATTAATGTAGTTTAGGGCGACCTTAGATTCTAGGACGAGATTAGGCTTCCTTGTGGGATCGACACCTTAGATACTACGCGAACGACTCGTGTTTGCAGTAATTACTAAGATTATAAATAGCAAAACTTAGCGCATTTAACCTTGTGATCAAGTTTTTGGTGCCGTTGTTGGGGAAGGCAATTTAGTTCTATAGTTTAAAGGCGTTAGGTTAGTTATAATTTTTGGTTTTAGTTCATTTGTTTATTTTAGGAATCGTGCTATTGTATAAACACAAGAGCTACGAGGGGTTCGAGTTATGTAGCGGGGACGATAAATTTAGACATCACACGATTAGAATGAACCTTGAGGAATGCTTGACAAGAAAAAGAAGAAGAGATCGAGAAATCACAAATGGCCCAGGAATTTTAGAGAAATATGGATCAAGAAGTTACCCGTGGAAGGCAACAACAGAGGACCCTCATAGACTTTATGAGGCCAGGGTTTAACCCAAGGAGCCAAGGAGTGGCTAGATCTCCTGTTCGAGCAGTCTCATTCGAAACCAAGCCAACCCTCTTGAATATGCTTCAATAGGATGTCTAATTTTATGGATTGGCAAATGAAAATTTGAACACACTTATCGTCAATTTCCTTGAGATCTGTGATACTTTCTGGTATCTCCAGATGTCGGAGGATGCTGTTAGGATAGGTTGTTCCCTTTCACAATTAGAGATAGAGCAAAGGCTTGGTATCATTCACTGAGCCCTACTAACATCACGATGTGGTAGTAGCTTATCCTTGCTTTCCTAAATAAATATTTCCTGTTGACAAAGACCACAAAGATAATTAAGGAAATCAAAAATTTCCAACAAGGTGACGAGGAGTCGATTTATGAAGCATGGGAGTATTATAAGGATCTACAAAGGAGATGCCCACATCATAACCTACTGAAAGAGTTCCTTCCACAGACGTTCTACAACGGAGTAAACCCCCTACTAGAGGCACGATCGATGCAACGTCAGGAAGATCTTTGAAGTGTAAGACGGTTGATGAAGCAAAGGAGTTAATTGAGGAGATGGTGACTAAGAGTTACTTTTGGGCGAGTGAGATAAGTAGGCAACTACTACCATTAGAGAGCAGAAGGGAGTTGTCGCAATCGATCAGATGATGGAGATGCAAGCTAGGATCAAAAATTTGACGCAACAACTCAGTAATATGAAGGCGTCATCTTCAGCTCAAGTAAAGGCTGCGTAGTTGAAGTGTGAGTTATGTGGTCAAAGTAGATTATGATGCTATGGACTGTTACCTAATGAGAGAGGATAACCAGAAGCAAGTAAACTACATAGGACTATAATATGGACGAGGAGGGGGAAACAATCCCTACTCCAATACTTACAACCCCGGGTGGAAGAATCACCCTAACTTCTCCTGGTTGAAAAATAATAATAGAGGGCAGTTCAGGCCTCAAAGGCAATCGAGCTTCTAACAGGATAAAGCAAGCTCGATGGATTTGAAGTTGGACAGGATTTTAGACAAGATAGGAGGTATGGAGTAAGCACATAGGAGGCTCGAGAGTAAATCCGAGCAAGTTACGAAGAATTATACCTCGTCCATATATAATTTAGAAGTCCAAGTAGGCCAATTAGTGGAAGCAATGTCTACTCGGAATGCTGGAACTCTTTTAAGCAACACGGAGTCCAATCCAAAGGAACGCATCATGGTCATAACTCAGACTCAGGATGGAGAAACCGTACAAGTGCAGGAAAAGGTAGGGGATAAAGGAGAAGGTAAAGAAAACCTTCTATATGAGCCCGCGATGGAGTCATTTCAAGTAACTCGATGGGCATTTCTATTCCCTATTGCACAGCAACGAGAGTTATATGCAAAGGGGGAAGCAGAAAATTTGCGAGAAATTGAGAATAACAAGATCGAGGAAGTGACGGACCGAATACAGTCGAAGCTCAAACTATAGGAGTCTGTCAATAAGAAGATTGTGGAGAACCCCAATATAGCTACGAAGAAAGATGACCCAGGGGACTTTTTCATCCCTTGTAGTATCAACAACATTATTATAGACAGGGCATTCATGGACTTAGGCATAATCATAAATATGATGCCCTATGCTTTCAGTCAAAATTTATGGTTAGAAGAGTTATTGCCCACTAAGTTTTTAGTCAAAACGGCCGATAGAACTTCGCATAGACAGATGAGAATCATAGAAGATATGCCAGTAAAGGTTGTTAAATTTACCTTCCCTATAGACTTCTTTGTTTTGGACATTAGGGAAGATGAGGACACTCCGATGATTCTTAGGCGACCATTCTTAGTCACTAAGTGCTCAATTATTGATGTTGATGGGCGCAAGTTAACTCTGCGACTAGGGAAGGAACATATAACCTTCAAGGTGACCATTAGACAGTACGGAACTCCTTCACCTCCAGTGGATGTCAAAGAAATCGAGCCTTGAGGCAAATGAGAGGACATAGGGGGTCCTGTAAATGTTTTCCGAAAGAAGCACTCCCGAAGGAGAAGGTAAGGCAAAGAAAATTGCAAGGATGGTGGTAATTGCAGTATGGTAGCTAGGGTACAAACTCTGAGATTAATGATGATGCTACCATCGAACCATTCATTCCAACCACCGTGAGTTAAAGGAGCATCGAGCTACTGTCGTAAGAAGAAGCGCTACATGGCAGGCAACCTATGGAAAAAGTTAGTTTAGTAGTTTAATTTTGTTAGACTAGTTGAATTCAGTAGTTAGGTTTATTTTTGTTTCTGTTGAATAAAATCAAAAAAAAAAGGAATAGGATTTCGAAATCACGGGAAGATTGTGCAAACATAAAGAGAGAAGTACAAAAAGGCTATAGAAGAATTATGAAGTGAAAGAAAAGACTGGAAAAGAGCAAAAGAAGGACTTGGGTGTTAAAAGACAGCCGCTAGGCCACGATCGTGGCCTGCAATTGCAAATGCTCTTGGTGGTACGCCGTATGTCAGGATCATGGCATAGCAAGCCACAATCGTGGCCTGCAACTATGTAGAAACAAGGTAGGCGTGATTTTTAAATAGAAGTTTTACCATTTTACCCTTCTTATCACCTATATCTTCAGTTCTTACTTCTTTTTCACTTTCACTCTCATTTTCATTTTATCTCTCCAGAATTCAGGCATCCAAACACTCTCATATCTCACTAGAAATTTTAACCTTCCAAAATTCTTCCACACTCTGCCTCATCATGCCACATATCAAACAATTAGCTCGACGGGAACCTCATAGAAGATAGCAAGATGTAGGATGGGAAGAAGGAACCGAGTGGCAAACTTTGGAACACCATTCTCCATCTATACCAAGGAGGAAGGTATTCGTGTAACATCTCATTATCTTTGGGAGGTTAGAATAGTAAATATGAGTGATTAATGAGAGCTTAGAAATGCATTTTTCATGCTCATGCATAATATGGCATACGCATACAAGTGAATAGTGAAATGTTGCACATTTAAAATGACCGTATATGTATTCATTGACATTATGCGTATAATTGTTTAGAAATGTGAATATATTGGGAAATGTGATTTTTATATGTTGAAAATTGATTTGGGAAGTGTATAAATTGATTTAGAATTTTTGGAATTTTTGGAGAAATTTCTAGAAATTGTTAGGCATTTCTAAATTAGGAAAATTTACTGAGTGGCAAACTAATTGATAAATGGTAGTAGAATTTATTATCTAACGGTAGTGAAAATTTTTATAAATGACTTTGAGATTTAATAACTTATGTCATTGAAATATGGAGACAATTGGAGTTGATTAGATTAGTTTAATAAAAGAACTAGTTTAAACCTATAGGATTATGACATGTGGCAAGTGACCATGTCTTAGATCACTATTCTTTTAAATTTAAAGTTCCTCCTTGTTTTGTGTTTCACGATGCTTTACAAATTGAAAGACCATTAAGTGTTTTGTCTTTCATTTTACTCTTGCTCTCTCCTTTTTCGTGGCTTGCTTTCTTCTTCTCCTCCATTTTCATTTTCTCCACTCACTCTCACCTCACCCACGTGGAACCTTGCTTCCATATTTCAATTGCTACTTCCATCTTATTGTTTCTTCCATTTACTACAAGAAAACCCACCCTAATCCATCTTTAAAAGATGAGATCATGTGAATGCTTGCGAGTTAGGGTTGACTAATATTTTGAAGATTTTGAAGAGAAATCAAGTAAGTTATGTCTTAAATATCATGGGTATGGTTAAATGAAGCTAGAATGATGAGTACATTAAGATTGATGACTTGATTATGTGAGTTTTTATGTGTGTGTCGTGGGTGTGAAAATCTGGAAAAACTTGAAGATGATGTTCACTGCATATGTTTAATTTTTTTAGCTATAACTTGTTCTGTAGTTATCCAAATGAGATGATATTTAGTTTAAATTAAACTCAAGACATAGGACTACATTTTTTATGAAGATATCGAATTGAAATTCTGTCATTAAGAGTTTCTAATTTTGACTTGAATTTTAGTATTGGGTGTAGGAAAAAAAAAAGGTGCAGCAAAAACTGGATATATCTTGGGTTTTTGTTTTGTTTTTCTTGCTGGATTCATGTGAATATTTTTGGGTGTTTTTGTGATTATGGAAAATGAGTATAAAGATAAAGAGAGGGATTAATTTGGTGCCTTGAAATGTTAAGGATCTAGGTGATAGTTAGAAGTGAAATGAAAGTGGAAATGAAATTGAATATGTGCAGAAAATTGATGATGAATGTATATATATGTGTATGTTATGTTATTAGTGTTTACAATCAATCATGGGCTATAATTTGTTATGGATGATGCTGAGTTGAAAGGGAGTTAGAATAACGGATAAATGATCAGCATTGAACTAGAAATGATAGATTAAGCATGAGGAATTGAATGTTGTAAGTAAAGAGTTAAAAAAACAAAAATTTGATCTGAAACTTCCATGAGCTTTCTGTACTGGTATAGAGAGTTTTTGACAAAGTTGTCTTCATGGAAGTTATAGATATTTCTTTACGCTTTCCATTGATATAAATTTTGTAAATTTTGGAGTTCTGGATCAAAAGTTATGGAGGTTTGAGGTTAAGATGTCGGTGGAGAAGATGAAGTAAAGTATGGTGACTTTGCTGGTTTGACCAAAGGGGTTGACTCACCCTGAACAGCTTTACTTCTTTTAATCATAACTTCTTCTCGAGATCTCCAAATGATCTGATTCTTGAACCAATACATTCCTAACAGTGTTCTATCCCTCCATAAACTTTTGTAGCATTACGAATTGAATTAAGAAATATTGATCAAATCAAAGTGTGAAATCTGTTGGAACAGTGAAATAGGATTTTCTTCCTGAACACCTTTCGGTATTTTAATTATATCTGGATTCTACAGGAGCTATCCGATATGGAGGAATAAATATAGAAGCAGCAACTGGAATTAGATCGATTGTGAACTCCGTTTCTCGATCTGGTGGTAAACCAGGTAGCTCATCGGGAAGCACATCTAGGAATTCCCTAACTACGGGAATGTCCTGTACACTTTGCTCTGCTCTAGTATCAATGATATGGATCAGATAGGCCTCACATCCTCCCTGCATCAATCTCAATGCACTTATGAAAGATATCATTCTGGCTGGCACTGCTTGACTAACTCCTCTGAATACTACTCTCGGCTGACCAGAAGATTCCAATATTACCTCCTTAGCGTAGCAGTTCATAATGGCCCTATGAGCGGTGAGCCAATCCATGCCTAGGATAATGTCTATATCTCTCAATTGTAATAGAATCAAGTCTGCCTCTAACGCTGCTTGATCAATCCGAATCAAGCACCCCTTGCAGACTTCTCATATGATGGTAGTACTACCTAGAGGTGTACTCACCTCTAGTCCATATTGTAACATCTCCCTAATACAATGCAACCTATATGCCAAATGTTGTGCGATAAAAAAGTGTGTGAGTCCTGGATCTAGCAGTAATGGTAACATCAAGGGCTGGGGTGTGTATCGATGCAGCATGGCAAGGTAATAGCCTTTGCATCGAGACAATTACGGTCTCATGAGATGAATTATCTGGTATATGATTTAGAGCTTGCAACAATAATCTTTGCTCTAAAGATTTGGAGACATTATTTATATAGTGAGACATTTCAGATATACACTGATCATAAGAGTTTGAGATATCTGCTGAGTCAAGAAGAGCTAAACATTAGACAGAGGAGATGGATTGAGTTATTAAAAGATTATGACTGCATGACTGAGTATCATCTGGGAAAAGAAAATATTGTGGCTGATGCACTGAGTAGAAAGTCACGTAGCAGTGTAGCTCAGATGCAGATATTAAGGTTACCAAGCTTGATTCAGTTGAGAACTTTGAATATGGAGTTGAATCTCAAGCATAATGAAGCATTGACAGCCACATTAAAACTAAGACCAATGTTGCATGATAGAATTAGAAGAATTCAGAGTAATGATCCTGAGATGATGAAACTAATTAAGAAAGTTAAAATGAATTCAGATTTTGACTTTGAATTGAGAGATGCAACATTGTGGCTAAAGCAGAGACTGTGTGTGCCTAATGTTGATGATTTGAGGAAGGAAATCCTAGAGGAAGCTCACATGGATACTTATGCTATGCATCCTGACAGGACCAAGATGTATAATACATTGAAGCAACATTTCTGGTGGCCCAGAATGAAGAAGCAAGTAATGGAGTATGTTTCTAAATGTATAACATGCCAACAGGTTAAGGCTAAGCATCAGGCTCCAGTTGGGATGTTGCACTCGTTGCCTATTCCGGAGTGGAAATGGGAACGAATTACCATAGATTTTATTATGAGATTGCCTAAGACTTCGAGGCAAAATGATGTGTTATAGGTTGTCGTGGACCGATTAACTAAGTCAGCCCATTTCATACCAATACGAGAAAACAATACTCTAGACCAATTGGCCCAGAAGTATGTGACTGAGGATGTAAGACTACATGGGATTCCTGTGTCCATTGTATTGGATAGGGATCTCAGATTCACTTCGAGATTTTGGAAAAGTTTGCAGTCAGCTATGGGCACAAAGTTGAATTTCATTATTGCATTCCATCCTCAGACAGATGGATAGAGTGAGAGAATTATCAAGACTGTTGAGGATATACTGAGAGCAGGTGTATTGGAGTTTCAGGGAGCTTAGGATCAATACATAACACGAATTGAATTCGCATATAATAACCATTATCATAGCCGTATTGGAATGACACCATATGAGGCATTTTATGGCAGAAAATGTCGATCGCCTCTATACTTGGGATGAGGAAGGTTTGAGAATGATAGAAGGTCCTGAATTGGTCCAAGATACTATAGATAAGGTGAAACTGATCCGGAGTCGATTGAAAGCTGCTCAAGATAGATAGAAAAGTTATGTGGATCAACATCGTCCGGACATGGAATATAGTGTTAGGGACAAAGTATTTCTGAGAGTGTCGCCTTGGCGAGGTGTGTTGAGGTTTAGCAAAAGGGGCAAGTTGAACCCGAGATATATTGGTCCTTATAAAATTCTTGAGAGAATTGGACCTTTAGCATATCGATTAGCCTTACCTACTGAGTTGTCTCAGATACATGACATATTCCACGTGAGTATGCTCAGGAAATATAGATCTGACCCAACATGTGTTACCTGCTTAGGAGATTGAAGTTACTAGTAACCTGAGCTATGTTGAAAAATCAGTTCAGATAGTTGGGTATCAGATGAAACGATTGAGGAATCAGGAAATTCCAACGGTGAAAGTTTTATGGCACAATCATTCGAGTAAAGAAGTAACGTGCGAAACTGAGGAGCATATGAAAAAGGCATATCCCCACCTATTTCCTCAATCAGGTAAGAATTTTGAGGATGAAATTTCTTAAAGAGGGGAGAATTGTAACATCCCATGTTCGGGGCTAGACCCCATAATAGTGAATTGAGTGTACTGTGAGTAATTAGAAGGACATTGCATGCTCATGCATCATTGTATATTCACACACATGTGAATATTTATTTTTGATATATTAAAATAATTGTACATGCATTCATTGATATTTTTCGGTATGATTGATTGATTAAAATGTGAATTGTGATTTAATTGCTTTAAAATTCTATTTGAAAACTATTAGTCTATTTCCAAATTTTTGGTGAATTTTAGGAAATTTTCAGAAATTTGGGATATTTTAGACTAGGTAAAATATGGAAAGCAGAGACCAATAGTATTGTGACATGTGGCAGCTTATAGATGTGACAAATGTCTCACATGTATGGTGACACGTGGAGAGGTGTTATATATGCACGTGATTATGTTTAGGGTAAAAACAGAAATTACTGTAGCTATTGTTGTTTTCTTCACCGTTATTCTTCACTGTAGACATCAACACCAAAATTCTTTTTGTTTATCCATCTCATCAGACATCAACACTAAAATTATTTTTGTTCATCCATCTCATCACTCACTTAATAAATTGCTTCTGGTTGTGTATTTGGCTTTGGATTTTGATATCAAAGTAAGAACTTCAACCGAATCTTTTGTATTTACTCTTTATTTTCGTTATTTCTATCCACCAAAAGTGTTATGGGTTTTGTAAGGGATTTGTGTTGATGATGTGTTCGTGTGTGGAAATAGATACATACATGAGTGGGTGTAGGAAGAAGTAGTTTCAGTGATAATTAATGAGTTAGAAAAGGTGTGACAAAGAATGCAGAAAATGAATGAAAGAGCAGAAACTCTGATGAAATATGTGAATATCATTGCTGTATTTGATGTTTGTGTGATCTTGAAGTTTGAGAGGTTTTGATAATGAGCTGGATGAAAATGGGAGTGGAAAAGCATGTTATAGGTTCTGCTTGGAGGGTATATAATGAAAAACTAAACTAAGTGTAGTAAGGATGGAAACGCAGTAGTGAGAGAAAGCATGTGTGAGATCTCGGACTTTTGATTCTTATCACTACAAGAAAATCGCGCAATAGCGTCGGAATATTTTCTATGGAAAAAAATTCGTTGATAATTACCGACGGAACGTCAATATTTTGTCGGAAAATAGAATGTTTTACCGACGGACAATAAATCCGTCGGAAATACTGTAGGAAAAAATTTTGCGCAAAATCTCGGACAGAAAATAGCGACGCCAAAATCTCGGCGACTGAAAAAAATGTGAGAATCATTCCCGCAATTTAATTGCTTCGCCATTTACCGACGAGAGGACAACCGTCAGTATTTAGCTTCCAGTTACCGACGGTATAACATTCCGTCGCTATATCTTCGAGCAATATACCGACGGACAGTCTTTTCTGTCGGTAAATTATTAACAGACGTCATCGTGTCAATGAGGAAGGGACGATACACTGACGAAATAGCGTTCCCGTCGGTAAATATACCGACGGAACCACCGTCTTCCGTCGGTACATATTTTATTAACAAATTTTACCGATGGTATTAATATGCCGTCGGTAATCTTGGCGGCGCATACCCACAACAGTTGATCTTACTGTCGGAAAATGTCGGCAGCAAACCTAGTCTGCCGACGAAATATCTTGTCCGTTGGTATTTGAGTTTCTACTCTAATAAAAATTCCGCGCTTGTACCGACGGAACGCCTGTCTTTTGTTGGTAAATGTTTTATGAACAAAATTACCGACAGTATTAATATGCCATCGGTACTCTTGCCTGCGGATATCGACGGCAGATGATCTTACCGTCGAAAAATGTCAGCAGCAAAACCTAGTTTGTCGATGGAATAAATTATCCGTCGGTATTTGAGTTTCTACTTGAATATAAATGCCGCGTTT
>JANIIA010000004.1:48491874-48505505 GCA_027478495.1 Erythroxylum alaternifolium
ATAAGACAACTTAATCAATCCATACAAAAAACATAATCAATTTCTAACAAAAAATTTGACAAATTAATATGTTAGACCACCATACTATTCACTCTTCTTTTCTTACTCTTTGTTCTTCCCTCACTATTCACTCACTATTTACTTATTAGACAAATTAATATTTTGCCTACTCTACTATTCAATCCTCTCAATACTATATACTCACATCACTCAAAATTACATACTCACATCACTATTCAATCCTCTCACTGCTATATACTCACCTCACTCACTATTACATACTCACCTAGTTCAATCCTCTCACTGCTATATACTCACCTCAATCACTATTACATACTCACATCACTATTCAATCCTCTTACTACTATATACTCACGTCACTCACCATTACATACTCACATCCCTATTCAATCCTCTCACTACTATATACTTACCTCACTCACTATTCTATATGTCACTACTATATACGACGTTAAACCCTTACTCGCCTTTGTTTGTTCCGACAGTTTACTGACAAGTGGGTGATTTCTCTCCGGAGATGTGGGAGCTTGTGAAGACTTCGACATGGATTCGTGACTTTTGGTTGAGTCAACATCCAGAGGGCTCCTTTGAAGATGGTGAGATGGATTCAATTCCAGATAACTTTGATCTGGAAGTGGATGATGCTTAGTTTGAGGAGATGATGATGACCATGATGGAAGATGATGATGGGAGTATTGACTCGATGATTAGATCTCCTAAAATGGAAAAGCAGCATCTTTATGGTTTGTAAGGCATAGGTTCAAAAGTGGATTCTAAAACCATACTGAAGGACATCACCATGGAAAATCCTCCAAAGGAAAGGAACTACAAGAAGTGGCCGAGGTTGTTGGTTTGTAGTGTGAGAGACTAGCTTAAACCTGCTTGTTTTTATCTCCAAAGGCTTGGGTTTACAGATTTAGATGCATTGGCTTATTAGCAAAAGTGTTGGGCCAAAGTGTAGAGAATAGTGTTTAAAAGGATGGGATACAATAGAGTAGGCAAAGAGAGTAGGATTGGAGTTTCGAGGTATGGAAAGTGCAACAGAAAGGCGAACGGATATGAAGTCACGACTGGTGACAAGAGAGTTCCAGTTTTTACAGACTGACGTAAACTTTGCAAGAGATGGGATTGGTAGCTTCAACAAGATTAGGTCCATCAACTCCTAAGGGAAGGAGCCTAACATGGTTTGCAGTTTATCTATTAATCCGAGAAGCTTTTGTGTTTCTGTGCAAAAACAGAATAGAAAACAACAAAATAGTTTTGTTATTTATCACGTTGATTTAAAAGACATCAGGTTTTACGCTTTATTACCAACAACATCATTGCCTTTAGAACAATACATGCATGAGTAAATCAGTAATGAAGCAAGTAACACAGTCGTAGTAATGCAGCAGTGAAGTAACACAAGTAATGCAGTAACACAGCAGTGAAGTAATGCAGCAGTGGAGAAATCACAAAAACAGAATAACAGCAAGCATAGATAACGCAGGAACGTCTTTTTTATAGAATAACAGAGTAACAAGTTACAAAAGTAAACATAAACCTGGACTAGGAAAATTATAATAGGGCGATACAGAAGAGTCAGTGGGCAGAAACAATTTTAGAATAAAAGAAAACCTGTTTTAAAATCTTACAAAAACGTCTCTTTTACGTTTCCTTAAACCTATTGCAGTTTTTTTACTTTTAGAAACTTAAAACAGCAACAATCCTCATCCAAACATATTTTAATGAATTGTTTACTTTTATACGAAAACCACAACTAAAAACGAGAAAAAATGGAACCAAACAGGGCCTTAATTAACAAAGATGAAATAAAAATTCACCCAATGTATCCATGCACTCTCCCTAGGCTCATAAGTATATTTAACTAGGTAATTATAAACTCCCAATATATAATTCGTCCTAATCAAACTTGTTAAGTATAGTTAATCAATTTAATTATCACAATAGTCTAGAAAATCTCTTTATCCAGATATAGAATGTTTACTCTCCTAGTGTACATATTATATTTCACCCTTCAGTCTTTCATATAATCCCTATGATTGAATCTATGATAGTCAGCCATAAACCTAAAAGTTAAGGCCAAAGAGTAAATTCATCTAAATGGTAATTTATTATCCATTAATAATTGAAATATCCAATACAAATTACATCACCAATCCTAGCTAGGGATTTGGCTACTCAACATAATGAAAAAAAATAAAACTTAACAAAAAAGCAAGTAAAGAAGAAAAGATAGAACAAGATATCCCTACTTACATCGAAGTTAAGATGGATCTTTTTCTAAATATTGGTCCAAAGCCTTTCTAGATGCTAAGAACTCCTAAAACAATCACTAAAATTTAAGGTAGCGGTCACACACTTCATAAGTTAACCCTAATAATAGTATTTATAGCTAAGGTTATATAATAAAATATTAAGGTGATTGAAATTATGTTTTTGTGTGCCCTCAAATTTTGTATTGTATGATTAATGCCATACTAGCTTCCATACTAATGTTGATTTTATTCTAAGACTTCATTCATCTCTAATTAGTGTGTAACTAGCACCTGACACTAACTTGTAACTAGTGATTATGTTATATTCCTTCAACTCTTAAACCTCATAAGAGAAAGACATATGCCACTTAGTAATGTTTAGTGGTTGTTTGGTCTTTATTACCAAATTCTTAAAATTTCAACATGGTTGAGCTTTAATTGATCTTCAATGCCTTCGAAAAGGTTGTTTCCTTCAAGTTAGCTTCCAAGTGACTTTAAGATCTTTTTGATTGGAGAACTATAAAGAATAACATGCTCAAATTTGAGAGTTCTCCTTCAAATCATCACTTAAATGACAATGGACTAATACGGGAAAACATAAAATAATGTATATAAACATTAATATAAAGATGATAAATTACACCTAATATAACCTATAATAATATGTAAAATATACCTTTATTGATACAAATTATTATTTGAGTTTATTTTCTACACCACAATTGTGAATATCTTAAGAGTTTTGATTTTGAGCATATTTAGGTTCTATGTTTAATAAATATCTCTCTTTGTAATTATTGTCTTTTCTTTTCAATAAAATTTTGCTCCTTCTTCACCGGTGGACATAGGTTTAAAGTCAAACCATATAAAATCCTATATTTTAATTTTTCTTCCTATTTGCGTTCTTATTGCTTAATCTCCTTTTTTATTATTATTTACTACAAATATTTTAATCATCCTAATCTATAATAAACAAGTAATAGAGTTGGGATTTCAATAGCTTGCTTATAATGGTAATCAAATTTGAGATCAAAAAATTTGATCATAATTCTAGCTTTTCCTTATGGAAAATCAAGATGTATGATATCCTAATGCAACATGTGTATCATAATGCTTTATTGTGAAAGGAAACCATGCCAATATCTATAAAGAGAAAGCAAAAGTATGATTTGGATGAGAAAGTAGTGCCATCCATTTGACTATATTTATCCAATCAAGTCTTAAAGAAGATTATCGAAGAGAAGACTATTGTCTCATCGTGGTCTAGAGTAGTTGTCCATAGAGAAATCCCTTACCATTAAGCTTTGTAAAAACATTTAGTGTTATAGCTCACAAATGTAAGAAGATCTATCCATTAAATTGCACATCAATACTTATGCATCCACTATTTTGAATTTGCAAAATGTGCACATTGAAATTAATGACGAAGATCAACCCCTCAAGTTGTTGTCTCATACTTGCACTTTAGAGAAACATTAACTTTATGGAAACATAAATTTAATTACAATAGATGTTAAATCTATGCTTTTATCTAAACATATCATGACAATGAGTTATTTGGCAGTAGCAAAAGTAACAATCTAGTCGAAAGATTAGTTGTGAGAGGAAAGACAAAGGAGAAGTGTTCAAGTAGCAAAGTAAGGTCTAGACTAAAGTCTAAATATAAGAATTTATCTTGTAACTATTGTCATAAGAACGGGTTCATTAAGGTCGAGTGCTTCAAGTTAAAGAAAAAGTAGCCAGAAGATGATAAGGAAGGGAAGTTTGCTAAAGATAGTATTATAGCTTATAAGTCTAATATAAATATTCTTTTAGTCATTGATGATATTAATTATAGATCCAAAGATGAATGGATCATACTCTTATTTTTCCTTTCATATATGTCCTAATCGGGATTAAGTTACAATATATGAATTTTGTATAGGATGAAATATACTAATGGACAACAATGCAACTTGTGAAGTTGTAAACGGAGGATGAATCTAGATTAAGATGCCTGATGACATTGTGAGAACATTGACTAATGTTCATCATATTCTAAACTTGAAGAATAATCTTATTTCTTTAGGCACCCTCAGTGCCTAAGGATGCAGGTATTCATTTGAAGATGGAGCCATAAAAGTTATAAAACATACTTGAGTTCTAATGAAAGCCAATAAGTCAAAAAATATGTACTCATTAAAAGGATTCATGGCTATAGGTAATGTTGCTACAAGTTCTTCCTCATTTTTGGATAATGATATCACTAAATTCTGGCATATGAGACTACTTCATATAAGTGAAAAACACATGGTCTTATTGAGTAAAAGAGGTTTATTGTGCTAATAAAGCAAGGGAAAGATGGAGTTCTGTGAGAAATTCATTTAGCGACAGACATTACTGATAGAAAACATAAACATTTCGTCCATAAGTCAGGTTAGCGATGGAATTTATCGACAGAAAAAAGGCATCATAGAAATGGTTGTAGGTAATAATTTCTAATGAACAACAGGATGTCCATCAGTAAATTCACCAACGGGCATGATTGTTCTGGCAACAGATTTACCGATGGTTTCTTCTAATCTATTGGTAAGTTTGTTACCACATTACCGACGGTTATGTTTGTTTCGTCAGTGAGTGTACCGACAGCTATTTTATGGCAAATCCTATTGGTAAATTTAGTGACGGAATTGGTTATTCTGTCTGTGAGTACTAACGGTTAGTTGTGTTCCATTTGTAAATGGAATTAATTTTACCGATATAATAACAAATGTCTATCGGTAAAGTAACAAGAAAATTTTTTAAACAAATATACTGTAAATAAATTTTATTTTATGATCTTATGGTTGATGTATGATTTAAATAGTTATGAATTATCTGTTCATAATAATTTAATTTGTTTATACATTTATTTTGTTTAAACAAAAAGTTGATTGATGATATAGAGTTAAATTTATCTTAATTGGTAATAAAATGTTAAATTGTACATACCAAGAATTTGTAATTCAAATGAAATGACTACAAGTACACTATTGATTTGGTGACTACGGATGCTCTGATTGGTGTGATGAGGTGCTACCCCACACCTTCAACTCACCCACCTCATTGCAGAGCTGAGATATATACTCCATTAATGTCTGCACTGTGCTCTGAAGCTCTTGGACTTCATTGATTGTAGACCACCTATTAGATGCTGCTATACTAAACATGAAGGATCGCGAATAACATGTATTCGTAAATAAACTTAAGTCGAATATCCTTCTATGGTGGTCTCAACCACCCACTGCATGAAGATAGGTTTGAGTCTCATCAACATCTTCAGATTGCTGAGACTGTCATTGAATGCTTTCTTGTATTTAGTCCTATACAATAAGTAAGTTCGAATCATGGTCTGAACCTTAGTCGCATTATATCCTGTTTTCTCTTTGGTGGCATATTTCAAACATACTAGTGTCTTAGGAAGTGGCTCATATTGTATCCACCTATATGCCAATATCTTACATAGTGGCTCGTATTATATCTACCTACATAGAGATACAAGCCATTAATCTTACTACCTCTTTATGTACATTGATATAGGATCCAACATACCTTCAAATATCCATTTGGTTACTTTCTAATGTTATCTTTTAATTTTCAACACGTACTTACTAACATGATTAACATTAACCAAATTGGGTTTATTACAAACTGTTGCATATATTAAACATTTGACAACACCAGTATATGTTACCTTAGATAAATAAACCTCTTCATCTATTTTTAGGCACTGTTCTAAGGAAAGCCTAAAGTGATTTTCTAATAGAGTACTCTCTAACTTAACCTTGAAAATTCCAAATCTATCAAATGCCTTCTTAATGTTGTTTCTTTTAGATAACCAAAGCTTTATGAATTCTTATCCCTTCGAAAATCCATTCGTAGTGTTTTTTAGGCAGTACTCAAATCCTTCATCTCAAATTCCTTTCCTAATAAGGTCTTTAACTCATTCACTTCGTGTATACTTTTTCATCAATTATCATTTCATCTACATATATTAGTAGAAAAATAAACAATCCATCATTAAGGCTCTTAATGTAAACACAACATTCTTATTCATAACTCCTATAGTCAATTCTGATCATTTACTAGTCAAACCTTTTATACACTTTTTCTGAAGACTATTCTAATGTATAAAATGAATTCTTAAATTTAAACATCTATCTACTCCAAAATGCGTATCTAAATTAGCTACTAATGCCATCAAAATCTTGATTGAAGTATGTCTAACTATCAAGAAAATATTTCATCATAATTAATCCTATCCTATTTTGCATACTCGTTTGCTACTAGTTAAGCCTTAGAATTTTCTCCATGTTTCTACTATTTTGGCTTCCTCTTATAAACATACTTATATGCAAATACGTTTTGTACACTTTAACCCTACACTTTATCTAAAGAACTGAAATCATTTTTTCAAAGAACAAACATTTCATCAAATACCTTACATGCATCAAAAATTCATCCCAACATCACAACCAAAATTACGTTTTGTCCCTTCTATCATTAACATTTATACCTTAACATTATTTTCCAATCAAATAATACAAAAATAAATGAAAGTAATGAAATACCCAAATTAAATTTTATTCAATATACGAAAAAACATATGAAAGTGGCTGCAAAAATACCTCCATTGAAGCATACAATGACAGTAGCCGGAGACATGACAGAGAAACAGACGAAGAGAAGAAAATTGCAGACGAAGGTGGGAGAGAAGAAAAAAGCAGAAGAAAGAGCTTCGGGTTTGTTTGACGTCATTTTCATTTACTTTAAAATGTTGAAGTCGAAGCAGACGACAACATCTATGTTGAAAATTTATCGATAGACTTTACCAATGGACGCAATTCCATCAGTAAACTTAAAAAATTCCTACCTTCTTTAACAATGATCACATTATACCGTCGCTAATGTCCGTCGTAAATTTTGGCGAGATGATTTCCCTCTATATTTATCGACGGATATTACTACCGCCGCTGAACAAAATTTTTCCCGTCAAAGTTATTAATGGAAATTGAGTTTTTGTCGCTAAAGTCCATTGCAAATTTTATCAGGATTATTTCCCTCTATTTTTACCGACAGATATTACTATCGTTGCTAAACAAAATTTTTCTATCAATCTTACCGATGGAAATTGACCTGCCATCGGAAATTGGTAACGGTTTTGTTTCTGTCGGTAATTTTTCGTCGCTAATTGCTATTTTTCTTATACTAGTGTATTTAGGAAACAAAAGCAAGTTAGTTCTATCATAACCACTCGCAGGACTACAATTACCCTATATTATGTCCATTCAAACCTTTAGTTTCCTATTGTATTCCTCTAAGAGGTGAATCTATATATATGTTGATTTTTATTGATTACTATTCAAGAAAAATTTTGGTTTATTTTTAAACCAATAAAATCAAGTTTTCATTACTTTTAAGTAATAAAAAATTCGATTAAAAAGTAAACAAATTACTATCTAGGCCATGAACATAGGAAACACCATATTAAAAGTAATGCAAAAAAATTATATAAAGGTTAAAACCATAAATTTTGAGTGGTGGAGACTTTACTCGTCTTTTAGAGAAAAAACCTTTACGAAACTATTTTTTTCTCCAAAATTTAGGATTAATCATTTCAAGGCTTCTCCAACCTTTTGAAAACAATTTGAAGTCATTTTTTCACTTAAGAATCAACTTATAAAGATCATCTTAGGAGATGAAGTTATAATAGATTTAGTGAGTTCATTTGGATTTATTTATATTATGATTTCTTTATCTATATCCTAGTTATTGAGTTCATTTAGATTTATTTATAACATTGAATAAAAATGTATGACATGAATGTATTTATAGGAAATTGGTTGCCATTGTAGGTTTAGTATAGAGGGTGTTACATTTTGTGGCATCAGAGCACAGTTTAGGCAGTTTTAACCATTAAAAGTCTAGTAATGTGTGATATGGATTGGTTTTTATATTGGCCTAATGTAGATGTCCATGTTTTCTTATAGATAGTAAAGATGGAAAAACCTCATGAAAATAAAGAAGAGTCAGCTGATAGTGTGGTAGGGAGAGATCAATCCATTTCGGATCCTTCTGAGCCTCCATGGGATTAATACCAATACCGTCAATACCTAGGGAGATGTTTCTAAATCTCTCCCATGATATGCTGAGATTGATGGATAGAATGACAACGCCTAAAGCTCCTGTATAAACTTTAAGAAAGAATCGGGTGGAAGAATTTGTGGTCGTGACTCTAGAAGAAGAAGATAAAGCAAAATACTAGTTAAAGATGACATAGAGCACAGTTCTAACAAATAAAAATCTAGAAATGTGTGATATGGTTTGGTGTTTGTGTTGGCTTAATGCAGATGTCTATGTTTTCTTATACATGGTAGAGATGGAAAGACCTCATGAAGATAAGGAAGAGTCAGCTGATAGTGTGGTAGGAAGAGATAAATCCATTTCGGGTCCTTATGAGCCTCTAAGGGATTAAATACTAATACCATTAGTACCTGGGGAGATGTTTCTAAAGGTCTCCCATGATATGCTGAGATTTATGGATAGAATGACTGCACCTAAAGCCCTTATAGAAGCTTTGAGAAAGCATGAGGTGGAAGAATTTATGGTCGTGACTTTAAAAGAACAAGATAAAGCAAAATACTAGTTAGAACGGACACAGAGGGTTCTAGATGAGATCAAGTGTCCACCCGAAGAAATTGTTACTTATATTGTCTCTCTCCTACAAGGGCAGCCTATGATTGGTAGAAATTAGTCCTACTGCATCCTCAACTACGTAACCCTCTGACTTTGGAGTTCTTTACCCAAAAGTTTTGAAAAAAGTAAGTTACATAAGCTTTTAAAGTAGCTCAATGGAAGTAGTTTCTGAACTTGAGACAAAGAAACATTTTTATGGTTGAGTATGGAAATAAGTTCAGCCAGCTCAGTAGGTACACTCTAGAGCCTGTTCTGACAGAGGCCTTTTGATGCCAAAAATTTGAGGATGGATTGAATGATAGTCAAGGAGTATATAGTCACTAACTCCTCTACAATAGGTGAGCTACTATCAGCTAGTTAAAACGGCTATCAAAGTAAAGAAGTAAGAGGCAACCAAGAGAGAAAGGGAATAAAGGAGGAGTTTATCTAGAGGTGGCTTACCTTACGGTAAGAGAACCTGAGACTTATAGGGTGTATCTTTAGCAGAGTCAGTCCATAGCCCAACCACCAAAGGAAGATGTCAGGGGTAGTTTGCAACATCTAATATTACTAGAGGCTTTTTAGTTAGACAGGGAGATGGACAGTTAGAATTCCCATATTATATCAGGAGACATTGGGGTATATGCAGGTGGTTGACTGGGGTATGTTTTAAATGTAGGGGTACGGATCACTGATGGCTAATTATCCATAAGGCTTGAGACAGATTAGAGCATCGTAGGGGAGCAGAGGGGAACCTCATCCACCTATTGCATTTAAAGGATGACGAAGAGGAAAAGATGGACTAGGCCAGCCTAGGGCCATTCTGAGCACAACATATAAGTTTATTGATCGTCCTATGTCATTAGCCAGTCAAGCATGAGCATACACTATGAAGGCTCATGAGGAATAGGACGTCCCAGAAGTTAAAACTGGTTCCTTTCCTCTCTTTGATCTTGATATGCATACATTGACAGATCTTGGTTCCACTTATTCATACATTTGCACTGGGGGAGTGTGTGATAGGATGTTATCAGTATATCGACTAGCCTATGATGTACATGTGACTAGTCTATTAGGCTATAACATATATATGAATAGAGTGTATAAAGATTTCCCTATTATCATTCTTGGGAAACAATTTGCTACTGATCTAATAAAGCTACCCTTCCATAAATTTGAATTGATCTTGGTTATGGACTGGTTGTCCAAACACCAAGGTATGGTTGATTGTAGGTTGAAAACATTTGTGCTCAAAGATTGTGATGGTTCAGAGACAGTGGTGCATGGCATTTGGTCTAGTCCTTTGACTAATGTAATATCAGCTATACAAGGAAGATGACTTCTTAGCAAAGCCTATGAGGTGTATTTGGCTTTATTAATTAATTCAAAAGGGAGAAGGTGAACTTACAAGACATACCGATAGTAAATAAGTTTCCTAACGTGTTTCCTGAAGAGTTACCAGGTTTGCCACCCGAGAGGGAGGTAGAATTATCTATTGAAATTGTATCTGGTTCTGCTCCTATTTCTAGGGCACCTTACAGAATGGCTTTTGCAGAGTTAAAAGAGTTAAAGACTCAGTTACAGGAGCTTTTAGACAAGGGTTTCATCTGACCAAGTGTGTCATCATGGGGAGCACCAGTCCTTTTTGTCAAAAAGAAGGATGAGACCCTAAGAATGTGTAGACTATAAACAGTTGAACAAGATGACTGTAAAGAATAAATATCCATTGCCCAGAATAAAAGATTTATTTAATTAGTAGAAAGGTACAAGAGTGTTCTCCAAGATTGATTTGCGATCGGGTTACTACCAACTTTGAGTAAAAGATGTAGATGTTCCAAAGACTGCATTTAAGAGCTGATATGGCCACTATGAATTCCTAGTGATGCCTTTCTGGCTAACTAACACACTGGATGTTTCATATATTTGATGAATAGGGTGTTTTGACCCTAATTACACCAATTTGTTGTGATGTTCATAGATGATATATTAGTCTATTTAAGGAATGAAGAGGAACACGCTCAGCATTTAACAATTGTACTACAGACTTTGAGATAGAATCAATCATTTGCCAAATTGAGCAAATGTGATTTTTGGAAAAGGGAAGCTTCTTTCCTTAGGCACATCATCTCTTTGTGAGATATCAGGATAGATCTCAGTAAAATTGAGGCAATTGTTAATTGGAAGCTACCTCAGAATGTAACAGAAGTGAGAAGTATTTTTGGCTTAGCTGGTTATTATCAACGCTTTGTTAATTGCTTATCCAATTATAAAGTTACTTCGAAAAGGTGCAAAGTTTGAATGGAATGATAGATGCCAAGCTAGTTTTAAGCAGTTAAAGAAGATGCTCACTGAAGCTCCAGTGTTGACACAAATAACTCCAGGAAAAAAGTATGCTATGTACAGTGATGCTTCTAGGAATGGTCTAGGTTGTGTACTGATGCAAGATGGGAAAGTGGTGGCTTATGCTTTGAGACAATTAAAGTCATACGAATAGAACTGCCCTACACATGATTTAGAATTGGCAGCAATGGTGTTTTCTTTGAAAATTTGGCCCCACTACTTATTTGGGGAAAAATGTAGAGTATACATAGATCCTAAGAGTCTAAAGTAACTGCTTACACTGAAGGAATTAATTTTAGACAATGGTATTGGCTATAATTGTTTAAACACTATGATTGCATAGTTGACTACCACTTAGGAAAAACTAATATGGTAGCAGATGTTTTGAGTATAGGAAATCTATTTCAGCTTTATCATTACAGTATAGTAGATGGAGATTTGTGCCAGATGGAGCTTTGATAGCTCAGTTAAAAACAAGTCTTAACTTGAGACAGATGATGGCAAATGCACAAAAAGATGATGCCAAGTTGCAACAAATTGTACAAGGAGTGCAAGAAGGGAAACAAACTGATTTTGTATTGAAAAATGATGGAAGTATGTACTTTAAGAGTAGATTATATATACCGATAATACAGGACTTGAAGAAGAAGTTATTGCATAATATCTATAATACTGTGTTTACCATGCATCCTAAGGGCAACAAGATGTAGCAGGACTTAAAACAACATTACCGGTGTCTAAGAATGAAGCATAATGTAATGGACTATATGTTCGAATGCTTGACTTGTCAATAGATGAAAGTTAAAAATTAGATCCCGTCTAGCCTATTAAATCTCGTTCCCATTCTACAGTGAAAATAGGATAATATGACTAGAGACTATGTAACAGGTCTACCCCTTATTCAGAGAAAGCAAGATATAGTATGGGTTATAGTGGACAAGCTCACCAAATCAGCTGACTTTATACTGGTCTAACCTGATTATTCTATAGATAAGTTTGCTAAGTTATATGTGAATAAGATTGCTTAGCTACATAAAGTGCCATTCTCAATTTTTTCCGACCGAGATTCATGATTTACATCAAGATTTTGAAAAAGTCTACAAGTAGCTTTAGGTACTCAACTGAGTTTTAGCATAGCCTTTCACCCACAAACTGATGGGCAATTTAAGAGAGTTATACAAGTGCTGGAAGACGTGCGTAGACTATATGTTATGGAATTTCCAAACAGTTGGGATAGGTACATTCCTTTGATAGAATTTGCCTACAAAAATAGTTATCAATCCAGTATAAGCATAGCACCATATGAGGCATTATGTTAGACCCCGTTTTCGGAGTCTAACTTCTGCTTGCTCTGATACCACAACTGTTGGGCCCCATTTTCGGAGCCTAACTATCCAGAATATTATAACACGTGAGCTTATTACCCTGTAGGGTTATTTCGAAGAACCCTTATTAGCTAACTATCCGGAGTCATATAATGTGGGTGCAATCTAATGAAAAACACCTGAACCATTATTAATTCATCATCATGCTTTTATCCCGTAATGCATCTTACTTATATGTAACCATAATTCTTGTTCAAAATTCATCATCTCTAATCGATAGCTTTTTCAAGTATACCTAATTTCAACTCAATCTTATCCATACGTAAATTCATATGTCCACTCAAATTCATCCATACATAAATCATAATTCATTAACATCAAAATATAAGAGTTTTCACAAAGCCATAAAGGCATTTCAACCCACAATACATCCATATCTCATAATCCCAAAATACATAAGGTACTTGAACTAATAATACTCAAATGTAACTAAAATCCTCATCGTTACAAAATCTAGCTTAAAATACAAAAATATGTAACTTGAAGCGATGCCTTGACCCTCTTTATCACTCGATCTCATTTTCTTCACCTGAAGATGGGATGGAAGGGGGTGAGCTTAAAAGCTCGTGGGTAACAGTTTATAATAAAAGGATAAGCAAAACTTTTGAAATCATTTTTCCTGTCATCGAAAATTTTCATCGAATTTATAAAGCACATGTTTCTTAAATTTTCATGCCAAAATCCACAAGTTACAAAACGTGAATGCATCAAACTTGTTAACATACATGAGCACATAAGCACATCAGAATGGTTTGGGTGGATCCAAAACAGAACGTACTACACATTTCCCATACGGGTCCTGTGTAGCCGTGAACAGAACGTACTATCACAATTCCACTTAATGGTCTTGCGTAGCCGTGAACTTATGGGAGTCCATAAAGGAGCTCCATGCCACTAGCGGGCAGGCGGGAGAAGCCTTTAGACAAGTGCACTT